>JAOTQP010000001.1:62331073-62383826 GCA_026413545.1 Cichladusa arquata | reverse complement strand
CCCGCCCCGCCCCGCGGCACACAGGGAGCCAGGCAAGGAGGGAGGGCAGGTGGCGGCGCTGCGCGCACAGGACTGACCACCAGCAGCGAAAAAGAAGGTACTTTTATTGTCCACAGACTCTTAAAGGTACTTTGCTACATCGTTTTATGTATTTTCTATCAGACTATACAGGTTCGTCTTCATGGAGCCCGACGTTGTACAACCGTAAAGTGATATGTTTGGTAGTGTATCTATAGCGTTTTAAAAACTTTAGAGTTTCTCTTTTTCTTTTATTTATTTATTTTTGGAATGTACAGTATATGAGGTAAAATTAAGATTACATTAAAAACTGTCTTCAATGCAGTAATATGCACTGAGGCTCAAATGGCAAATACACTATTAAATGACTATCAAAAATAGGAGCTCATTTGAATTTTACTATGAAAAACGTTAAGTCACTGCAGGTTACCTGCAGTAACAAATCTTACCGTTTTAGACATTCAACCGTAAGAAATCTCTGGGCTGTGACACGCAACCTCATTTGCACTGCCAAACATGGCACTTTTAAGAAGGTTCTAGAAAACATCAGTTATCACGGTATCCTGCGGGAAGGTATCAGCCTATACGTACAAATGACAAATTCGAAATAAAATGTAAACATACAGTACATTTTAAAGACAGGTCGTTCTCGCCACGTGGAGGCCAAGTTCTTCACCATTTCTTCTTTTTTTTTTCTTTAAAAAAAACGAAACTCAGCAACATTATTCTACAGCACAGATCATTGGACGTATAAACAATTACAATACATGCCCGTTCTAATATAAGAGAAATTCTTCAGAGATCTTCAAAGCACAAGACAGAGGTTCCTTTTTTTATTATTATTAAGACTGACAGAAGTGTTTAATACTATTAAAAATGCTAAACTGAACACAACTAGAAGTCAGTAATGATCCACTATCTTGTAACTCAAATAAATTAAAAGTAGGTAATTACAAAGTGTATAACAAATAACATAAGTGTGATGAGACAAAGATTTTTTTTTTAAAGATAGTTTCACTACAAGCTTTGTGTCACTGGCAATCATTGACATCTAGCAAGATGTTCAATGGGATACTTGTTAAAATTCAGTCTGGTCATTCAAGAACTCACAAATGCAAGCTCACAAAACATTGATGAGTTATGCAATTGCAAAGTGCTCTAATGCAACATTAACTACATGCAATCAACAATTTGGTACAGTATCCAAAGAGACATTACATTAAACATTAGGATCTCAAGAAAAAAGCAGCTTTAAGTTTTCTGGTGCAAATTACTACACTTCGTCTTCTGATTTGGTGCCCCAAAGAAATAAAGAAGGAAAGAAAGAAAGGAAGGAAAAAAAGAGAGAGAAAGATAGAAACAAAACAAACAAAAAAAAGGCAGTGCTTATTTCTGGTGGATATGGCAAGTGAATGTTGGGGAAACAGCAAAAATTCAATAATGAATTTTATCTCAAAATTCTATTGATTAGCCAAAATCAGAGGGCACAGACATCTGTATAAACTGCATCCAATCAAAGGTCAACTTTGGAGATGTGTTTTTCAATTTAAATAACAAATCTAAGAAGGTCTCTCACACTCTCCCTTCTATATTCAGAAGAAGTAAAAGAGGCATTTTTGTAAGTAAACATCAAATCCTGGGGGTAAGATAAACCACTTGTGCCATTTCCTTGTAGTCTTTCGAAAACATCTACTTGCAGTGAAGAACTCCACATTTATCAGATAAGAAGCTTCCTTCATGCATACTCTTCCATCCAGTTTATTATTTGCTGCCTGAGAAAAGCCCCTTCTGTTTTTCAGCATAAATCCTGCTTCCCAAATAATTAAGACAAATGAGGAGGTAGAAATACAGCGCTAAATTGCTTTCACAGCATCAGATTAATATTGTGTACAGCACAAGTTTGTTAGTGTAAGTTTTAAATGCAATCTACACATTCTTCCCTGTTATGTTAGCAACCCTTAGAAGTGTGGGCCAGGAAATCATCTTTACACTTGCATTTACTGGTCAAACCCTTTTCATTAAACACTATGTGCCTGCCCCATATCGAGTTTGTACTGCATGAAGGCATATAAAGAAAAGATTATATTTCTGTGGCTTGCATTTTAATAACGTGTCAGCCTATACCTACGAGTAAGCATTTTAAAGTGGCTGAGAAAGTTTGCATCAGTCCCAATGCCGGTGCTAAATGCCTGGTTTTGTAAAAGCAAGAGAACAGAATTACTTTTAGATTATGAGAAAGTAAAATGTAATGGGCAGCATTATAAAATAGATCTCTTTTCTTCACTTTATGACGAAGTACTGAATAACAACAGCAATCAGAATGGAAAAGATAGCAAAAAGTGCAAGGATGACAGCAGCACACACTTGGTCACTCTGTGACCATTGTGTCCTTGTGGTTTGCACAGTGTCCTTGTTGGTGCTTGCCGGTGGTTCAGTCCTCTGAGAGATGAATAGCACTGGGGCGCTGTAGGGGCCCACCAGGTCCTGGTGACCCGCGGCCTCTTGGCACTGGCGAATGGCACACGCGCGGAATCGGTATTCACAGTTCAGCTGGAGGCCTGTGTACCGGAACGACCAGTCCGGGCCCTTGTAAATCTGGCAATGAGGGGGAAAAGGGATACATCACGTAAAGAAGTACTATATACACACATGTATCTTAGTATGGCTTTGCTTATGGTGAAGGTAACTTAAAAGGATGACTCATCAGCGTTTTCACCCACGCAAAGAAAGACAAAAAGCTCAAACACACGATTTAAATACCAGATAAAGCCTCCAGTTCTTTTGGTGAAACACAAGAACTATGCTTGCTTGTGTAGAATGATGAGCACACACCAAAAAAACTCTGTCACAACCCCCAGCGTTCAGGTGTTGCAGTGACCCACATGGGATGCAATGTACGATATCATATCACAGGATTTTAGGCAGTTAGCTCTCTATATCAAGCCAATTCATTAAGTCTAATCCAATTCAATGTACTTTGTTGTAGTTATCTGTACTTAAAATATTATGATTTATCCCAATAAACACTGTATCTGGAAAGCCAGAGAGACCTCTCTGTGATTCTTAATTTCATCATATTCCCAAGACAGAGATGACTTATGAGGGTGCCCTCCAGAGGTCTCTCAGGTGGCAGGTTAACATGAGTTCACAATGCTTCAGCATGGAGTGCCTAATTCAGTGAAATCTAAATTCCAGTTTCTCAAATTAACTAAATGTGCAGCTATGTAAAGGTTCTGTGAAAGCCAACAAAACCTCACAGGGGCACAGTTATAGGTACTTCAATAGGTACGGAGGAATAGGAGAGTAGCACAGAGCAATTTGATTTCTCTCTTTAAACCCTTTCACGCTCCCACCTCCAAATATCTGGATTTGCTTTATTTAACAGACACAGAAATATCACATCTTGAGGACTCTTCCCTACAGTTAAGACAGTATCCCAAAAATGCACACTAGAAATGTAAAGAAACAGGAAATCCCTTCTGATTCTGCTGTTCGAAGAGTTCTGGTTTTCCTGAGGCTACTCTTAGAGTTCTCTGACAAATTGAGCTTTACTGGAATCTACAACCTAGGGACTTTTCCCTCTTGAGGCAAGGCAGGCCATCAGAAGTGCACCTTCCTCAAAATTCTGCCAATTTGGATCATGCATTTGGGAGTGAGCAAACAGGCCACTGACACACATCCTACTCCAGCTCCAGCTGTGCCAGCTGGCAGGGGTTACCATCCTCAGCTGCTTGTCCCCAGTGCCTTGCCAGAAGTTGCCTTCTCCTCCAGCGCGTTTCCTGGGGTATTTATAGGGTTGCTTCCTAACCCCTTTAAGATCTTTGACTGATGTTTACAGCTCAAACAGCACATTATTAACTTATTTTGTCTCTAGTATGGAGGGATAAATGACATGAGCAATTTGGGTGATGGATCAGGGAGGAGGAGAAGAGAGTGAAGTTTTGGCAGTGAAATAGCAGGAAGCAGCTTAGAGCAGACTTCTAGGCACTTTATGTTTTGTCCGTGTCAAATAAATTGCCACCATCATGTCTAAGTGTCTTAAAGGCTGTTTTCATACTGTTTAGTCCTTGATTGTTCCCATTTTAATTTTTGCAAATTAGACTTTTCATTTTATTCTAATTTACTACGCTAGACTGCTCTGCAGAGGCAAAAGCAATCACACACCTCAGTCTACTCTGTTATTACCATACTCAAAGAGAAAACTTTATTTTCTTGCCCAGATCATTTGTCAATACACACTGATAATCAAAGCATGATTTGACTCTGTGTCTGAAAGCAACACAGACCACGCCTTATGTACCCAATACTGCATTTACAATGCTGAAGTTAGGAAAAAGAATATTCACATGGCAAGACATCTCAGCTTACGGTTCATCTTTTACTGAAAAATTTAACAAATGGCCATAACTGACACAGTGCTACACTGAAAGTTATGAACATATTAAGGCCTATAATCTACCATAGCACAGGTGAAACATAGGTAATACTGAACTATAATAAAATTATAATATACTAGAATTAACTGTTCCTGTCCTGGAAGGAAAGTTCATTAGCTTAATAGTATTAAACAGTTTTCAAGCCTAATTTCATGTCAAATATCAGGCAGTTTATAAACTATGAAGCAAAAAAAAAAAAAAACTGACCAACCAACTGGGAAGCAAAATTAGCACTAAATGCAGGGTAATTTGTACCTTGGCATTTTGAACTGCTTCTTTGCTCTTAGTGCACAGAGAACCCTTTGCCCCTTTTTTCCTCAGTCTCAATTCGGTATCATTAGGTAAAAGGTTTCTTTTTGTCAGTTGTTCCATTAGTGGATGACTTCCTCACCACTTGATGTGTCAAGCTGTATTTAGTGAACGTCAGTGTAACCCAGAGAGGCTATAATTTAGTGCAGAATCTCCTTCTGACATGAAGGGGATGGTTTAGGAGATACTACCTTATTTTATATAGTAACAAAAAGTTGACATGGTGACTAAAACCATACTGGAACACAATAAGCTTTACTGAATCTAATAACTAATTTTACTGAACTAGTTATCAAAAACAATAATCGAAGAAAACTACAATAACTTAAACACATACCTGTTTGAATTCTGAGTCTTTTCCCACCATGACCTGAAGACAGTAGATAACTGGATCACCCTTCATGGGCTGCAGAACCTCCCATGTGATTTCACAGGTGTGATCGTTTATTCTCTCTATCCTTGGTGCTGAAGGAAGGAAGCATAAAAGTGACAGCTAGCTCTGCTTTCCCCATCTCATACTGCCATATTCTAATGACTTTTAAAATTCTATATTCTGCCTCCTAGTTTGTATCAGAGAAACAAAACATTCAGATTCAAATTTATTCTTCTTCCAGTGTTTTCTGGAGCAACAACAATTCATATAGGCCTCTTTTCCTAATTTAGCTATCATCCAAGAGAAAGAAAATAACATTTAGTGACTGTAAGTGTGCATCATATACCAAAACACCCCCAAACAATGCTTAAAATTATTCTAAACATGCTAGAAGGCATTTTCACCTTAACTTGCCACTCTCCTGGTAAGCAGGGGATTCTAAGTACAAACTTCTTATGTCAAAGAATGCATAAACCCCAAGTCTTTCATTTTTGGAGCGAATATTTTAGGCAATTACATGAAAGGAACATTCTCCCACTATCCCTACTTGCACTTGAAAAGGGCTTAGTATTCTCAATATCCCAAATACAACATAATACCAAAACCAACCTGCTATCCTCCCACTCCCCAAATGAAAAAAGAAGCATCCTTACCTTTCAAGGCAGCTGGGACAGATTTAGGAGTAGTGAAAATATATTCTTGAGAAAGGGGACCTTCGCCAGCTTCATTACATGCCTGAATACAAAATTTGTATGATGTTGACTCACTGAGTCTTTGAACTTTGTACGTATGACATGGTCCTCTGTATAAGGATACAAACCTGAAAATGGAACAAGTAGCTTATTTTGAACACAGAAAAGGACTTCTAAAGCAGCTAAAGTATTGTCTTGAAATCTGTTCCCATAATTTCCCAGAATCTAATGAAAAGCCCAGAAACACTTATTTCAGATTTAAACAGTGTTCTGGCTGCTATGAAACAATAAGCACATTTTCCAGGGTCAGGTTTTTATTTCTCATGTCTTTGAAATAAAAATCGCTTGCACAATGAACACTACAGAATCTCTTTTACCAAAAATGTTCCTAAGCATTTTAAGAAACTGTTTTGTATTTGAATTAATGGGAAAAGACAACAGTTGTATCTCTCAATGAGCTGCATTTTTTTCCCTTGGCCATCTACTCCAACATTTTTAGCTATTCAAAATTAGGTAACTAAATTTTAGCTTTTTGCCCCTTCGTAACTCTCCCTTACTACACCTAAAAAAAGTGCCATGGATCCAATTGCTCTTGTACATCATTGTTGGAGATGGGCTCATACAGACCTGCACAGGAAGGCAGAGTCACACTTGTAGTGCACACCAAATCTGTTTCTGAAAGTTTTGTACACTGGCCACTCTTCTTCATGTGGCAATTCTTGCACAAACTGATCATGGCAACTCTTGTTTGATTTTCAGTTTTGGCGTCCCCAGGACACAGTACAAATTTCTTCCTGCAGGGGTTGTCATCTACTTTGTCCTTTTCTTGTCTTTTAAAATTAGAACAGATGGTACCTGCACATGACTTAGTCTTTCGTAATGGCAATGAATTTCTTTCCAGTTAAAGAGTCTAATTTACTTTCCTCCTTCCAGCACAGCAATTTCACATAGTAGATCTTTTATCTTTTTGTCAGTAGCTAAAGCTGCTCATCAGACATGGAACACTTTGTAGCAGTACTGCTTATCTTACCATTTAGGCAAGGGTTCTTGCTGTACCACCTCAGTTGACATTCTATTTAACATGAGATGAGGGTTCACTCAAAATAATTATTTTGTATTAATTTCCACTAAAAATTGCATATAAGGCAACAGAGAGTAAAGCATTCATCCCTTCTGATACTAAGTACATAAAATTCACAACACTGATTGGACTTGTTCCTTTGACAAAATATTTAACCAAAAGTGTGAGAGAAAAGCGTGCTGGTATGAAACATGCATTAAACTCTTCATGTTGAACTGTAAGTAAAAAACAATGAAGTCTTTTATCTTGTACTTCTCATCACAGAACACTAGAGCTCTTCTTGCCTTGTCAGATGAGATGACCTCCTACATCTGCTGCAAATTCACCAAAGCATATGGAATTTTGCCCTTTGCTGCATTTCCCAAGCATCAGACCACAGTGACACTGGGCAGATTAAAGCAATGCCAAAACCAACCTTCCATTCTTATCCTCCATTTGAAGGTGGTACTGGATGGAGTCAGTTAATGCTTTCGCAGTTCCCTCTCCCCACTTCAGCTTGAGAGTCTGAGAACTGTATGCAGCACATTCCAGGCGAGGTGGATCCGGAGGGAGAGGCTTTGTTTTCAGTTTTATGGTGTGGCTGAAAGGACCTGCTCCAAGACTATTTAGGGCTTGAATTCGTACCCTAGCATTTCGAAAAAGAGAGAAGAAATCAACTTAAAATTAGATTCCAAAAATAACTGGTCGTACCCACAATTCTCATTACATAGAGAATAATGGTACTATATACAATGAAGAGTTTTATGAATATTATGCTTTGCTGGACTATCAAGAATATGCAGGTGCATCACTTTCCTTACATTTTTAGGATCTGGCTTGATTAGAAATAAAAATATTAAAAATATATTCACATTAGTAAAAAGATGCAAAAGCTCTGTGAGTTACTTCAAGAGTGGTCCATCTTTCTCACTGTGCGGGCCTTGAACCAAAAGTTTTGATGGCCACATTGGAGTGATGAGAGAAGATAAAAATCCCAGCCCAAAGAGGGGAAACCGTATCTGTGACTGTTTTATCAGGTGAGTTCAAGGATGACTAACAGACATTTTTATGGACTTTTTTGAACAGATCCTATTCATGTGAAAATAAAGTGATGGTGCCCAGCCATCTCTCTTGCTGTTTCCATCAGTACTACATCTCTGGACACTTGCAAACACAAGTTCTCTTGGGTGTGCTCACAAAGTGAGAGGGGAAACCAGAAGTAAACAAAGGACACAAAGCTGAGGAAGCTGTAGAATTTGATACTCAGGGATAAGGTAGGCTTTTGTTTTTTTCTTCTTTGATACTCCAAGAAGACAATGCTGGTATTAGATTTGCAAGTAAGAATTAAAAGACTTAGACAAGAAATTTATTTCTGAAAAGGAAAAAGCAGAAAACAGAGGCTCTTTACGTATTTCACAGGTAGCCACAGGGAGCAAAATGTGTCTAATTTCATTTTGCAGACTTAACATTTGCTTGTCCAAAATAGTATCTAGGTAACTGGAAAAAAGTAATCACAGTAATTAAATTCTGAAACAGTCAACCACACAACTGCAAAATGTGGAAACACAAATGTGTATGCAGGCTAAATAACAAACATTTCTTCTTCACTACAGTAATTTTTAACATTACGCTAATTTATTACAGCCCAGAACTGAGGTTAATACATTCAACGTTGTATTTGCACAGGGAGTTGACAGTGTATTCCATAAAAAAACTTACGTGGGGAGATGTGTAGACCTATCTCTGCAATGGGAATGACTCTTTTTTTCAGTCTACTGACACAGAGAGCAACAGCTCTTCAGACTGCCAGCATTATTGTTAAATAATTATAAGGTACACAGAAACACTGCATTCTGACATAAAGCCATAAAACAGTAATTAAGGATTCAGAACATTGCATAGCCAGAAATCCTAATTATACTGAAATCAGAGTGGGCTAACTGAAGTCAGTCAGTCTGACTTCAGTGGGACTGCCATTCTCCTTTAACACTGAGGATACATTTTTGTGACAGGGATGTAGTGCCTTCAGGCAAAACTACTGATTTTTGCATTTATAATTTTCAGTAACCCTTGGACCGAACATAAGGGATGATTTCAGCAACTAAAATTCTTCAAAAGAGATGCGTAGTTGGCTGATTTTTCAAACTGACTTCCACTTTTCCTGCAAATAAGGCATTGCAAGTTGCAATGAGCTGTCATTAGATCAGACTGGACATAGTCCTTCCTTGGATGGATTTTACTTTTGCAAACAGAGAAGCAACCAGTCCAAAACCAGTTATGAATCTGAATACTTGATGTGAATTCAGTTAAATTGACACATTGCCAGACAGATATGACGATACTGCAATAAACTAACATAAATTATTTTTGGAAGAAAATAAAAATAGCACATCTATTTAGGATGATCATCATTACAAAACTTCTTTTTGCTCTGTGGTTATGCGGTAATATGTCCCTGACAGTAATAATGAAGAAAACAAAGCATCTGCTCTTGTGGAAGAAACAGTAGGCTGTCAAGTACCTGTGCATTACATACCTGTAGGTAGTATCTGGCTGTAATCCATCTATAAAATAGGTCAGATCCTTCCCAACAGTTATTGGCTGCTTATCTCCAAAGTCTATGCTGTAGCCAAGGATTTCAGATCCATGGTCACAAGGTTCTTCCCAGCTTATAGCAAGGCATGTGGAAGGAGAATAGTGTGGACTTTCAACTTCATCTTCACTTAGTCCACGAAGACAGGTCACAACTGCAGGTACAGAGGCTGGAGTCATACATGCCACGACTTCACTGAAAGGGCCTGCACCTGCAACATTCACTGCCTGCAAATCCAAAGTAGACCATGTTTTTATGGCAGTCAATTCCTATTTCCAGATTTCACTAACAATAGTTTTACATCTTTACCTGAACCCTGCAATAGTATATAGTGGCAGGCAAAAGCCCTTTCACTTCACAGCTGAGCCCAGGCCCACAATAGGAGATCTGCATGCATCCTTCCACACCGCCCCACTCCAGTCGATACTCTGTGACATCAGCTCCATTACTTACTGGTACCTTTAAAATGGATATCAATAATTAACCATTAAATATACTGATATAAGAGAAAAAAAATCAACCAAACTCACTACATCTGTGTTTTGTTTTTGTTCCAGAGGAGTCTTACCCTCCCATTTCTTTGCTGATTTTTAATACAAATACAATACAAGTAACAGGCAGAATCTGATACAAACTTCAGGAAGTTCAAGTAAGACAACTGCAAACACAAAGTCCTGGACTGATACAAGAAAGTACAGGCTGAGGAGCAACCTTTACCAAAAAAAACCACTGTATGTCCTGGTGAGAAAGTTGAATAAGAATCAGCAGCGTGTGTCTGATGAAGGTGAACTATTTATTGGTTGTATTAGCAAATGAGCAGCAAGAAGGACAAAAGGAATAATGATTCCCCTCTACTCAGCATTTTTAAGGCTGCATTTCCAGTACCATGTCCTGTCTTGGGATCCCCAAAAGGAGATGGACATTGAGGAAATGGAGTAGGTCCAGCAAAGGGTCATGAAGCAGGGAGTGCAACACACACAAAAAAGTAAAGTTTCTTTGATACAAGGTGATCCAGCTAAGGGAATATTCTACTGCTGCCTTAAATTACTTACTGGGAGGGTACAAACATAACAAAAATTTTTCTTGAAGATGGACAGTGCCAAGACAAGAGTCATGACTTGCATTAAAGGGTATTTTGACTAGACATAAACAAAAAAATGGTGTTTACCCAGTTTTACTAGGTTGAAACATCTTCATTCTTGGAGATAAAAAAAATTTCACTCGGAAAGACCCTGAGAAACTTACACAATTTGAATAGAAGGTTGAACTAAATGACATCTAGAGGCCTGCTTGTGCCTTAATTACTGTGTGACTCTGTAAAACAGACATCTAACATCACTCAAATTAATTCTACTGGAATGTTTCTTGGTATTTTTTTAGAACGGCTTTGCCTTGTAGATATTTAAGGAATGCTTCTTTGACATTACTCCAGTAGGAAGCATGAACACTACTTTCCAGGTAAAACAGTTTAATTTTTTTTTCTGTACAGTTCTGTAACTCAGATACTTCACCCCATCTCTAAGCCACTAAAAAGCTATGCCTAAAGAGTATTCCCAGATAGAATCTTTCTTTTTACAAGCTTAATTTTTATCTATTGCATTTTTTTAAATCAGATATCTAAATACTATGAGTTTATAGGAAGTCTGTGAAGCTTTTGCTACATTATTACTGATGTAATTACATATAATTAAATCAGATTATAAAACCAATAAACGCACCATAATCTATTGTATTATGTGGATACATTGCCTCTGAGGAACTATAACTATGTTAAAGAAAAGTTTTAAGACCAGACTGCATCACTCAGAAATACAGAGCAGCAGCTGTGGCAAAACTTTTAAACAAAAGAACAGAATAAGATCCAGTACCTGCAGCCTGCCAACTTACATGACTAAGGTTTTACCTATTGGATAATCAGGTATGTTTGCTTACAAATAAAGTGATTAAAATACAGTATTAGACTTTTCAAGCTGAACTCAAAAATGCAGAAGACAATTATGTTAAGACAGGTGTTACCATGGCATTCTTACCTCCCACGACACCTGAGCACAGGCAGCAGATCTGCACGCCACTTGAGGGGGCTTGCACTGATCTGGGGGTCCAGGTGCTGTAGTTATTTCACATTTTTCTGAGTAAGGTCCAAACTATTAAAAAGGGAGTGGATACAACTACATTGTAAAAATGAAACTACTACTTTTTAAAAAACAGTATACCATAGTAGAGACATGAAACCTGAAACTTTGTAATACTTCTTTATAAAATAAATTTCTGTGGATTGTGGATTCAGGATTTATTTCAGTATCTGACTATTCTCCAGAACAGCTATAAATTTTTCTTCACTCCAGCAAATGCAATGTGAATAAATATGACACTTTAAAGTCTTGGGAAAACCAGGGAAGTACTATCCAAAGCCTTATTCTGAAGTTACATGATGGCTGCACTGGAACATAAACCAATTGGTACAGCCTATTTATACCTATGTAAAAGAAATAAAGGATTCAAAAATTACTGAGCTATAAACCATTCTTTGTAGGGTGGAAGGAAGATAAAAGTTAGGATAGTGCTTTAAAACCTTAAGCTGCAGACCTCTCCACAAACAGTGTCAACTCACCCTGACAGTTTTTAATGAAGTGTACATCATTGAACAAATCAGGACTTTGGGTACATAACTAAATAAAGCTTGTTCCACAGCAACAATTGATTTAAATACATTTAATACTCCCAAGAAGGAAAATGGTCTTGTATCTGATAGAACATGTACTCAGAAGTTAAACTAAATATAAAAATGGGGAGTCAGGAAACACTAATTATTATGTTCTGAACTCCAACAGCTGTAAAAGTAAAGGTCAATCAATTTACAAAGCTGTATACAGAAAATAATTTGCTACCTTACTTCACATGAGAATAGTGAAGTTGTAACAGTGCTTTGATAAAGTACTTAGCATTTACTAATGATTTCCTAATATTACTGTTCAGATAAAAGACATAATAAGCTATTTTCTCTTCCCTTAATCTAAAAATCCCCTTCATTATAAACCATCTTTAACTGTCTATTCCCACGCAACAATAAACTATGTGACTCAAATGACTCTACATTAGGAAATGTAGAAAATCCTAATTTAAAAATTACTGTTAAATGCTTATTTTGAAATAAAAAATCCTTAATAGTGATTGCAGTCTCTGGAATTAATTTCATTTCAGACTGCCTCCTTACCCCAGCCTTGTTGGCTGCTCTCAGTCTGAAGCTGTACATCCTCCCTGGAAGAAGGCTGCCCACTGTGCATTCCACATCAGAACCCTGGTAAACTTCTCGGTGTTCATCGCTTTCTGCCTGAAACATTTCCAGACCATAACAGGTAATGGGTGAACCACCATCTACCTGAGGTGGTCCTAAAAATAAGAAAGAAAGAAAAGCTTATTTAATTTTAACACATAACACATTTGGATGCCTTACAATCTCTAACACTTGCAATAAAATTACCCCAACGCAGCTGGATTTCTCTTGCTCTTGGTCTACCCTGTAGCCTTGGAGGCTGGCATGGACCAGGAACCACTGCTGGTGTCTGCACCAGTAAGGAATCAGATACCTAAAAAAGAAAGATAGATCAATGAAGTTTTCCAGGCCAAAACATGAACAATCAGTTACGCCACAGATAAAGGCAAACACCTGAGCCAGAAACAAGATCTTCCCCTTTTTTAATTACATCTTCAAATATGTGAAGATGCTGAAGTGATCTGAAGTGATTTCTCGCAATATAAACCATGTCAAAATAATCACACAATATGCAAAATTTTCTTTTGTATTTTGGTACATGCAAAGGAGTAGAATTAAAAGCAGTGGTTAATTATCAGTACAAACCTAGTGCAGATGCTTGAAATATGACTTATTCAAAGTAAACTCATTCTCTTTTGCATCATACTGCAGTTTAATGAGTTCTAAACCCTTACTCTAAGTAAGGGTTGGAAGAACCTCTCAGAAAGCAAAAGTGGGCAGAAGTGCCAATAAGAAAAGATTAAAAAAAAGAGATTTCAACTTTTCAATTGTTTAGCAATACTTAATGTGCAACAAGTTTCCACCTCTGATTTGAAGTTTGGGCAAATATTACCTAAGAACATAACAACACATGCAGCAGATGGCATTGACTGTTCTGGATGCAGACAGAAGTGAGCAGAGACAATGAGGGGTTATTAGCTTCAGCGTGATGCAGAACAAATAGGAAGTTGGGAAGCCTTTAGGTTTACAGAAGAAGTGAATCTCAGAGTCTCATTTCACAACTGGTTTCTACATATGTTCAAGAAAGAGCAGACTGGATGATCTGCTGCTTTTCAGCTCCTTTGAATATATTGCTGCACTGAACAACTGCTGCTACTTAAAAGGCAGATGTTTCACATATGTTCATGAGAAGTTGCAGAAGAATTAATTACATCTTTCTTCACAGTTCTTCTGTTGCTTTCTGACACCTTCAGAAAGTATCAGGACTTTCTGGAAGCTATTTTCTCTTTGGTTCTCAATGTTAATTCTAAAATCACGGGGTTGGGCTGTAGGCAAGTAGGTTGGCAGAGTAAAAGTCTCCAAAGACGTGTGGTCTGGTGACTGGGAAAGCACTGCAGCCAAGCCAGCATTGAAGGAGTCTGTATTTATTTTTAAGGCAAGGTGGCTGTAGTCAAGGTTATCTTTACAGGAGACTTCTATGTGGAGGAAGAGTACATACATTTCATATTGTAAAGCAGAGGTAGGTAGAAATGGCAAACACCAAGAATAGAAGGCTTTAAGATTTTTGTGAGAGCAGCTTGACAATAAAGCCCTGCTGGAAGTCTGCAGAGAGCCAGGGCTGCCTTTGTTACACTTGTTGCTGAGAAGGGAGAGCAAATACAGCAAGACATTTTGGCACTGGCAGCTGAACTACACCACAGAACTGACAGTACACGTGTGTGTATGTAATGTGTGCATGTAAAGGAGCATAGTATGGCACAGTAAATTGTTTGGGAATACTGAAAAGGAGGACCATGTAAACATTTTAATTGTGCTTGAGAGACCACAGGAAGCATAACCCTGTAAAGCTTGAGTGAAGACTTCTTCCCCTGACTGTTGGAGTGACTTGGCTACTCAGAGAGGGTACTACAGGAAATACATTAAATTCATAGAATCACAGAATCTTCTGAGTTGAAAAGGATCTATAAGTCCAGCTCCTGGCCCCAAGACAGCCCCGAGAATCACATTATGTGAGAAACCATTGTCCAAATGCTTCCTGAACTCTGTCATCCTTGATGCTGTAACCAGTTCCATGGGGAGCCTTTTCAAGTACTCTTCTTAAACTGCTGTATTGGGTTAGGCCTTAATAAATGACATGGTATAAATATATCACGTTGGAAAAGTGTCTGTTTATGTAAATAAGACAATCATGTCAAATAAAACATAATATCAGAAAAAAATATTCAGATATATTTATTTAACAAATGAGCAGAAACTCAAACCACTGTGCAGCAATACTGGTACTTCTCTGAGGTTCTAATTATGGCTATTTTGTTAGGATATTTGCTTAAATATCTACTGGAGCAGATTTTCTTACAGAAAGAAATTTTATTTAATAAAAATATTAGCTGATATTACCGTGCTTTGTCCTCCTTCCCCAATGCAATATACACGTAACCGATAGGAAGAGCCCGGATTTAGTCGGTCACACACATGTTCCCTAGCGGCTCCGCTGTATATTGTATCCCATTTGTTTCCTGAAAGGTTAGGAACAAGTGTGCAATGAACCAAAGCGTAACCAGCCACAGCAGGTATCCTAACTTCACTAAAATAAGTGTGTGCCTGATGTTTATCAAAAGAATATAGAAATTGTCACTGCTTTGAATTTCCTGGAAGATCCTATAATTTCATAGTTTCCTAGCTGTAGATCTGCTGAAGTGAAATAGCTTCCTTGCTTGGTATTTACCTTAACTTGAAGAGAACTTACTGTGTCAGCAAGCACATTCAACATCATAACCAAATAAACAGGAAAGATACAAAAGTAAAATTTTTCATGGAAAACAAACTTCAAATTACATTATCATTTTGAAGGTGGTAACTACAGTTTACAATTGATGAAGTTTGTTCCTGTATTCCTGAATGGCCCAAAAGCATGTGAAATGCTGATTCCATTATTTGCATTCTTAAATCAGAAACTCTTTAGCATTCTCTCTCTTTTTTTAAGAGATTAAGCAGGGAACCTGGGACTTTTAATTAAATCTCCAACAACTCAATACACCACAGAATTTTGAGGCCTGGGAAAGAAACGTAATGCACAGCTCACTAAATTTGCATGAAAGGTTTGGCAGCATCATTCCAAAAGTGACTTAATGTGGACACGTGACTGAGAGAGGAAAGCAACAGACTATCAGAAGAACCACAGCTGAGAGCCCTGAGAGGGCTCCCATCATTCTGGGGGCAGTGCTCTCTCTTAATCTGACACAGCATTGGAGAAGTTTAAACTTTCATTCTCTATGTGACTCTGCTTCTGAACTCAGTAAGGCTACTTAAGAGGTTTAGATTTTTAAATAATTTAGCAAGATAGGTTTATGTCCAATTTAGAAATACTGTCAGTTTTCTTTCTGTATGAAAGAACAGAAAAGCAAATAGCAGAAAGTTATCCCAGCTGCATCACTGTCCTCTTAATAGTGATAGAGTATGAGCTTTTCTTTCATCTGCCATGCAGACAACAAAGCTACATGTCCCTGTCTTCTTACCCTAAAACGTCTGAAAAGTGCAATTTCATTTCCAAAACTGAATAGACCTAATTAGTAAGTTAAACAAGAAGCATCTCTTGCGTCACAGATTTTTGTGGCATCTTTCTTCTCTAAATCAGAGAAAAAGAACTTCTTGTGTCAAGCATCAATGTGCCTCTATTTTCTTTTTGATGTCAGTCCCTGGCAATAACTTTCCCTGTCATAATACACATTTTATTCTTCCCACATGCACACAGAGACAGGAAAAAAACCCCCACATGAGTTAAATGTTGTATGATACTTACCACTTAAGCCTTCAGACATTTCCACAACATATGTATTTATTGCTGCTCCCCCATTGTCTTTTGGTGGATCTATAAAAAAAAGCAATACTCCAACTAAGCTAGGTAAGTTAAATGGCTTTATAGCTTTTGGGGATGATTTCCCAATTGCAAAATCAACAGACAGCTGGAGATGGGTGCTTATTTAGACAGAGAGCATCCTAGTCCAGGGCAACAGAATCACTCCAAGTCCTGCTATGTGAAAGCCAGCTCTCAGCCCTCCTGTACACTCTACACAGGAAAAGGGACAAGGGACTTGCCCCTGGGAGATGCCACAGCAAACATTTCAGTCTCAAGTGCTGTGGAAGGCTGCCTGAGTATGGATTCAGGGACTCAAACTCTAATGGTCCTGTAATTTGGACTGCAGACAGGAAAAAATTATTATATGGATTTGTATATAAAAATATTATGAAATTATTTAAGGACAGAATTTCAAAAACCTAAATATTTTGGGACAGAATAGAAGTGAAGGGCTAGCACTAGAAATTGAGTTCCCTATCCTCCCTGGTACAGTATTCATGTACGAGATACAAATCTACAGACCTTTCTTTGACATATAATCCTAACACTGTTTCTCAAAGATGACTTCGAAAACAGCAAAATTAAAATAATGTGAAACAAAATTTTGAACAAATATAAAGACAGCATTATACTTCAACACAGAAGTGTACTCCTGCCTAAACATCACATTATGGATGTGCTGGGTGAAATTATGCTGCCTCTTAAGCAAGGGTTATGCATCATAAAATGCCAGCTATATAAAGTGAGACTTAGATGGCAGATAGCACTTCTTTGGTTGGATGGAAATGACTCCAAATGAAAAATAAAATTGTCACATTAATTACCACATAGAAAGAGCATAGCTGTTCCAAATAAAGACTATTAAAAGTTTTATATATAAATTGATATTTTAGGTAGCTTTTGATATACAAATCTGGTATTTTTAATAACTTCATACATTATGCATCATACATAAAAGATCATGTATCAGGTCCTGATGTAGCAAAGCACTCTGGGAAGATGCCAGACTGGACTTGCTGAGTATTATTTATACTCTACAAGTAAATTTCTTCTTATTGATACTAAAGAATTAAACACACTATTAAATGAAAATAGGCAAGAAGTGACAATAAATGAACTTTTTCAGTGTTTGATTTTCTGCTAAAGTACTGCATCACACAGTACTGTTTAACCTTCTCATATTTTACAGCATAAGGCTAAAAATTCCTGAGCTTAAGGAAAAGCTTCTCAACATTCTTAGCAAATAAAAATTTATTTATCAAAACCAAATAGTTTGAAGACATAGGTTGAACTTCAATCTTCTGTTTTGATAAGAACCCAGAATGTCATGCACCTACTTTTTGTGTAAGAGAAACAGAACTTCTTATTACATCAACTAACCACACTTTTTAAAGTGTTGTAGTCCTCAGCAATAACAGTCCCTATTACAATTAGCATATTATTCTTCCCATATAATTAATTGTACTGACACACTAAGTATTTTGAGTCAGTATTTTTCTATGTAAATTAATCATAATGGCTTGACTGAAGTATTATTAAAGTAAAACCTGATAGTCTGTATAAAAAATTTTATATTCATAATATATATTAAAAACACAAAAGAAATACTCTAAATAGAGCTGGAAAACATTCTTACCCCAGATTATTTTGAAACTCTGTGCATGAATTTTTCCTTTCACTGTGGGTTTTGAAGGTACTCCAGGTTTGTCTGGACAAGTAATGTACTCCACTGTCTCACTTGGACTGCTTTTCCCTTCTGAGTTATAAGCAATGACCTGCAAATATATAAAAAAATACTATAAATGCACTGGATAGTGATATACTATTCACTGTTCATGGTAAGGACAAATTAATTTATACTGTATCTACAGACAGACACATAATAAATTAGCACAAGAAATAAAGTTATTACATACATTCATTTTGCATTTTCATTAGTCCCACAGTTAGACAATCACTATACTGAAAATATAAATGCGTGCAAATTGCCAGAAAAAAACAAATCCCTAAAAAAATCCCTCTCATCCTAGTATAGCATCTTTTTTTACAGAAGTACATTCAGAGATTAAAAAAGTGTTCATATGGGTAAGTTGTATTAACAACAGCAAATGGATTTACAAAACTCTTCAGTCCCAAGGATAATTATGGCAAAGGTTGTAATGAAAGTCATGTGAAGGACAAGAA
Organism: Cichladusa arquata; assembly: GCA_026413545.1. NCBI lineage: Eukaryota > Metazoa > Chordata > Aves > Passeriformes > Muscicapidae > Cichladusa > Cichladusa arquata. The sequence continues at coordinate 62,365,091 of JAOTQP010000001.1, read as the reverse complement.
ATTATATTTGTCAAGGGTAAATCATGTTTAACCAACCCGAGTGCTTCCATGATGAAACAACTTGCTCAACAAATGGAGGAGAGCTGGGGACATCCTCTACCCTAATCTTAGTTTGATTACACAACATCTATATAGACAAGCTGGTTAAGATAGAACAGATGGAGCACAAGATGAGTATAGAAAATCTGACAGAATGCCAGTCTCAAAGGGTGGTGGCTAATGGTTTGAAGGCAAATTAGCAGCTGCTCATGAATGGATTTCCTCAGCAGCCAATCCAATATCAGATTCTATTCATTATCTTTAGAAGTGAGCTGTATAACAGGAGTGAGTGATGCTCCCAGATTTGCACATAGCACCAAACTAGAAGAAGACAGACATGCTGGAGGGAAGAGCCATCATACAGACTTCGATAGGCTGAAATACTGCATTAACAAGAACTGTATGAGCTTTGGACAAAGATACAGTCTTGCACCTGGGATGGAATAATCCCAGCATCAGTGCAGTCTCGGGTGTGACTCTAGCCAGTTTTTCTTTTTTCAGCTCTGCTGAGAAGGATATTGGGATTCGAGTAGGAGCAAGCCAAATGAATCAGCAAAGCATCTTGGCAGTAGCAAAACCAAATTGTTTCATGTGTTGCATCAGCAAGAATTTACCCAGCAGAACAAAGGATTTAATTATGTCACTTTACTCAGCACTTTTAAAACCACGCTTGGAATACTGTATCCAGTTTTGGTCCCCCTAGTTCAAGAGACACTGGGAAACTGTATAGAGTTCAGAAGAGGGCCAGCCTGATGATCAGATGCTTAGAGAACTTGACATTGGAAGAAAAGCTTTATTTTATCCTGCCTGAGTAAAAAGAAGCTTCACTGGGAAGGATCTAATCACAGCCTTCCAATACCCAAGAGACAGTTACAGAAGAGATGAAGACATTGCCTTCCAAAGGATCTGGAATGACAGGACAAGAGCCAGCAGACACAAAGTGTGTTAGGGGACATTCTAGCTGGAAATAAGAAAAGAAAATGATTACCATTAGAAAAGACAGCCCAAAGAAGTGGCCGAATTGTCCTTACTGGAAATACTGAAATCTCAGCTCAACAGGGCTGGGACAGATTTGAGCTGCCTAAGCTAAGGCCTGGCTTTCTACACAAATTTGACCCAGATGATCACTAAAAATCCCTTCCAACCTAGACTTTTCTGTGATTGTAGGAAAACAAATTCTTGCTATTCTTTACTTTGCACTTTTTAGTTTAGTTTAGTAAAAAGCTAAACCACCTAGGAAAAAAAGAAAAAAAGGGGAAAAAAAGAGGTTTTTTCCAGCTTTTAGATCTGTTTTAAAAATGAGCAGAATAGAAATGATAGCAGTGATGTTAGTACAGACTGAGAAGAGGAAATGCAAGCTACCATGTCTCTCAGACATTTAGTCTCCCGACAGAGTTTACAAGATTAATAATCATCTGGTTGTCTTTGTGCCCTTACAAATGAAGTTAAACAGGCAGTTAGCATTTACGTATCATAATAAGGTTTCGAATGGTTATAAAGCTTCTTTCAAAAGCCTTAAGGAATATTACTACTAATTAAGTCTTTCCCCTGCATAATAAAAATTAAAGACCTGATTAACATAACATTTGTTTCTCCTTTATGCTCCATGAATGAGCGAACAGAGACTTCTGTTTATTGTTTTGCTACTAAACATAGGATATAAACATTAGAGTTTATTTTAATGAGAAACTTAGGATGCTTAAGTAACTATATATTTACTAGTAATGAGTATGATTAATGTGCAGTATTACCTTCAAAGGAAGACTATGATCATGTCCTTCAAAAGCTAGTTTCAAGACAATTAGCTATTCTTTAGTTCACGTGTAGCTGCAATAGTGCTAGAAACATACTGTGTATTTTAAATTATTTAAATATTAAGTTAAGCAAAAACTCCAAGAAAATGATATTCAGAACTGCAAAATAGCATCTGAAAAGAAATACTTACATGCTTCAGTGTTAACTCAAAAACAAATCAATCAACCCTTAAGCTATTGCCATTCATATTGTAAAGAGAAACTGTTCTTCAACAGTCCCCAATTCTTCTTAAAGAAATACTATTTTAGGTGTATGCATGACAAGAGCTATCAACATTTTTCACCTGCAGACAGATGACGTTATACTGACCATGCCTCAAGTTGCACCAGGGGAAGTTTAATTTGAACATTAGGAAAAATTCCTCTACAGAAAAAGCAGTCAAGCATTGGCAAGGCTGCCCAGGAAAGTGGTTGAGTCACCACCCCTGGAGGTATTTCACAGATGTGCAGATTATGTTGCTCAGGGACATAGTTTAGTGCTGGGTTAAGAGTTGGACTTGATCTTATAGGTCTTTCCCAACCTAAATGATTCTGTGATTCATACTGTGGGACATGTCTTTAGTTTTGTTCCAAAACTCAAGCAACTATTCAAGAGTGACTTAGAATATAGAATAGCCCAGGCTGGAAGGGACTTGAAAGATCATTTGGTCCAACCCTTCAGGGCAAAGTGAGCCTAGATGAGATTATCTAACATTCTCTCCAGTTATATTTTGAAATCATCCAGTGATGGGGACTTCACCACATTTCTGGGGAGGTTGTTCCACTGATTACTTTATCTCACTGTTGAAAATTTCTTTCCTATACCAAGATGAAACCCCTTCCAGGGCAGCTTGCAACTCTTGCCCCTTGTAATCTCCAGGTGGCTCCTTGTGAAGGGAGAACCCACCTCCTCTCTGTAGTCAGGCTTCAAGTACTGGCAAACTGTGATGAGGTCCCTCTGAGCCTTCTCCAATGAGAAAATATGTAATTCCTTTAGACTTGCATTATAGGGCAGGTTCTCCAGCCCTTTTATAATTTTGATTATATATTTTGTGATATATATATTTTTTTAAATTTTTTTCTCCTTTGGAACAACTCCCATTCTGCCTGTCTTTTGTGAATTGCGTGGATCAGAACTGGACACAGTTCTCCAGGTGTGATCTGACACAAGCTGAATACAGGGAAGATCTCTTATCTCTGCTAGCAATGCCACTGCTGAGTCAGCCCAGGATCCAGTTTGCCTGAAGGTCCCTTTCAGCAAGGCTGCTCCTAGTCTACAGGGGCTCCTTGGTTATTCCAGCCCAAGTGCAGAACTTTACACTTGTCTTTGTTAAACTTCATACTGTTTTTGCTACTTCACTCTTCTAGCCTGTCTGGGTGTTCCTGTAAGACAGTTTTGCCTTCTGATGTGTTCATCTGACCACTTTGTGTCGTGTCACCTGCAAACTTGGTGAGGGTGCCTTCAATCCCATTGTCAAGATCAGTTGTGAAAATGAGCAGCATGGGGCCTCCTATCCCTAGGAGTTCCTAATTCAGACAGGCTGCCAGCCTGACTAGAAACCATTGATCATCATCCTCTGCGTGGGGCCAGTTTCTGCTCATCTCACATACCACCTATCCAGTTTGTGTCTTGCCAATTTGGCCAGGGAGAAGGCTGTGGGAAACTATTGAATGCTTGCTAAAGTTCATGTAAAGAGCATCCACTGATCTCCTTGGACCAACTTGAAGTGTTACCTTGAGGCAGGACATGATCAGGCTACTCAGCCATTATTTGCTTTTGATGTAGGCTATTCCCAACTGCCTCCTTTGTTTGCCCTGTAGTATTTTCTAGGAAGACTTTTCCATTTCTTTTCCAGGGACTGAAGCAGGATTTATGGGCGTGGGTCCTCTTTTGAGCTCCTCATTACATTCACCCTCTTCAAGACATCAGGGATATCCCTTGACCTGCATCACTTTTCAAATGTTATAGACAGGGGTCTTGTGGCAATGTCAGCCACTTATCTTAACATCCAAAAGTGGACTGATCCCTTCCAAGAGACCAGACTCCAGCCTTGTCACAGCTACCTTATCCTGTGATCTGGGGTCAAGTTATGCTGGTAAGGCAGAGGCAAAGAATGCATTGAGAACCTCTGCTTTATTGGCATTATTAGTAACCTGCCTCTTTGCCCTGTTTAGAAATGGCCTCTATGTGTCTTCCCTGTGCTTCTAGTTGATCCTAAGCCTTCCTGACTTCAAACTCTGCCTGTCCTGGCAAAGTTCTTGTAGTCCTTGATGGCTATTTAATCATCTTCCCATGGCCACTATGCTTCTTTCTACCCTTTAAGCACACCCAAAAGCTCACAGTTAGGCCAGACTTCTTTCTGAACTTAAAGTTCAGCCCTCAAGCTTACTAAAACAGGCTCAGCACCATGGTAATACTAATGATTTTTTTTTATCAAGGCTGCTCCTTACCCTAACACCTTCATTGTGTTTACTATCAAAGAACCCATAGCTACACTAAGTAGTATCACCCATGTATATGAAACAAACCAGCCAAATAAAAAACCCCATCTGTTAAGAACATGTACTTATCACTTGGAATTTCAGGATACTTGCAACTGTGCTATACCCTTGCAAAGGTCCTTATTGCTTCTGCAGAAACAATAATGCAGGTGTTCAGCCGACAGTTTTAAGAGATTGAAACTGTAAGACACTGGCATCAAATTCAGCTTTCCTTAAAAAAGGCCCTCCCCACTTCTGAGTCAATCTCAAACTAGTCTGGTGCCCAAACATATGAAAAAAATTCTTACCCTAAATTTATACTTTGTACTACGCCTCAAATTCTTCACCGTGTAGGTAAGATCGTCACCATCATATTTTGGCTTGAAACCATATCCCTGCAGAATTAAATAGGATTATTTGAAACATTATCTTTGCAGACCAGAGGATCCAACATACTTCATACAAATAAATTAGTTGTTTCAATCTGTAATTATTATGCTTCTTGGACAAAGTAATAAGTGCATCTTCATTGCGTCAACACCAATGTTTAAAGAGCTGTGAATTCATTAACCATTTTCCAATCAAGAGAGCAGAAAAGATCAGTATGAAAAGCAGATACAGTGCCACTGGAAATTTTGCCTAACACTTTCAAAGGGTAGAACAGTACTGATTTTAGGACAAATGTTGCTAGTCTGAAAGACATCTAGAGGGACCACACTTCATGATGCAATTGCTTTGATCCAGCTCTTACAAGGCTTAACTTGTGCACACAAAATCAAAAAGTTCTAAGCAATTTAAAAGTCTTTGCAGAAATGGGACTTAATAACACTAAACACAATTCAAAGAAGAAAGCTAGGTGGCCTGGTCATAGCAATGACAAGTCATTAGTTTAATTTCAGAAAATACAGTTCCTTGTAGAATATTCTAGCACAATAATCATTGCTACACTAATACAACAATGTATCAAATATATTGAGAATAAGTATTCTAAACTTACTGAGTTCTCATCCTCCATCTCTAATATATATGAGATTCCTTCATCTGATGGTGTTCCTGAGGGTTTTGTCCATTGAAGGGATAACCAAGTAACTCCAGCATTAATCAGCAAAGGACTTGCTGGTGTGGTTGGGGCAGTGCCTGAGGTATGATACAGGACTTCTTCACTAAAATCACTGTTTAAAACAGACAGTATGTAAACTAACTAGACACAATAATTAATAGCTAAAAACCAAAATTCTTACTAAACACAGCTATGACAGTTTCTTGGAGATATGCACAATGGGAAATTGCAAGCTGTTACCTGCAAACAACTTAACTTGCCCATGAGTCTGTCAGTAACAAAGCATGTGAACAAGGTTAACATGTTCATAATTGAAAGATTCCTTTGTATGATATAATTACAATGTTTTGCTAACCAAAATGTTTTGCTTTTTCATATTATCTCAGTATTCTAAACCACTAAAGCTCTATATGCAATAATATATTAATACCACAGTGTCCTTCCTTTTCAAAGTGAAAACATGAAGGCATAAAAACATTTATGGCAAGACATCAAAACAAACTTTGCTTATGTGTTCTGAGCTTACTTCGAAGTACTGGTTTCTCTAGAGATTAAGAAAATAATAGAATGGCCTCATTCAATGGTGAGCTACTTTAAGAGTTGATAAAATTAAAGTCTTATTGCAGAAAAATAAGTAGAGTGTATATCAGTGAATCTTCTAACATAACCATTATCCTTTTCCGATTTAGATTAGATACACCTTGTGGTGAAAATACAAAGAAATGACATAAGAAGAGCTACTGTGAAACAGAGGGATGCAAAAATCAGTGAAGATTTGTGTGTGCTAGCACAGGTAGTCTGACATGCATCCAGCTAGACTATAAAGCCCCACCTGCTCTCAGCTAGCTTTGCTGCTTTAAATCAGATCTGAAGAATCACTTACAAGCCTAAAGCTAGTCTAGTATTTTTAACCATATAAAACTAATGTCAAAGATGTAATTTTAATTTAAAAGCTAAGGATTGCCTAAATGAGCATCAGGAAGTCCTGAAAATAAAATCCTCTGTATAGCTTAAAGAAATATGCCAATTAAATATCTCATGTATTTTGAACCTGATTTGCCTGAAAAATTGCAATAAAATAATAACTCAATTTCACTTTCTCTCTTACTTAATCTATATTATAACAATGCACATGTTATAAATTTTGGTCTGCATTGAGGTATTTTTGGCATTTTAAGGAAAAAATCTTACAGACAACACATTATCAAGAGTGTTGATAGCACAAAAAACAGACATACTATCCGTGAGGACTGTCAAAGAGATATGAAGTAAGAAGGGAAAAAGTAAAAAACAATAGAAAACTTCCAAATTTGTGGGAACAGTAATTTTTTTACTTGGAAGAAGTCAAGTCACAAGCAAGAAAATTTCTGGAATGAAGATAAAGTGATACCTACAACATATTTACTAAAAAAAAATAAAAAATCAGCATTTTATAGGCTGAAGAAAGCATGAAGAGAGATTAGATACAAATAGTATGTCTACCTCTTTTCAAAACAAACTGCTGAAGGAGTCACCTTACAAGTAGATATAAGGTAAAAAACCCCACATCTTAAAAAAATTTAATCTCTGAACTTGCTTGAACCACTCCAAAATATACTGAAATAAACTAAGAGTTCCAGCCATAGCCATATTTGAATGGCTATTAAACAATTCCCTCAGAAGTACAGTCCTACTTTTGAAAATAGATTTTATTTTTCTAGTTTTCTTTTACCACTGTTTCATGTAGGTTAGAATTAAATTTAAAAATTAGTAGCTCAGAGATAAAATATCTGTTGTTGTCGGTAAAATTATTTATACAAAATTCTGTCTCCAGATGCCTAATGTTCTCAACATTCTTCATAAGGGATAAACAGGCACTCTACACTAATAAATATTATTTCAATAGACTTCTTAATTAAATAATACCATAAAGACAATAAAGCACATCTTCACAAGGCTATGAAATATTGATTTAAAAATCTATTCAGTGTGATTAGTTTAAGAAGGGTACTTAACTGATCAGTGTCTTCAAAGCTTATGCTGGAGGAATCTGTAATATGTGCAGCTATTCCTAGAGGGTACATTTACACTCAGATGTAAAAGGGGAACAGGAAGACAGCCCAAGCACTGGACCCTGCTTAACTGCCAGCTCCCTCCCTGTCTTTATTTTTAACAGTTCCAACTGAATCTCATCAAGACAAAGTCCAGGAGCAACTCAAGAGAGTAATTAATTCCAGGAACATCATCCAGAAGGCAGTAATGTAATAAAGACTATTGGAGCATACCAAAAGTCATTCTAGTGCACTGCAGTGCCCTCTGACAGTAGCACAAAGCAGATGCTTAGGGAAAGACATAGGAACAGGCACTTTTATGCAATCATTCCCTGAATACTCTCCAAAGCCTTCCAACACATGCCTCAGATCTCCTGATCCAGCTGTATTTTTCACATACTTAAGAGTCTGCAAAAGATTCCTTCTGCCCAGCATGAATTATGACCCTGGTTCTGGCTCCCTACACTTCACACTGTTCTTCAACACTGGCCAAGCAGGCACTTGCTTCAAGCACCTACTTCTGCCAGATAAAGGACACAAAGCACACATCCTCTACTTCATGCTATAAAAACACAACTTTAGTGAGCTGCAGCACAATGTTCATAATATTTGAATTATAAAGACAAGCACAAAAGCAATTTTATGCTGATGGTGAGGGAAACTCTATTTTTATGCTCCACAGGACCTCAAAGTCCAAGTACTACTATGTAGTGTGGACACCTGGAGCCTGCTGTAGAGGAGATGAGCTCTCGTAGTGTGATTGTTAGCCAGGTGTATCTGCTTTGCCTGATGATGAAGCAGCACACTCAGGAACTAATGCACCCAGTGATGCAAGCATAACTTCACAAAACATTTTTTTTCCAAGTTCTTACTTATATTATCCACAAGTCACATGTCATTCATTCAAAAATTAAAAACAAAGTTTGGTGCTCTACAACATCTGAAAAGTAGTAATTAAAAGCATGAACCATATATCCTAAGCATTTATAATAAGCTCTAGAACTTCCAAAGGATTCATTGATACGGTTATGTCATACTCTGTTTATTTCCCAGGGTAACAGGAGACTAACAGACACCTTAGATGAAGGGACAATATCCTGGCACACAGGCTACCTGCAAAAAAATAATCCAATCACATAGTGTGAGTTAACTAAGCAGTTGGACTAGATGATCACAGTAGGTCCCTTCCAACTGAAATATTGTATATCCTATATTCCATTTCAGTACATTTGGACAGAAGACCTTTTTTCTTTAAATACAACCATATGTTTTTCCTAAAGTAGCACACACATGCATGCATATGAATTCCATATTTATGTATGTAATAGTATTTACCTCATTCCCACGTCATTTTTGGCTGCTAGCCTAAAGGTGTACCCCATTGCTGGTGATAATTTAGTGATCCTGTACTGCTTCTGTTGACCGTAATAACACTGGCAAAACTCTCCATTTCCTTTTCCCTAAAAAGTAATACGTTAATCATATTATTCACCTTATTACATATGCATCCACCAATTAAAGTACACACAAACACGAAGTAAAATCCTTTTTTGAAGTTAAATATCATTCAAGAATCTCCGTATGATGAGGCACTAGCATATGACACTTTGTATTAAATTAGCAGCTTTTTTTCCTTCCTTTCCATTTCCCAGTTCATTGGGGCTGAAAGAATAAAAGCCATGGATCCTGCAGCTCTGCCATCTCAGGATAGCTGTCCATGTAGAGACTGCAAGATTGTTGCAGGACCAAAGCTGATCCACCCACTTATTTAAAAAAAAAGACTGTTACAGGCAAATGACCCTTCTGTGTCAGCTCTTGAACACAGTATTGGACTACAAGTGCAAAAGCCACTATGAAGAGTGGCAGAATCATGCAATTAAGATCCTTTAATTTTATGTCCCCCGAGAAAAAAAACTAAGCAGTAACTGTATTTTAATAATTGCTTCAGGAATTACATATTTGTCACATGCCTCTAAGCAGAAATCTTAATTTTCACACAACTTGATGTGCACAGTCAGATACAGCTACTTAAAAAACAGGATTAAAAATACAATATAATAACTTGCTTACTTCATCCCATTCTAAAAGGTAACTGTGGATTTTGGAACCATTATCACAAGATGCCTGTAACAGGAAAACAAGAAAGTTAGAATTCTAACTGGATACAAGACCACTTAAAAAATGCATGTAGGGGCCAAATCATGAGAAGAGTGAAAGTCAAATAATGTACTCCTTATATGATTATTTCAGTTGCCAGGACAGTCCTAGTTCAGTTGCCATACAATGTTTGTTTCATGTTTATGGCTTTTTTCCTAATTTAGTCCTTGAAATGCATTGGGTACTGAACTCAGTAATTTTACCTTGAAAGACCCCTTGCTTTTCTGTGAATCCTCTTCTTTTTACTCAAGCCCAAATTTAACCCAGTAAATCTATTTCCAGTCAGGGAACTGTGACTGAAATGAATAGGTTTGACAAAAATTTTCAGTTTCAATGAACTGGTATTTCATTGATAAATCCACAACAACTCTGAAGATTTTAAAATTTTTACTTTAAAGGCTGTTAAACAATCCTTACCTTCCACTGAAGAGTAAGAGAATTTTTGGTCCGATTAGTTATCCTGGGCAGATTTGGAGCATCAGGTTCACAGCTTGCTGTGGTAAAACTCTCTGCTTCTGAAGGGCTCCCCTTTACACAGTTGCATTCTACTTGGACTCTACAGTGGAAGAGAGTCAATAATATTTTGCTTCAAAATCTGTATAGTTTCCAAAGAAAACTGAGCATTTGGAATTAAGTTCCTGCCTTGCTGCTTCATTATTAAAATAGTACTGTTATAAATAAATAACTAGGGAAACATCTCGGTCAATAGAAGCAATAAGAAAGAAAAGAGTCCTTTACTTCAGATGTACATCATTACCATCAGTTGGCTTTAGTCTCACAATTATATTTGAAATATGTCTGTTATTAGGTGTACTTTGGTTAGAAACTAATGGTAGCATTTTGCAGGCTCATTATCTGTTGTAGAGATATAAACTTATATTATGAATAATTCTTCTGCAAGTGCTTTCGTCAGAAGAGCACAATGAAGCTGTTGATGCATTTTCAGAGTATCCTCTGCACTCAAATGAGCGTCCTGCTGAGTGTGTTCACCTTGTCCTTTTCTTTAGTAAGGCTATGAATTAGCTCTCCACATTCTTCAAAAGACTGAATTCTGCTTCTGACTCAAAGAGAAATGGCTTGTTTTTCAAAAGGCTTGTCTCCCAAAGGAAATACATGATAATCATCTGGCCTCCCCTGTCCCCCAAGCTGTGCAGCTATGCCTTGCCACTTCTATGGGTCAATGGCACATTACTTTCTTCTGATTCATCTGTTCCTTTGAAAAAAGCACCCAAAACCAGAACTCTCCAAAAAACCTTTTCCTCTGATCACCAATATAAGATCTGGGTTGCCAGAAGATACAAAAATCCTGATATATTTTTGATGCATGAACAGCAAATCACAGGAAATTTGGCTTTACAGATTTCACAAATATGATGAAGATGTTCAAACAGTGACTAAAGTTGAACACAAAGTTGTGTGTGCTTGCATACAATTAATGTGTAATTATATAATTTTGTTAATAATGTCTTAATAGTAATTAATAATAATATTAATTTATTGATATTAATGAATAATACTAATTTGCAATTAGTATGTCAGTTATCTTGGTGGTTGAGTCGTTCCAGTCGTTGTTGATTTTGCGCAGTGTTCATACTGGCAGAATTCTGTTTAGGAAGAACTTGGATGGCCAAGCCACTGATTCCCATGTATTGTCTACAACTACCAGAGTTAAGCAGATAGAAGAGGACTTAGACAGAAAAAAAAAACTTTCAGGCACTGACCCTTACGCTCCATGAATTTTCAACTCCAACCTTGTTGTATAAAATATATAAAAGCTACTAAAAATAGGAACAAAATCACAGATAAAAATTTTCATATGAAAGAGCTTAGAGGCAACTTATCATTCATCCTTCTCCTGACCTTGTACTCCAGACAATACAGGGGCTCAAATTAAATGAGGGCTGTGATAAGAACAGACCAATCCTCTTTTGCTTTCAGTTTGACAACCAGGAAAATACTCTGGAAAACAGCTCTGGGAGGTGTAGACCCCTTCATACCAAGGACTGCAAACCTAGCTCTCCCACTTGAGAAGATGTCAAAAAGGCTATTGTACAAGGCAAATCCTATCCTAAACCTGATGTGGAAGGAGGCGGAACATTGTTAACTGGGACCCATACTCTGACACACTTCTGTTCCCTGTGCTTCCTACCAGCTGCCTCTAAATTGCTTCCCTTGGTCAGTACACAGAGATCTTGGGGTCTCCACGCAGTCAAGAGAGGCAGGACATTCAGTCATGTCTAAGAAGGTACTCTACACTTGCCATTACCTTCTGAAAAGCCACTGCTTTTAAAGAGGCCTTCATTTCTGCCTTCATAATGTTATTTATTTGTAAACTGCTGTATTCACACTATTTTTTTAAAACCAAGAATCACAGAGTAATTTGGGTTGGAAGAGACCTTTAAAGGTCAACTTGTCCCAACTCTCCTACAATAAACAGAGACATTTTCAACTAGATCAGGCTGCTTAGAGCCCTGGCCAACCTCTCCCTGAATGGTTTCCAGCGATGGGCCATCCACCATCTCTCTGGGCAAGCTGTTCCAGTGTTTCACCACCCTCAGTGCAAAAAATTTCTTCCATATATCTAGTCCTCCCTCAGTCCCCATCCTGCTGTCCATCCACTGGAGAGGTGTGAGAAGAGAGGTTGCCAGTGAAGACTAAGGCAAAAAGGTTGTTGAATACCTCAGCCTCTTCCACATCCATAGTTACCAGTTTGCCAGTTGTGTTAGTCTGGGAGAATATGCTTTCTCTGACCTTTGTTTCTGGCTGACATAGCTACAGAAGGCCTTAGTCTTTGCATCCCTTACCAAGTTCAGCTCCAGATGAACCTCCAATATTTAAAAAAAGAGGGAAGAACAACACCTAACCACATCTTCCCAATCCTATGCTATTTCTTCTGACCTACTGAACTAGTCAGTGCTAGAAGGGTAGAATTATAATGAGGTGGGGGCACATTTTGTCATGCTGATGGGGTCAGGTTCACTGCTCTACTGGAACAAAGCAAAAGTAGCATGATATGACTTCAGGTGACCAAGCAGGGAGCATCTTCCAGTGCAAGGTATTTTCCTCTGTTGCTTGTGGAAAATTGAAAAGCAGCACCTGTGCCTTGCTCCAAGAACAGAAAAAGGTAACTGTGTGGCACAAAGGAAAGGGCATGAACATAGCATGAATATGCACCCATCTTGTCTTATGCTGTCCAAAACGGACTGAGTGGTCAGCTTAGTAAAAAATGTTGATTGTGACTCAAAAGAGGGTGAGAAGTGGCAAAGACCATCTCTAAAGAGTTAGGCAATTACACAATGAAACTTTTAAAACATTTCCACTGGATTTAATGAAGAGAAAGTGAGATACTCACTTTGCATGGTAATCAGTTGCTGGCCTGAGATCATTTACAGTAACTTTATTTTCTTCTCCACTGGAAAGAGATACAAGTTTGTTTTAAAGACTGTTTCAGAATTCCATACATTTATTAAAAAAACATGTGTCATCTAACTCAACATACATTTTATGAAATGTATTTGCTAAAAGTTTGTCTTCTGCTAAATACAGCAATGTGTAAATGCATTTATCTCTGAATTTTAGAGGCTTCTTGTGTTATTCCTGTTCTTTTGTCCTGGTTTTAAGGCACGTTTTTGTTTGCAGCTTTCTAAAGAGTAGCAATTATTTTCTTCTTAGTAAGAAAGCTGCACGTGTATGCATCTATGTTATTACTCAGAAAAACCATTGAAGTACTGGAGCCTATAGCCTTGAATAAAAATGATCTAAAACTGTACCTGACTGCACATGGCTACTTGTTAGAGCCTAGAAGACAGAAAAGGCACCAAAATAACATCTATTAGTCTAGTTTTGTTGACATCAGCTTATCTCAGCAAAGGTCATTTCATTTCTCTGCCTCTAGTTTTTTGGATAGGGATACTCAACTTGTAATTACATGAAATCCATGGAGTATGACTAAGATAAACTAGCTAGATATAACTAATAGAGAACTCTATACCCTTAATTCATTATTTTACTGTCATATTTCTCCAAATTGCAAAAAACTGACTAAAAACCACTGTGTTAGGAATTAAACAATTGAAGAGTTTTGTTTGCTTTGCTGCTGCTGTCAGTTGTGCTCTGTGTGAATTTGATTTTTTTTTTTTTCCATATCATAAGACTGTCTCTTACCAGGATCACTTTCAGTGAAGGGAGGAATAACCTTACTGGGAGGAGGAGCATGTGCTGACACAAAAAGTAATAAATCCAATTTATTTTTCTCACTACTTGTATGTCTCACTACTTGAGAACTCACAGTGTCTAGTGCAGCTCGTTGAAATACAACAGAAATGGTATTAAAATATGCCTCCAACATGTAAGAACAAAATCTTTATGTTCCAGTTGATGGCAGAGACTTCAGTAATAAAATAAAATGAATTCTACTGAAAAAGATAGCTAATTTCAAAACAGAAATGACACAAAACTGCTAATTATTTAACTTTCTGGACAATAAGCAGATTTTAAATGATGTTTTAAACCACATATTTCAATGCACCAGTGACTAAATAAAACAGCCAACACCTACATGTACACAGTTTTGTACTTTCCATCTTTTCCAGTACTAGAGATCATTACTTCATAAGTATAAACCTCTGGTATGTCATTCTTGTCTGTGTCTTCTCCAGTATCACTGGATGGAGGGGACCACATCAGCAGTGCTGTTCTTGCCTGAATATCCGATACCTGTAGAAACACAGAGTTCTGAGATCTTTGCCATTTAAATGCTATTGTATATAAATGTTACTTTGCCACAAAGGATCAAAGAAAAGAAAGGAGAATCATATACCATTAGCAAATCAGAGTATTTCTACTGATAGGCTAGCTACTAACTAGTTTTTACAGATGAAATCAGGTTGGAAATGCACGGAATGCCATGAGAAAAATGCAATGCCGGGCAGGGGCTGAGGGCAGACACCTGTGGGCACGGAACGCCACCCAGTGGGCTGCTGAAACATGGACCAGAGCGTTGGCCAGGCACAGGGACGGCAAAGCACATCCTGGGACATCAGGCAGTTCATTAAAACAGCCTTCTGGCACCTTTTCCTTGGAAGCTGCTGGTACCATGACTTTAACACCTCGTTTCTTATAAAACATAGAGAGATGAAGGCATGTTCACAAGGTCCATGTACATACACGTAGAAACAATATCCTGAAGAATTTCTGTGGTGGTGTTTGCCTGAGCACCCCACCCATTGCAAAAAGGCCAGGATAAGAACATTGGTGTGGTAGAAATAGGAGTATTACCAGTGTGTGTGACCTCTAAGTATCCAACAAGAGGCCCCAGCAGACTAACCATGCTAAAGACAGTGACCCTCAGGGGGGTTAAATGGAAACAGAGAATCACAAGGAGACTCCTGAAACACAGAATTCATCAGCTTTAGAAGTGTAGAGGTAGCATGAAAATTTGTAATGGGGGGCAGGTAAGAGATGCTGGAGTGGAACAGAGCAATGATCAAAACCTGGCCTGACAGTGTGAGAAATTGCCCTGCCAACTACTGCTGCCTCCATTCAGACCTGACAGATGCTGTGAGTAGCTGCACCCCAGCTGATGCAACAGCATTTTGGGGTGCAGCAGGCATGGATTTGCAGCTCAGGTGAGTGCATGTGACCTGGTGGAGAGCCTTCTCAATGGCCTGTGGATTAGCAGTTTGTAGGGAACAATGCAGTCACACACAAAGCCACGGAAGCAGCCATGTCTTCAAAGGAGACGTGTGACAAGAGGCACCCACACTCCCAAAAGAGTGGGCACTGCCTGAGACCCATGTGTGCTGCAAGGGGCTGAGGATGCTCATGTTTTTGTAGGTGAGTGCACAGGTGCATGCAGGTGATTAAAAATTTTTAGGATCTGTTATAGAAGAATGCCTAGAAATTTGTGGCTGTTCATAAGTATTGCACATCTGCTATTGTGGTTTATATGTTGCACCCACCTACTGTTTCCAATCATTTATAAGTGAACTCAAAGCACATTTCATTATATGAAATGACTAGTTTTACAGTATGACTGTAGTGTATGTCTATTTTGGGAATAATTGCTTTTGAAAATCTATTACCAGAGTATCAGAATCAAAAAGCTGTCTTCACAACTGGTGCTCTCAAATTGCTATAATCTACTGAGCTAAAAAACGGAATAGGTCAGCTTCAAGAATGAAGCAGAGAGAACATGACTCATTGATAGCAAACAGAAAGGAACAAAAACTACACTATGTGAGCCTCAAGGTCTTGGAAATAATGTCACTCAACCGTTATGCACTAACAGGACTGTACATTATATCCTAAAAGGAATCAAATGTTGGTAGGACTAAACACTGAAGTTTCTCTTTAAAATCTGGTAAGAAAAATTCCACTACTATGTTGATGCAATCACAAACTAGACCAACACTATCTGTAACCACTGCAGTAAAATTCTAGCATTTCTGGAAGTCTCTGGAGTTATGAGAAGCATCTGATAAAGTTCCCTCTTGGACAATCTTTACCCCACCCTCCTGAGTCACAGCAAGTGTCAGGAGATCCTGAGGGAAAGAAATGCAGGTTCACCAAGGACCTACTGTACTTCAGGACTAGTAGATCCATTTTAAGATGATCTGTTCCTAGGTTTAGTTACTTTAACAGCTAAATTTTTTCCCTAGTGTCCAGGCAGTGTCCCTCTTACTACCAGCTAAGCCTACTACTCGTAGCCACCATGGAGCTGAACATTAGACCTTCCCTTCCTTTTGCAGTTGTTTCTCATGCATTTGAAGACTGTTAGCATTTCAGCTTCCCTTCACCTATAAAATCTGATAATCCTCACTGTTCTTCTTATCTCCTACTGATTCATTTTCTTTAGTGCTTTGCCCAGAACACCCCAGCTAACACTTTGCTAACATCAAACTGCCACCTGACAGATTACATTTTCTTCATACATAGGATATTTTCAAAAAAACCCCCGTGACATATGGAAAAATACGTATTTTTGAAGAGCCAAGATTTAAGATCAGGAGAATCCACTATTATTATGTGCTCTGAGACACTTGGGAGTGGCTTCTTCAAAAAACTTGGTATTATTACTTTGTATGCTTATGCAAGCAGCTGCAATTGATTCTGGTTGCAACTCTAAGCACCATGTTCTGCAAAGCAGAGTATAATACTTAGGTCAGGCTCTAGCACTGTGGAAACAAGAGGTGGGTATGTCTTCATAAGCAATCCAGCTTGCCATAGTAAATCTCCTCATTAAATATGTTACACATGCCATTAGCATGTGCAATCTGGATTGCATTCACAGTGACCAAAGATACTTAACTGTGAGTGAGGTGCAGCACATGCCAGAACCAGAAAGTATGATGTTCTCCAAGGGATTTACATGCTATATAGCCAACCCTTAAATTCTGAGCTCTTATTTCCTCTTATTAAATACGCAGCCTTCTGCATCATTCTTCATTTGGCTTTTACTTTTTCAGGTCTTCTTTTCTGCTTGCTTGATATTTGGTTAATAGACATGACAGCTGGTGAAGACTTTACTTGAACACTGAGGTGCAATCTGAGAACCACTCCAATTTACATCTGAGTATAAATAGTTCAAGACCCCTAAGTAGAAGGGTCATCTGGTGTCAGTATCATGTTATCAACTTGACTTAACACTGCCATGTATAAAAGGATGAGGGATCCATATGGGGAAAAGTTCAAGGAAATCATGGAGGTAGTAAAATGGATGCATCCCATACTGCATAGAACTGAAAGGTATTTGTGAATGAAAGAACATGACAAGATCACCACCTGATTTAGACATGCATTCCCTGGACCTGGGCATTGAGACATGGGACAGCCCAGGAGGTCACAGCCTTCAGCAATACTCCAGGCTTTTTGGAATAGGGTATGGTACAATGGACACTGTACTGGACAGCACCCTGTACGACCATCTGATCATATGGCCACCACCATAGCCAGTACTGCCTATGCCAGCATGGTTCATCCAGGGAACAGAGCACTGATGATCCATCAGAAACCACAATCCTCATAGTGCTTCAACGAAAACACTAATTAAAAACCTGCAGGAATATTTCTGACAAGAACTACAAAGAGAAGGTGTGAAAAAAAAAAAGTCCTGGTTCATTTGAGAGAAAGTGAGTACAACATTTCCTTGATGAAACTGTGGGAGGGTGGCTTGGGATCCTGCAAGGCCCATGTAGGCAACACAGACTCCTATCACATCACACTCCACTCCCTCAAGCTGCAACATCAGCTAGACTTCCACCCCCTCAGAGCCCTGACAGTCCCTTGCCTTCATGAAGCATAAGCCTCTCCAAGTGCTGGAAGCCTGGCTTTTTGCCTTGTGTACACTGTATCTGTAGCAGACTACCACTGCCTGTGCCTGTGATGCCTTCTGAGGCCTGCAGAGATCACTTGCTGCACACAGCTACATGCAATGATGTTCAAGCAAGAACACAGTGGGGAGAGGAACTAAGGTGCTTGTCTAAAAGGCATGGATGGTTGAGTGTTGAGGGCAGAACAAAGTGAAAGAAAACACGATAGTACTGGCACTGCATTGCTTTTCCCTGTGTCATTAGCAACACAGCACAAGACCCCCCTGTTGATCCACTCTTCTCACAGTCTACCCTTGGCAATGCAGCCACTGCTAACACCCCAGCTTCAGACAGCTCCCACCTAAATGCTGCTTAGCCCATCAATGACACAGGGGCACTGAAGACATGTCAACCCATCCTGATGCCTGGACACAGCAGGACACCAAGTGTTCAGGACTTCCTCTATACAATCCCTGCTCAGCGCTTGGAGAACCACAGAATCACAGAACGATTGGAAGGGATTCCTGGAAGTCATCTGGTCCAACTCCCTTGTTTAAGCAGAGCTATGTAAAGCCAGCTGCCTGGAACTATGTCCAGACAGCTTCTCAGCATCTCCAAAGAGGGATTCTCCACAAAGTCTCCGGCCAAGTTGTGCCAGAGTTGACATCCTCACAGGACAAAAGTGTTTCCTGATGTTCAGTGGGAACCTCCTGTGTTTCAGTTTAGGCCCATTGCCTCTGGTTCTGATGCTGGGCACACTGAAAAGAGCCTGGCTCCATCCTCTGTGCACTTGCCTTGCAGATATCTATATACATTGATAAGATCCCCTCTGAGCCTTCACTTCTCCAGGCTAAACAGCCCCAGCTCTCTTGGCCTCTCCTCATCAGGCTGTAAAGAAACATATGAAAGCAGAATCAAGACTAGGGCACTAAACTGGGGCGAGGTTGCCTGGAAAGTGAAGGGGAGAAGGTACATACATTGCTGAGGACTGGAGGAAGTAGCTGACTGACTGGACAAACCCATGGCAAGCACTCCCTGGAGTTTCAGTTGTATGGACTATGCTACAATGGGGAACAGAGATTGTTTTTACTCAGGCAAGATGGTGGACTCAGGATTGTGGTGATGATTTTTGGAAAAGATGTGCAAATCTTCACAGAAAGACTGGGACCTGGAAAGGTCCAGGCAATGGAAGAAAAAAAACACTGGCCTGCTCTAAAATGCAAAAAACTACTGAATTTGGCAACACTGCTTTAAAGAATATCTACACAAAAACATGCATTAGTTTTACAAACTAAAAATATATTGGTAAATTTTCAGCAGGTAGGTCAGAAGTCCACTGCTGGCAGTCACCTTCCACGGTGAATTTTACGTCTCTCTTCCCTGAAGCTGCCAAAAACTCTTAAAAGAGAAATAGGTCATATTTTTTCTCTACTTTGCAAAAAAGGTTTTACAAAATCTCATTTTTGGTGATGTTTCCAAAACTTTGCCAGGTATCTCTCATGCCTAGAGTTATGTGGTGTGTAAAATTGCTTCCTGAACAGTTAAGACTTAACAAAGTTGCAGGAAATTGAGAACAGATTCTGCAGTATAATATTATGTTAAGCATCATATGCCACTAAGCAGCATCATTATACTACTGGCAATGTTACAATCTCTCTCTGTGTTTTTTAAATAATTCTGTTAATACTGAGATTCACAGAAGAGCCAGGAAGAATTCTACAGAATAAGGATCAAGAAAATTTTAGTTTCATAGATGTTAATACACTTAAAATTGCTTTGGTTGTTTACAGTCCAGTGACTGGAAGTTAAGTGAATTTACTTTAGTATGGAAAATTAAAGACCCTTTAAACTTAAGAGAAAGAAAAGGAGATGTGACTGTGCAAAATAGCAATAGATATATTCTGATTTTATGGAAAGCTTTTGTTACTTACCACTGGCTTGGCTATATTAGAAAGAAGTGCTTCCAGTGCTTTTGTTTCTTCATCCTTTTCTTAAAAAACAAAATCAAAGCAGAAGAGAAGTACCCATGAATACTGTGCAGCAACTTTACAGTGAAAAAGCTCTTCAAATTCAACAACTGCACACAGAAGAAAGCATTTATAAAGTAGAACATCTTGCTAACTTGCATTCATCTAGGACAACATAAAACCAAAAAAAGCTTTGAAGAAGTTGTTAATATAAAACTATTTCTAAAGCCCTTCTATGCTTTATGGAATACAGAAAGCCCGGTTATAATTTATTAATGTATAACTTTAAACCAACTGCTGCCCTGGAGAACTTAAGATCCTGGATATTTCCCACAGATTTCTCTTCTGATGTAGATGCAGACAAGTTACAGCAGTTTAAATATGTTCTTGTACATCAGCTGGAAGCCGACTGGTAACACTGTTAGCCTTCCTCAATTGCAAGGGAAACAGTCTAAGGTGCTTTGTGTAAGCTGATGATATAGCTGAGCTTTATAAAGGATTTATAGTTTACAGAAAGCATTTTATCTGTTTTTCTCACATAATATTTAAATTTTATTATCTCAATAGTGTAAGTAAAAAGGCTAATTTTGAAGGTGTGGCCAGGCATTTTTAATTCATTTAACCTGCCTTAAACTAAACATAAAAAAAACCCCAAAGCTAAAAACAAAACCAAAAATTATTTTTAAAAACCATAGAACAAATCTATTTACAACTTTGTCTCTAGGATGGTTTATGCTGTTGAAACAAATCAAATGCTTTTCTGACTTGTATGATAACTCTAAGTCACCACCTTCTGTTTGACAAGTCTAAGTCTCAGCACATAATTTTCCCCAATGTCTCCTGAAATAATTTTGAAAAGCAGACTTCCCCATTTTTCATATAAAATACTTCTAAGGAAACATCACCATGATTTTTGTAACATGTGTAAACAACAGTACATTTCATCACTTGTGCCTTGTTAAAGTTAGCTCACAGATAAACACCAACAAAGTAAACTGGAGAAAGTAAAACTGAACCAAGAAAGTAAACTAAAGCCGAACAGAAAGCAAACTGCCACTCTGGAACTATAGTGACAAATATTCAAGTTTGGAACAATAGTTCCCAACTTCTGATTTTAGGTTGTATCTCAAATGTGACCTTTGGTAGAAAGCTTTCACAGGATATCATCTACACATGTTTATAAACAGCTCTCATAGGATGAGATTTCACAGTTTTCATTAGATGTACTTTCTTCACAATTCTTTTGGTTTACAGCAATTGAACATACATCAGCACAAAATTATTATCTCAAAGCAGACTTCAGAGAATTGAGAAAAATCATGGTTTATTTCCCTTAGCATCACCAATTACAGTTCCTTATTCTGAAAACACTACTCCTGGCTGATGACAAGTCTTTGAGGTTATGTTCACAATCTGAAGGACTACAGCAGAGACCTCAAAGTTGCACAGGGACACATCATCAGATTTGACAGTGACTGTATGACAGAGTGAATTCAGTCCATCTATGAGATTACAAGCTTTCCAGTGAAAGAAAGATATTAAATAATAAGCACACTCCCTATGGTAGTGTCTTATAAAACAGGGACTAAAGTGAAGACCAGATTGTTTCTACAAGGGCCTTTCAACAGTGAGTGGGCAGGGATAGATAAGTTTTATGTAACAGCAGTATCTCTTTTACAAAATATTCTTTATCAAGCTGGATGTATGTTTTCTGATTCAGACACTTGATTCTCTCCATGTTTCCTACAGTATCGAGCAGGCCATCAATATTCAGTGATTCCTTAAAACACAAGCACTCCGAACAAAGCAGAGATTTTTCTTTAAACAGTGTCATGAAGTGTGACTCATAATATTTTCTCAAATTTACATGAAGACTTCCATACCAGTAGTGTTTGCACTCTTAGGCTCACATTCCCATGAGATGAGCAGGTTGATCACCCTTAACTCCCCTATGTAAGTCAGGGCATGGCTACTCAATTTCAAGACTGTCAAAGTGTGGTGTTCCATTTACAAATGCCAGACTCTGGACTTGCATCATATATTAACGTGTGTATATGTAGTATTTTTGATAACACCTACCTTCTACTTCTGTGTCTGTCTGAGAATTGCTTTTTCCTTTACCCAAAGACTTGCATTTGGTAGAACCTGTGCTTATACCAGCTGCATCTTGCCCTTTTGTAAGTCCATTAGGCTCACTTGTAGGAGAAGGACATTTCTGAGGAGATGACGGAGGACTGTTTAATTTATCCTTCTGAGTTCCATGTCGATCTTTTAACTTTTTTTGTAACCTTTCATATGTTTTACTAGACCTTTCATCTCTAAAGTTGGACCTTCCATGAGCAGGCAGAGTATCTAAATGAAGGAAGGAAAACCAAATCATTAAGAACAGAATCTAATTTTAAAATCTACCTAAAAATGCTATGTGAGTTAAATGTGCATGTTTTTAAAACTGTATCTCTACTCCTATTTGAAAACTGAAGTGTCCAGCAGGTAAACTGATCCATACCAAATGGACATTAACAATATGTTAGGGAGGAAAGTGTAATCTTTCCCTCCCCCATATTTTCTCCACTTAAAAATTATTCTTGAAACATTTCTATAATCTTCCTTGAGCTGTGAAGTATGGGATAAAGTCTATAAAGAAACAATGTGCTACTTTATTACACTGGAGGAGGTTTGATCTAATATCGAACAAAAAAAAATCTATTAAGTTTTGGAATGCAGCTAGAGCTCTAATACTTTAATGATGCTTCAGCAGGAATCAACAGGGAAAACACCTATAAAAGCATAAAAACATAGAACCTGTGATCTAGGGGGCAATGGAAAGACACTAAAACACTGAAGACAGTATGGCCAGGCCTTGTAAGGGCGCTATACCTGTACACAGCAACCCTAGGCATTGCTGCAGTAGCACCAAAGTCTCATCTGTAAGTCAGAATCAGCTTTGGAAAAAAGTCAGTACCAGACTACTGACAGCATTAAACTGCAAACTGGTGAACTCTTATGTCCAGTTCTCACATTTGTATTCATTTCCCCTTTATACTTAGAAACACTTCACTGACTCAAGACTATATATACCAAGTCTTTCCTCAGTGTAACCCTGCCTACGATAAATGCTGAAAGCTTTAAAAAAATACGTCCTTCAAAATCACCATAGAATTTGCTCATTTTTAGGTAAGTTAGATCAGTCAGTCCAAAGAAGACATTATTTGTTATTCCTTATGAAAATAAGCTCAAATAAGAAGTTCCTTACAAGGATAAAAAAAATCAGAACTTCTCAGTTTCTGGGTTTTTTTAAAGTCAGTCTAATTCACAGAAAGTTTGACAGAGGACTTCTAGATAAGCTGTGTCAATTTAGAAAGGTGATTTTCACTACCTTTAGAGAGTTCAGTGCTCCTGTCAGGGAACAACTGTGCTCTATGAGCATCTGGGGGTTTTTTGTGTGTTTGTTTGTTTGGAGTGTTTTGGTTTTGCTTTTCATTTGGGTTTGTTGGGGTTTTTTGTTTGTCTGAAATAGGTGTGGGTTTTGACTTTTGAAAGCTACAGCCAAAGTCAGAGATCCAGAATTAAGAATCCCACTTTCTCATTTTTTTACATTAGCAGTTTAGCAAATTCTCACTGAATTCATATAACCTGGCAACAGAAAGTTAAAAAAATGTTATTCCATTAAGAAGCATAATTTATCTTTTATGCATTTAATTATCATACTCCAATTTCTTAATTTAGCAAACTAAAAGAAAACAACTGCCATCTACAAGAAATCACAAAATTAATAAAACTAAAAATAAGCACCCAAAGAGCATCTAGTAACATACTGTTAGCAAGCGGTGCAAGAAGAAATAAAGTACAACATAAGAATATAGAAACACTAAAAATTCCAAGAAGATCAAGACACTGGTATATTCTTATCTGACCACTTTGTCCATCCTAACTACTTAAGCTCAACAAATAGATGAAGGCCATTTTTAGATTATTTTAGTAGTATAGAATGTTGAGAAGTTGTGTTTAGCCTCCCTCTCCATAGCTTCTAGCTTTCTCTAAAAACAGCAACCTAGAACTGCTGTCTGAAAATCTTTCAAGGCTGGCACCTGCCTTATCTAAAGAAAAGCAAGTCTACCAGAAATGTAAATATTAATCTAACAACCCAGCCCCCGAGTTAGAACACAAATACACTTTGCCACCAAACCATAGTAAAGGCAGATGTCAACAGCACTACCAAAGATGGCTCCAACCACTTTATTAAGTTTAGGTTAGTGGCACCTCATTACTCCAATTGGACTTCAAAGGGACATTCAATTAAATGCATATAGTTTAATGAAAAATTGACTGCTTTTTTCCTTAATAATAAGAATTCCTATTTCATGCTTCAAACAGGATGTTTGCAAGACATGAGATCTCATAACAGTGCTCAGGCATGGATTTAAATGCTGAATCACTACAAAGACTTTCTGCATTGGTTTTCTGGGAAAATCTGTAACTTATATATGTAAGAAGTAATCTCTATGTTTAGTGGATCACTGAACAGACAACCAAATAAATTATAAGAACTTCTGGAATAATTAGCTTCAGCCAAATCAAGGCTGAAAAACATTCTTGCGACTGAATGACTCCCATTCAAGCTATAAGTCTTGCTTGACAAGACCCACACAACAACGTAACAGATGCTGGAAATGAGCAGAACATTATTCCCTTTGACAAAACTTGCAATATTTGATAAGCTACTTACCCACATCCCCATAAACCTGTGAAGTGTGATACTGAGGAATGTACTGCGTTGCCATGTCACCGGCTCCAGTCACAGGTGAGTATATGTGACGGGGGGGAGGGGGTATCATGGCTGGAAGAGGAAGGAAGCCGGGCAGTGGGGGATGTGGAGGCCTGTGTATCACTGTGTGACCACCAGGATGAAATTCTGGAGCCTGAGGAACCACCACAACCCTTCGAACACCGTTATCTTCAATAACCTGTACAGTGAGAGACACCATGCACCAAAAGAGAAATGACAGTCAGAAAAATGTTTCTATAGATCCTTAAACAAAATCAGGAATAGTAAACTCCTTAAATCTGACAAAAGGAAAACAGCAAGGAAAAACAAAAAAGGACATTTAAAGGACTATCTATGTTAAGCATATTAACTGTAGCAATGCCATTAATTTCTCAATGTGGTGGAGAAGAAAATTTAAAAAATCTGACT
The DNA here is from genome assembly GCA_026413545.1 of Cichladusa arquata. NCBI lineage: Eukaryota > Metazoa > Chordata > Aves > Passeriformes > Muscicapidae > Cichladusa > Cichladusa arquata. The sequence goes on along the minus strand of JAOTQP010000001.1, from coordinate 62,340,061 downwards.
TCAAGGGTATCTAACAAACAACCTGGTATATTTATGGCACAAGTCAAGCTTCTCCTAAGGGTTCTGTTTCCACCTTCATTCACACTGCTTGTATGCTACACTGCTGTACAATTTGTTCTACAGCACAACAACTAGATTGCTCCGTAGAAATGAACTGGTGAACTGACAGACCTCATTCTGCATCGACAGCGAGAGAAAAGGTAAGGAGTGTCAGGTTTTTGCTCTGTCCCCAACTCATCCCACCAACACTAACCCAGGAGACATTTGCCATGCTGGCCCTGCAGCAACCATCATCTGCATCAAGTTGTTGGCAAACAAACTACCAGGATGGTAGTCAGCCCTCTTAAAACTCCTTCACAAGTCAGTAGTTCTAATTTTTTTTTTTCCTTCTCCTCCCCCTATCCCTCCATCTATAAAGAGGTCTTGAACCCTGAAGGAAGCCACACGCTACTCAGAAAACAGGGGCCTTGTAGTAGCCTCTGCCAGTCTGTAGTGTAAGGGCTTGTGAAAAATTAGCAGCCTTTGTGTTAGGTACCCGAGTATGGCCCTTAGCAATGCTGCCACAAGTTCCCAGCAATGGCAGTAGCATATGCAACCCCATGGTGAGAATCTGTAAGATGCACTGAGCCGAGGTGTGCTGAGCATGGTACTTGTAGCACTTCTGGGCGGCGCAGCATGTGGGGCTCTGGTGGAGAGCAGGCACAAGGGCATAAACAGTATGAAGTACTGAAGCAGAAAATGTTCTTCAGTAAATGAGGGTGGGGCAACAACTAGACCAGAAACAAGGGTCTGCCCCTGAAGCACCTCACATCATTACCCTCCCTAAATGTTTGCAAATTCACATAAATACATGACTATTGGTGACACCTAGAGATGATCTTGGCATATTTTGAATTGTGTGTATTGTGGTGTCAGTAGCTTTAGTGTATGGGATGCCAATGAATAAACTGTTCACTTCCTAGTAAAGTGCAGAAACTGCAATGGAAAGTTTTAGTTGAAATGTTTATCCAGAATAGGGGGAGAATGGAATATCATGACTACATTCAATAGCAGGGGACAAAGCAACCCTGTGACATAAGTTTTCACTGACATTTGAAATGAGATGGGGACTGTACACATACACCAATAAACATCCTGCTGCAACAGGAACAGATCAATAGATCAAAACACTTAGTGTGAAGCTGCTTTCAGCTCCACTGTTTAAGGTTAATGGAATCATGCTTGGCTAGATTCAGCTCTGTGCCCTAGAGTGAATGCTTCCATCAAGCCCACGACAGAAAGCTGCTTGGAGGATCATTGGTTTTACCATGTTCCCATTAGGGGTTGGTGTGCATCTGGTACATCTGGAGCAGAGCTGCTGATTTTGTTTTCTCTGCCAGCAATCTAATTTGTACAGCCCCAAATTATCCTGCTAGCTGAATCAATGCAAGGTAAGTGAGATTGGTACAGGAAATTGTTTCAAAACTTCACCACTGTGCTGAGAGAAACAGTGCTGTAGACAGAGCTGCATGCTTCTAGTACTGTAGGATATGCATATGCAACAACATTCAGAAGACACATAAGTGTGTACACAATGGAGTTGACCCCACTTTACTTAATAGACAGCTGGAAATTAATGTCACTTAAGTGAACACGGCTTTAAAAAACATGCATACCATATAACTTTAAGAAATGGGTTGTTTTCAGTACACAGAAATTGCTCCTTATTGGGAAAGAGTAATTAAAGACAATACTATTAAAATCTGTGTAACTGTAGCTGTTTGGTATCCTAAAGGCAGAATATATGAGCAGTAAATACAACTAGAACTTCTGCCGTCCAATGAAATTCTCTACACACTGAAATGTAGTTTTAATTATTTAAGTCCCTTTTGGTTACAAAACCCCCAAAATACTGCAATTTATTATGATTTTATGAGTAGACTCAGATTATGTAGGAAGCAGCTCCCATTAAAAAACAAACGAGCTGCTTAGTTTATAACTTGTTTCCTAGGGTCTGCTAATAGCCTAAGTAACTTAGAAATAGTCACCCAATTCATAACAGCAGGGACCTAATGTTTAACAAGTCTGTAACTGTGTCTCCAGATCTAACATCTGCTCAATGGTAGGCCTCTAGCAGACAACTATACAGACAAAAATGCTCCAAAAAGCAGTCAGAGCATCAGCTAAGCCTATAATTTTAAGTTTAAAAAGTAAACAAGCTCTCTATTATCCCAATTGTACTAGCAAAACGTGGTTCTGGCATAGGCCTGTTTGGTTGAGTGAACCAACCAAACACCACCAGAAAACTCACTGCAGACAGTGAATGTAGGTGGCTTAAAAGAGGATGAATAAAGACGTGCTTTCTTTCAGTTTTACAAATATAGTTCCAAAAGAAGAGGGAGGGAAAAGGAAATCAGCTGATGAATTGCTTTTTAGTTATGTGATATAAGAAAAGTAGATTTTTTTATGCACTGGTTATCCTCAGCTTCTAACAGAGTACACTGTATCACTGCCAAACAGGAACTAAAGCAATCAGATGCATAATAGAACTAAATTAAAATGGAGAGACAAAAGATGGTTATGTTGAAGTTCTTCCAGGCTGACAGCTTAGGACATGGAGCTGGTTTCCTATTCAACTCAAAATATAGCTGCAGGTGCTGACCCTTAAACATATACCTGAAGAAACCATAGAAGTTTGCTAGGACTGCAGTAAATCTGGGAAAACTCTTAACTCGATAACGTTAGACTTTCCTGTTTTGCAAGACTACTGGCTTGTAAGGGGAACTCCCATCATAAACCTCAAAGTCTGGTATGTTTTGTCAGTAATAAACACTTCAGAAAGCTTATAAACTACAGCTTGTCCTGGACTACAGTACTTCTACTCAGATGAAAACAGCAGATGAGCTCACTCCACCTGCACTCTGAGCTGGATAGATGTGAGGCACCTTCAGTTCAAAGGTCAGTGCACTGTGCTAAAACAACACCTGCTTGGACTAACAAACTCCAGTGAAAATGAATGGGCCTCAGCAAAGCCCTGCCCTTCAGCATCTTTGATTCAAATTGCCCTCAAAGGAAAGATAAACTAATTCAAAAATTATTTTTCAGATTGGCACATGTTATACAACTTTAAAAATATGTACTTTATCAACTGAAAACAAATAAAAAATAAGGTAAAATTCTGATTTTCATTTAGATCTAAACCTCTTTCAGTTCTTTAAAAATGAATTCTAATAGGAATCAGGATTTTTTACTACAACCTGAAGATACGGACTTTTACTGATTATTTCTAAGTAATTTTTCTTCTATCACCTTGGGAACTCAACTACAAAGGATGCATAGAATCAACTTATCAGCCAGCTTCCAAGAGAGATGAAATGTAAAATCAGAGTAGTAGTCCGCCTGCCCTAACAGCCTTTTCTTTTTCTAGAGGACAACTTTTTAAATGTTGTTCAGATAATTTGTCCAACACCTGCTGACACTGTGGGCTTTTTTGTTGTATTTTATGCCTTATAGTCCCTTCTCAGTGTACACCATTGGATGCACACTAGGTAAGAGGTAGACTGGGCAGGATAACAGAATCTCTTGAGAAAGACTTACATCATGGGGAGTGGCACTCAACTTCTAACTTCCAAATCTGACCTACTAAGCCCTAGACTTGTTCTACAGGCAAGGGAAAGAGGCACCATCTAAAAGGCCACACATCTCATTATAACTCACATGTCAGAAATAGCCAAGAGAAACCATCCTTTTAATCTACTTTAAAGGATGTCCAGGTTATCTAACTCACATTTAATTTCCAGGCATCTAAATTAGGAATCACACAGCAGTGAAAAAATGAGAGCCCCAATTTAAGATAAGTGGTAGAAACACTTATTATATGATAACTTAGTCCCAATGGACAGCTGACATTTTCTCCATGTTGTTCACTGCATTTTTTCAACCGACCTGCTTCTCTCCTTATCTGCAGGGACCTTCCCAGACATGGGCAATGTACAGGTATCCACTATATTATATATATTATATGATACATATTATATATATTTTGCTGCCAAGAGAAAATATCCACTAACACAGGAATCAGTACAGGTCCTGCACAAGCAGATATTTGGGTCATGATTGCATTTTATATCCAGAAGGCATCTAGTACATTAGGATTCTGAACTCAGCAAGGAACTGTGCTTGTCACTGTCATTTACGTAGTTAATATATAACTGAACAGGCACAGATGCAGCATGAGAAGTCTCCCATCTCAGAAATACTGAGAGACATCTCCTCTTATCACCTTACTTGATCACAGTGACTGAAATCTAACAAATTATTTTACTGAATTAGCGATTATGGTTCCAACTCCAAAATCTGCATGAAAATAAATAAAATAAGAAGCAAGAGACATACCTGTGGGGCATATCCAGGAGGCACATAAATAGTAGGCACTGAACCATTTGGGGACATCATTGGAACCTGAGCAGGACCTAAGTGGGTTACAGAAATATTCAGTACAGCACCATTTAGTAATTTGAGAAAGCTGAAAGAACATACTGAACTGCAAAGTCTCTGTGAAAAATATACAAGATAACATAAATAAACAAAGGCAATGAACTGTACAGATAAAATTATAGCAAAGGCCACTCTTTGAAATCTAAAAAACAGTTGAACCAAACCAGAAACAAGCTAAAAAAAATTCTCCAGCATATATTTCTCCTGTCTCTGTCAACAAGCCCACAGAAGAGCTCATGTCAAAACTCAACAGACGACAAATCAAAAGAAATGCCCCAAGATGAGAATACAATATTAGAGACTATAAAACAGAAACAAACAAAAATATTTGAAACAAACTGCTGAAACCAGATAGTATTCAGTTAAGAGTTACAAAGAAAATGACTTACAAAACTGCTGTTTTTTGCTATGGTCTTATCAACTAAAGTAGTCTCAGTACCACAGAAGTGAGAGGTGGCAAACAAGTCACAAACTTACAGTCCCAGGGAAAAGCCAGTGTACTACCAACTAGCCAGTCTGCTCCATCTAATGGGAAAAGTCAGGACATCATGGTGATCCTTGTACCATGTTAACCATAAAGACACACACTTAGATAAATATGACACAACAGGAAAGCGTTAAGGTGGCATTTGTAGATAAAGTATTGCCTAGAAAATCATGTACCTTCAAAGAGCACAGGGATGCTGTCACATACTTGGACTTTCGAAAAGCTTTGGACAATATCTCTTAAAGAAGTAATGCTGCCTTTGATTGGAGAACAGGCAACTAAAAAAAGTAAATGAGCAGCTTTCAAAGTTCTTGGAGTGACCAAAAAGAGTCTGATAGTCTCATAGGCTTTGTTCAATCAAACAAAGTTTCCAGAAAAGAAAATGAACAGCAAGGTGATAAATTGTTGCCATGTTCTCAGAGAGCTGTAAAGGATCTCACAGTACTCACTGATCAGATGACAAAAACCCAGAAGGAATAATGTTGGTAAGTGCAAAGTGATGTGTCTGGATAAAACCAGAAGTGTTTCTTTAGAGCCATAAATCATAAATCAGATGTAAACAAACATACAATGCAGCTACTATATGGATTTCTAAAGAAATACCAGCCAAGTGTTGTTTTAGTGGCATTCGCAGAAAGAAAGAGAACATTAAAAAATCATTACTAATGGAACAGGGAACAAGCAGAAAACATCATTATGCTGTGCTATAAATTAATGCTGTACCTCAAATCCTTGAGCAATGTGTTTGACTCCACCTTTCAAAAAGAACACGCTGGACTAGAAAAGGACAAAAAGATGTTTACAGTGGCTTTCCACCTGTTTATCAGGGAAGATTCAAGAGACCAGGATTCTTCCAGCAGATGGTTAAAAGAACTGGCAGCAGAGAAACAGTAAAAGACCTATTTAAAAAACACCTAAAAATGGAAAGATAGGTATTTTGTAATTTCTCATTCACAAGAACCAGAGATAGTAAACTAATTCACCTGATAAGTTTTAAAATAGGTAAGGGAATTTCTCATAAAATGCACAGCTAAATTGTGTAACTCCTTGCTTTAAGAACTGTGTAGAAACTAAAGATTAGGTTCAGTTTGGGAGAAATAATCCATTAAGAGCTGTAAAAGATGTAAGTACTACTTTTGTTTAACGAACAAGGAAGTGCCTTCTGTGTGCCTGCCCTATCCCTATGCTGTCCCCTTTAGTATTTGATACTGGCCTCTACCACAGCAAGCACATTGGTACTGGCTCAAGAGGGACATCCTTACGTTACTGTGTTTTAAATACACAAGGCAACAAACACTGAAGTTTAATCATGAAAGAAATACTGAAACACAATATAATTTTAACAAGTTTTGTGACAAGACAGAAGGCTGGGATTCAGACACTGTAGGCTGCATTCTGCAAATTTCTAATTCAGTATACTGAAGCTACCAAAAGTACCAATTCAACTTAGTGCTGTTCCAGTAATACTTCTGAAAGGGCATTCGTAGCTCCACCTTAATGGTTTTTAAAACTCTGTTAGGATCTGCAGATGGAAAGTACTAAGTAAATGCAAAGTACAGTAAATAAGATTAGCATACCTCACTCTGATACGCATGGGCTTGACAGAAAAATAAAGGTACCTCTGTCTGAAAGCCAAGAGCAGGGAAAAGGAATGAAAAGCACTTCTTAGAAAAGCAGCATGTAATCCAGCTTGATTGCATATATTATGGGAATTTCTTTAGAATAAGACACAGAAGTTAGCAAACATGTTCCTAAAAAAGAATAACAGCTTTATTATCAACCAAATGCTAACCCACAACAGGGAGAAGGGGTGAAGAAACTTTTTAGAGAACAAGATTTTTAATGAATTATTCACTGAACTCTGCAACAGTGAAGAATATAAAGACTACAGTAATCTATAAATTGAGAACTGAACATTCTTCCAGTGTTTTTGTTCACCTGGAACTCCAAAATGTTTCAGCAAAAGTTTCTCTTGAGTATGAATGCAAAAAAGAAATGGAAGTGAAGCAAAAATCAGCAAGAGAAACTTCAAGTAGTGCATTACCTTACTACAATAAATTTTAAAAGGTCAAAAATAATGGAAGCACATTTATTGTAAGTTGCCACTGAAACAAATAATGGTTTAAATTCTTATATAAAAAGGTGGGTCTTATACAACTTGTATCTTCCATTGCTTACCTGCAGTTTTTCTATGAGTACAAAACTGACACTTTCATTAAACTCACAATTTTAAACTATGTAAGTTTCAAGTAAATGGAAAATTAAGACCACGTTTACTTGAAACTCTCACAGAACACAATGTCCTTGGGGGATGACGAAACTCACATAAGGCAAGCGGTTTCTTTGAGAACTGGTGATTATCTGTGCTTGGCTTTTTTGTTTTGTTTTGCTTTAAACATCTACAGAGTATTGTTTAACAACCTTTTAAAGGTTTATTTATTTAGCACTTTAATCTCTCTAACAAACAAAGGGCAGTTATCTCCAATCCAGTACAAAGGTTGTTCCACAAAGCCATTTCCAGTGTACCATAATCTAGCAGCCACAAAAATAAAAGTATAAACTGAATGTATGAACCTGAAAAAGTATTGCAGTGTTAGAATAGAGTCAAACCAGTAGTTTCAAATTTTCCATCCCATCTTTTGCACTTTAAAGTACCAGAATTAATGAAAACACACTTGAATATTCAAGAACTCCAATTTACGTCTGATTAGATTTCCAAGTGGCTGGGAAATGAAATTTCTAGATGCACATCCAAGGAAATGATAAGCATAGGACAAAAAGTTGGCAGACTTCACAGGTATTTTTAATGAACATCGTGTTTTACAGCAAGATACCTGCAAAATTTTATCTCTAGATAAAATTCTAATATGCTATAAAAACATGTATTTTTTTCTGTGCTAATGTGAAGATCTCATCTCTCCTGTGGTGCAATACACTGTAAGAGGAATTTTCATGCTTTTAAGTACTGGCTGGACTGCTGCACGATAAAACCAGTATGTTTTACCATGAAGTGAGAGTTATTATAAAGTATCAGCAAACAACAGCATCAGGAATTCATGTTAAGGAAACATCTAATTTTCCATATTGCACATAAAAAGAATTGATTTAATCCAAGTCACTGCATGAATGTATAATGAATGTTGACAACCTGACTGCTGGTAAGGGGAGGTCTCAAATCTTTGATACATTTTCAGGTATACAAGTTCTCCTACACAGTAAGTGGAAAAGAAACATTGTGGGAGTGGAAACAAACACATAACTGTGTTACTTTATTACTGAAAAATGTTTTATCGAACTCACAAGGGTTGATTTAATGGAACTGAACACAAGAAACAGATGTTTCACCACACTTTCAATTTATTATTGTCCTAAAATCACACCAACGGGAGGAATACCTCCTTCCCCTAGCAATAGCTGGTGAACTTCTCCAACGCGTCTATTTGAGCACACTATAAAAATCCTGTAATGCTCATTACAGCCACCATAAACACGCACCAAAATTACCAGCGCTGTATCATCGCTAGGATCGTGACAAGCTGATCTAAACATAGTAACACCTGAAAACCTGAGGATACCGCCACCGCTCGCCCAGCAGATACACCATTTCTTTTTATTTCAACCATGAAGCATCGCTCCATCGCAAGGGGCTCATACAAGCCCCGGCGAAGGCGCACACACCGGATTCCCAGCGCCGGGCAGGGAATGCTCTTCCGGGGCACTCAGCCCCGGCCCTGCGCTCCAGCGCCCGGCTGCCACGGCCTCCAGAGCCGGCGTCCTGCTCCCCTGCGGCCCCGGCACCGCCGCCACCCCTCCGACAGCGCACCGCCGGCACAGGGGCCTGGCAGCGCTCCGCCTCCTGCCCCACACATTTTTATTGTTTTTTCCCCGGCCATTGCAGCTCTCCCCCATCAGCCACTGCCGCACAAGCGCGGAGGCCGCCGGCCCGCAGGTGTCGTGTTTCACGGCGGCGGCCGGTGCGGGCAGGCGGGAGTGCTTACCGCTCATTTCGGGCCGGGCCGGGCCGG
>JAOTQP010000001.1:62303976-62330647 GCA_026413545.1 Cichladusa arquata | reverse complement strand
GGGGCGGGGCGGGGCGGGGCGGCTCCCTCCTTCCCTCCCTCAGGTGCGCGGCCGGGCCCGCTCCGCTCCGCCCCGCGCCCGCTCCGCCGCTTCAAGGGGCAGCGCCCCCGGACAGCCACGGCCTCGGCCACCCCGCGGGGCTCCCCGCACTGGAATCTACCGACTGTCATTGCCTGAGCTGATCCCAGCCATTTGGCTGAAAGCTTTTACGTTAATTAGCATAATTAAGTGTAAAGAATTACTTAGGCCCAGTCCTTCCAGAGGATTTTCCTTGAGCTGACCTGCTAATCAGTTTACACCTAAGAAAGGGGGTGCACAAACCGATCTGGTTGCAAACACACACTTTCCGGCCCAGCGTTGGAAAAGCTGCAGTGACTTTGATACTAATCTGTGTGGATACTGCGGCTCATGAACAGTGCTATACTTAGCATTAGTCTAATGTGAATGGTGATGAATCACTGCTATCCCCAGGAGGAAATAGCATTCAGGATTTACTGCAGCACATTAGGTTAACTATGGCTCTATAACCGAACACCCACACTTTGACATCACACAGGCGATGATATGCATCACTGACGCAAGCACTGACAGGATCAAACACAAAGGCCACAGCAGCTGAAACAATAGAGCGCCAGCTGACGTAGCAGCACACCCCTCTAACACCGATGGGCTGCACTAAATCAATAGTACCAGATGCCACAAACAGTTGCACCACTCTGTCTTTTACATAAGGGCTAAGACTTCAAAGTTTTATTTTGGGTTCCCAACAGCTACAACTAATTTAAAAATCCAGTAACAACAACAACCACCAATTGGTCTACACTTGTCTTGTAAGCCATGACTGGAAAATACCTCCAAATGAATACTTTAAGTTTACCTCAACATCTTTATACATACTAGGCACAACATAATTAAAAGAAGATATGAGAAAAAAGGAAAGCAAGCATAGACCTTACTGTTGGCCTAAGCTGAAGAAGGAGCAAAAGAAGGAACTGGGATCACTGCAAGGACACAGGTGATCAAAAGACTTCAGCTGGCAGTGCTGTCAATTTAACATATCCCTTATGCTCTAAATTCATCCTGACAAAACAATCCCTTCCCTTCCCCCATCCATCTGTCTACTTTTGCAATCAAGGCTGGGGAACAGCAGCTGACAAAGCCACAACATCAATTGAAATGTATTAACTGACTAGGAAAAAAAAGGAAACCTATCAGTAGACAGCAGGCTGGCAAACAAAAGGAAAAACTGAAGGTAAAACATTATCATGCTTCCTTTCAATAGTGAGGGGAGGGGGGAGGCATCAGTTTCTTTTACAGAGACTTTGGAATAATGGATAAAAGAGCAGAAAGCTATGAAGCCTAACTAGAGTATTTCTAAAGATTACATCCTAATGAGATCCTGATCTTTCCCATGAAACCACACATACATATTCACAAGAAAATCCCTTCTCAGGCAAAGGGCAGAGATGACAGGTTCCTATAGCACTTTATCACTAATGCAGCTATCAGTTTTCTTTTATAATGGCCTGATATACTTTCAAAGGAAAAAGGTGACAATGGTTTCTATGTTCAAATGTTAAGTGTACTTTTATTTCACCTGTTTCTAAACAAGGACCATGGTGCAATTTTGTAATTAAAAAAAGAAAGCAAGTCCATGCTTTTGAATGGGACAAACTTCATAAGACAAAGTTACACTTGGGAATTTGCAGAAGAATGATTGTAGTCGTTTGAGATCCTACAATAATAAGACTTTTTATAACTACTTTCTGAAGCAACTGTGTGGCACAGTGAGGAATTCTACTTCACTAAAAAAAAGTAACAATGATTCAAAGATGTTAATGTGGAAATACAACACACACTTTGTACTGTGCAGCCCAGGCTGTTAAATCACTCTGTTTAGTTTGCCAGCTTAGGGCAATGATTTAGTAACTATGTGGAAGAGTTAGTAACTATATGGAAGAGTTACGTCAAAAAATTGTTCACTCCCTCACAGAGATCCAATTTAAATATTGGGTGAACCATAAATCGCTGCATTTTAAAGGGAGTCAAATGTGATATACTACACAGAGAGGCTTTGATAAAAGTGTTATTATTCTTAGCAGGAAAAATAATCTGCATTCATTCTAATCTAACTGCACTGCATATTTGCTTAGCTTTTTCTTCAAGGAGAGCTTGATTTCCTAGCACTGATGGTGAGCAGTACAGATCTGCAACATTTTCAGACTAATATTTGTGCATGCTGCTTAAACATGTTGTGCTTGATTCACAACATTCAGAATAATCTGCCATTTAATCATCTAACAGTTGTTACCACTAGAATTGGTGTTTTTCTAATCAGATGGGTTTGGTTTTTTCCCACCATATAGCAATGCAGACCAGAAAGTTAAAAGGTTAAGCACTGCTACTGACAGCTGCTTGTGGTTAAGAGTGAAAAGCACAAGTGAGTCTCAACAGTTGGCAGTTCTTGGTGTGTAGACTGTGTGTTCTACAAAAGAGTGTTGATCCAGAGAAGACATCTTAGAAGGAACAAGCAATATCTTCAACTTCCTCCCCCTTCCTGCTTGATTGTGCTAAGAATAGTATTACATAGTATAATTACTTGTAAAAGCCTTTTCATCATCTTGGTATTCAACTTATTACACTAATGAGTTATTTTTTTTTACTTACCTGGCTACATTGGCTTGAAACTAGAATGCAGAATTATCTGGCACATTCTGCTGTCTCAGCTGGCATTTAAAGAAGCCTCCTTTCCTTTGTGCAAATTTCTTAACATTACCCCTTCCCAAATTATTATGCACACACACACATACATGAAATGTCTTGAATATGACTTACGGAATCTTACTTATACAAATCTAATGTATTAAGAAAATCAATAGTTTTCATATAAATTCTGGTACAATTTTACCAGATTCTAAGGTAAGGTATTTTTAATTTATGGATAAGATATTTATATGGATATAAAAAAAACCCCAACTGTTTGAACAAACTGGGATTAATACATCATATACAGTGTCAGAAAACACAGCAAAAAGTCATGTCAGAAAAGGCTGCCAAGAAGAAATTCAGTGTCCAACTCATATTTTTATTTCTATCCAAGGCAGACATCTCTAAAGACATACTATTCTGAGTCTCTGGAATCTACTAATAACAACTACTTTCATTTGAAAACCTTTGAGTTGTCTAGGTTTCAATCTAATTATATAAATGAATACAATGCAGATTCATGTTGCCCATTTAAAATAAAACCACAGTAGAACAAAAGTTATCATTATTATAAACAGCTGAAATCCTCCTAGTATGTAAAAAAACACAAAACACATCTTTCTTTAAAGGGACTAGTTTGGGAGTGATCATTCCTAACTAGAAGACATAAAACTAAGTTAGTAGGATGTGGAGTATTTCAGCTTTCCAGAAACCCCATAATCCAGGATTCTACATGATTTAGCAGAAGAGAGAAAAACAGATAAATCTAGAAAGATATTGGCTCCACCACTAGAGTTCTAGGGTGCAAAACCAGGGCTAAATCTGTTTCCTCAGTATAAGGTAAAAAGTTAATGTCAACTGCTGATTTTTAAAAGTGCTCCCACCCAACAGCTCTCTCTCACTGAAATTTTACTCTCTTCCATGTGGTTCTTGTATTAGGTGAGTCTGCTGTTCTGAGCAGATAAAAAGATTATTTGTAACAATACTAAGCCATAGAAAGAGTTTGGTCCTACAGGCCTACCTCTCTTCACACTCACTGTGTACAATTATTTTTATGTCTCCATGTGAGGTGTTCACTTGAGTCCACCAACGAAGTCTCTGGCAACACTGCAGTTCCACAAACAAATGTTCTGATGCAGGCTTCTTAACCAAGAAATAGATTTTGAAGTAATACTTTATTACACAGTTTTGTTTCAAATCGTGAGTGGAGAAAACAATCCCTTAGGTTGACAATTCAAAAGATGACATTTGTGATGAGAAATCATTCTGTCATGCCACAAACTGTAGGGAACAAAACCCAGGCAAATTATACAGAATCATATGACAAAAGAGGGACTTAAGACCAACTTGAAAACATCTGATGTCATACACTTTGCAGCATCTAAAGCAAACACTTGGCTTCAGCAGCATGATACACTGGTTGCCTCCAGAGGACAAGTCTCTGCCTCTGCACATTCACCACGCTTGCTCCTATTTAGGAGAGTGCTATCAACACCAAACTAAGAAATAACTGGGTCTCTTCTGCGTGAGATGCACCACTAGAAACTGGAATGGAACACGCTTCACTCCTTTAATCCAAGAGCTTCTAAGTGGAAAATTCAGAGCCAGCCTTTAAAACAGGAAGTAGAACCCAGCACTTCACCTAAATCATAGAGGAATCCCAATAACATCAACAGAAAAAGGCAGCTTGCTTCCCCATATATTTTCCCTCTAGAATCTATTTTTCAGGTAAAGATGCTCATCTCCAAAAGACAACAAAAGGCCAACTCAGAATTTTCCAGAGCCTCATAGCTAAGGAATACTTCTGGAATTGAGGAGCTACAGGTTTAGATTCTGTGGTACTTGCAGAGATCAGATTTTTTTCAGTTGTGGGCAAGTGCTTTGAACAATTTCCTGCTGATGATACTGTTTGCATTTCAGAATAAACTTAATACAGCCCAAGTAAACAAGCAGCCTTTCTCCAGAAGGAGAAAGGCATCATTTATATACTGTCTCTGATGTCTGTCTCCTGACTGTCCCCTGCAGCCTCATGTTTTGTAGCATTACAGGCATGTAGGGAATTCCACAGTCAAAAGAGGAGACGCAACAGATTCAGCATGCTTGCTAGGATTAGATAATTATTTAGTGGGTCACCTGGGCTGCATCTGAGACTACTGCAGCTAAATCCAAGTTACAACTAAGGAGGAATCCAAGCATCTTAAACATGACCCCTTGCAATCACAATTCTTCCCACAGACATAGTTTTCCCTGTCTTTTCACTAACAACAAGCCTATGAATGCAGCTACAACAGGGGATGATCTGAAGACAGTGAAAATAAAAGTTTGACTGAAAAACTACTGATATTGAAGACTGTTATCACTGCAAATGACATGATAAACACTTAAACATTTAGATTAAGATTTCTGGCTCTGTTAATGACTTAAGGTCCACATACATGAATTTTCATGTCTAAAAAGCTTTGCAGAAATTTGATCCCTAATTAATTAACCCCAAACCAGAATACACATAAAAAAAGCACTGGTATTGTCAGACTTAGCCACACAGAAAGGTGCCATGCTTGCTACAAACATCTGCAGCCTCTTCTGCAGAGAAATGCTTTTACCATTGCACAGTCAGCCAATTTGCACTGCAAATCTCACATTTTACTGCTGAAAGTGATGTGGAAGTGGTCAGGGTCTGCAATCTAAGTAACAACTAATAAAGACTTTAAAATATGTATGTGTTAAACTTGTTTTGGAATTTGAAGTTTAAAATTTGGTCTTTTTGGTGTTTTATGTGACTAAGACTCCTTGACTCTCCACAATGAACTCCTTACAGGTCACTTAAATGAGGCATTATTTTCTACAACTTTCAAGCAAGTTACCACATACAGGAAGTATGTAAGCTTAAATACTAAGAGCATCTATGACAAAGGCTTCTCTTGATAAAAAGCATTAGCAATGTTAATAAACATGTATTATCAGAAAGAAAGTATCTGGAAAAGCAGTAAGCTGGGATCAAAGATAAGCCTATACCACTGCAGTGCTCTCTTCAAATTCAATTTGCTTTGTAACCAAATATGTTTTTGAAAGTAGCACACCCACTGTTTTGGCATCCAAAATGAACCTGGAGCCAGAAAGAACTATGTAAGGAATCTACTTACCTGTGCCAAACAAGAGGCCAGGGATGAAACTGGCTCAGACATATAAGGGTTGTCATTCCAAACCAGAAGAAGGGAAAAAAGACACATGAATATGGTGGATTTCCTTACCATACATTATGTATGGATTATACATCCCTCCATGAAGGATCTGAGACAAGAAAATTGCTTAATAGCTGTAAAGTAAATGTACCCTTTGTGCAGAAATCTTTTTATTGCATCTCTATTGTCTGGATGCAGGAGATCTAAATTTTCTATTGTTGAACCATGAGGGCTCAAGGCCTGAAAAACACCTCATGAATCAAGTCTATTCACCTGCAATTGCAATTTCACTCCTCTCCCTCATTATCATACATTAAGATCCATCATAAACAGATTCTATGTTGAAGCATTAAGACCAACAACAAAGCAGTTCTTTTATCCACATGTCTCCCCACTGGACTGCTCTTCTAGACCACCACTCTCCTAGGTAGCCAGGTTTCTTGTAATTACATAAAAGTATTTCACAGCCATTTGATAGCCAACTGGACTCCAGACTATCTCTGGCATTAATTTTTACTTTTAAATCCCTGTTGTCTTCTACCAAAAGTCATTGTTAGCCAAGCAAATCAAGTCCTTCTGCTTTTTTAATATATTTTCTCCTGAATATCCTAACAGCTCTTTTTTACAACACCCGGAGACAGTTTCATTTCTTTTGTAAATGAGTTATAAAATTACAGTTGAAATCTCAGCAGAACCCTGTAAAACGCTACTAAACATCCTAAGCTATTCTAACAACAACTGTCCTGATGCATTTTATGATCACACTAAGTTTTACAGATACATTATACTGGAGATAATATTTATCTTGTGAGTCAAACAGACAGCTTGCCTGCTTCTTCCTTCTCCTTATCAAGTTTCAAGTGAGGAGATCCCCATCTATAATTTAGTAATCTTATGCATGGCCTGGCATTGTATATAACTGCATTTCACCCAGTTCACCCATACCATTCAAACAACACTCCTTTGAACAACTACTGCATGTTCTTGTTGATCTTTTACCACTTCTGGAATACAGATTTCCTGTGCCATTAGAGTTGTCTGGACAATCAGCTTTGCTGAAATACCAAATCTTTCTAGAATGTCTCGCTAGCCAAAAGACACCCGAATGCATTGATTACTAAGTGATTAAGGAAGAATATATTTACATCCTAGGCTAGCTGTGCATCATGCTTTCAATCCTTTTCTATTTCATGGACAATTTAGAATCTTTAAAAAAAAAAGGTTATACTAAGTCTGCTGAAGTTCCTTGGAAATAGTGATCGAAAACATTATGTGCTATGATTTCAAGGAAACATGCAACATGCAGGTATCTGGCCTCAAGACTCCACTGCACACCTGTAATTCTTCACACCTGCATTTTCTAGTCCTATCTGCTTCCCACTGGCCCTCATATCTGCCCAAACTATATCCTAAATAAATGTAACTTTACGCAACATTAAGCCTCTTTTTCTCTGTGGAATGTTCCCAGGTACTTCAGACCTTTTTTCCAGCTCTCTGAAGCTGCAAAGAAACGTTTACTGTACTACTTGCCCACACCCAGCAGCACAGTAACGCCATACAAGATGATCCAGCAACATACATTTATGTGCTTCTGAAAAGAAATCCAAACCCAATACCTTTCTGTTTAATTACTGTCACAAACACAAAACTAGATTTTTTTCCCATCAAAAATAATGAATCTGTTTTTTAGTTGAGGACAAGGCTCAGTAACTAAAAAAAAAATGACAACACACAGAAATTCTATGAACATAATGCACAATTGGAAAGCTATCGTGGAGAAACCAGTGCTCTTGTATGGCATTTGAAAGACCTGACAGAGGGATGAACAGAGAAAGCTGTGTGGGCATATTAATAATCTACTATGTGTCATACCTTTGCTGGAAAGTGATGCAAGGAAACTTTGAGGTGTATATAGCTGCAATTGAAATAAAAGATAGGGTATTTCCAAGGTACATTTTCCTCCTGTTAATGCAATTTTCCTTTTCATAACCATTAGAGAGTGTAGTGAGCATAAAACCATATCTTTTACAAATATTTTATTGAAAATCCTACATGGATATCATGTCGGATTTACAACCTGTGTAGAAATGCACTGCTCTAACACACATGGGTCAAAGTGAAAAAGTGATCAAACCACTAATAATCAAGCTCAAAAACTCATGCTTGACAGTCCTCTTGTATCCATTTGTAGTACAAATCAGGGAAATAAATGAAAGTTAGTCTCACACTAGCTAGTCCTCTGCACCTCAATCAATACTTATTGATATTCACTTGATCAATACTTGTTGATATTCACTCTTATTTTTCAGTTCTCTTAGCAGTTGATTTTTAAAACTCATTCATGTTGGAAGAACTTTAACTGGTTCCAGTTTAGACTGTCCCTGTAACTTACTATATATTTCCACTCATTAATGCATTGCATAGCCACCAGATGCTCCCCAAATCTGCACTGCCAGCAATGTCAAATTCTAATGGAAGATAGTCCCTCTGCTTTTGAGCCCAACTCAGAAAAAAATTCTCTTTCAGAAAAAACAGTTTAACTTCTTGAATTCCCAAACTCACCTTGGGCTTTAGGCACCCCAAGGATCTGCCTGCAAGGTAGCTTTATTTGTATGTGCTATCACTTGAAAAATAAGAGTAAAAAGTCAGATAAGATTTCAGCTGAATTTTAAATCTAGATTAGAGTCAAAGTATTTTTTTCCTGGTACATCTAACAGAATCTGATCCAAAATCTTTGCCTGATCACAAAACAAGAAACAAAATACAAAGTATATGGAAAGCATAACAAAAAGAATAAATGCAAACTTAAGTATGTTTCATATATTTTTCCAAATCTACCTGCTGCTTAAGAGCTTTACTAAGATATCTCTTGGCTGCATAAACCAGAAGAGTTAATTCTGTCCACAGAGTGGTGCCTTTCAGAGTACAAACTCTACAAGTCTAAAGCAGCTGAGGATGCAACACAATAGCACTTCACTTAAATGCTATTTTTCAAGAGACTACCTTAAAGACAACTTGTTGGAAAAGCAGAGAAGAGAAAGGCTTACCACTCTCTGTGTATTAACTCCTTGTAAGAATTATTAATGAACAATAATATTGACCACTGGTTTGGCATTTATAGTTCTTACTGCATCTCTTTTTTTAGTTGTTTTGAAAGGCACATCCATTCAATCTCTGAACTGTAGAGATCATCCAAGGGAAACACATTATACACAGTATTTATGAAAGCAGCCCATATATAAAGCATCAAAGCGAATGGGTAAGTGAAACTTTTGAGGAATGGGCTACTGGAAAAACAAATCAAGAACAAGCAAAGGAGATAAACCACATCCTCACTGAATGGCTGATGAATCAAAAGGGAAGGAACGTGTCATCAGCTTCTCTAAAAGCTCCAGTACCATTAACCTGAGACCCATCTACAAATTACTGGATGCTATATAGTCACTTTAAAAAATCTGAAGCTCTTTGAATGATGCTCTAGAGCACCTGCCCTAGACAATTCAGCTTTCTAGGATGACTGGAAAGCTTCTCTCTGGCATAAAGAAACAAGAACAGCAGTGTTGATAGCTGTATTCACTTACAGTGAATTTAGCCCTTCCAACTGTGAAACTCCTTATGATTACACTGTTTCTTAATGGTTTTAAGTGTCTGAACTTACTTGTAACCAGTCTTTAACTCACATTACACAGGAGCTGTTTGTATTTGTGCACAGCTAGCCTGCCTATATGTAATGACCTTGACTATCTTCTGTCTCTTCTTCCTTTCCCTCATTTGGATAATAAACTGCTTTAGATGTAAAACAGATTGCTGCATGTCTGCAAAAGGAAGAAGGGGAAGTTATATTACCACGATTTTAAATAAAGTTGAAGAGTGACATGATCATGTAAGTCATGCAAGCTGACAAAACCTCAGTCATTTCACAGACAGTCAAAAAAAGAGAGCTATTAATTTACTATTAATAACATATGCACAGCCACATCTATCAAGCCATGTGCTGCTGATTCATCTATTACTACAAAAAAGAAAAAAAAAAAAAAAAGAAAAAAAGGCAGCAAAACTAAGAACAGGGTTAAAAACCCTGGATTCAAATTTGCAGCATTTAGATATTACATTCTCACAAGAACAGACAACACATTACCCTTGGACAGGTGAAAATTAAGGAAAGGGAGACTAAGCTCTGGGGTACCCAACAACTTTTGGCATCAGAGAAGGCAGGGAGGAAGAGCAATTTCAGGTTGTAAGCTTGTTCGCATGATTGTGACAGCCTGGGTATGTATGAGGAACTGGCTTTTTTTTGAGGAATTCTGGAAAAACAATGACCATGAAAGCTTCTCTACAACCATGAAGACAGTTTTCCTTCCCAATATGTCTGCAACCCTTCACAACTACCAAGGGCTTGACAGAGGCAATGGCACAAGATGACTACAAATGGGACAAGAGTAAACCAAAATCAATTCAAAGCTATTTCTCACTAACAGTAATTCTGTGATAGAGGTAGGAATAGTTTGACAGCTAGAAATGAACTTCAAGAATGCAGCAACACAGCTGGAATTGCACAGGTTGGAACTATAAGGAACTCTCCTGAGGTCTTGTCTAACAACGCGCAGCATTTTCCAATAGATGACACACCAGCCTGTATTGGTACTGTACACAGTTGTGAAAGAGGATCCAGCAAAAGCCCCTTATGCACAAAGTTCCAGCCTTTCCATTTTCATGAAACCCAGGACAAAGTCCATTTAGAAGCACTGTTTGAACTTCTACAAAATAAAAGCACCATTTGTTTTTAAATAATCAGATAATGAAATCAAGGAACTTCTTCCACTCTTTAGTGTTAGCAATCTTCATGAATCTTTATTATTTCAGCTAATCAAATTGCATCCAACTAAGATAAAGAAAATGTTATCAGTTTAAGTTATGCTAAATGTACATTAAGTGAAAATACTAAGTAAAATGCCCATAGCTCTATTTTTTCTTTTTAAAATTCAAACTGCTTACTGCTTACATTAGAGAAACTTTCTACTTAGAGAAAACTACAAACTACTTCTACTTACTAGAAACCAAGAAGAGATCCTACCAATTTTTCCCCTTCTTTGCCCCCCATAAAGCAAGTAATATAGGGCTATTTCTTTCCCATCGACAGCACAGTCAGAGAAGAAATCAGATTAACTGATTGCAGTGCCATAGGAATATTGCCAGACACAAACATGTCAAGCCTAACATGCTTCATACAATGCTCATCCAACTGATTCCAGACTGAGGCTATAATAGCACCTGAATCTCAGCAGCTTGAGTTAATACTTCACAGCCTTGGGGGCTAGACATGTCTGACTAGAGTAATGGAAACCAAGTTTTAGGGGCATTCTCCAGCTGCAGCTTAGAGTTGTAAATTAATTTCCAACATGCACCTCCAAGAACCAGTACCATCCTTGTAAAATGTGATGTTAGATGCTCATGGAAATGGATGAGCTCAAAGAGTTCAGGTGCTTGAGGACAAAGACATTCATCAACACACACCTAAATGAGGCATTTTCAGGATGTAGCCTTATTTATTTCAGCTTATAATAGTCAGGCTTTAGTTCTAAAATGGAGACATCTCATTTAGGTTTCTAAAAATTATATGTCTGTGTGCAAGTTAGGACTTTAAATGCCCATTATAGCAAGTGAAGACCTTGTTGGTACAGACACTGGAGCCTGGAGAGCTATTGAGTGCAAACTGATGTCAGCTGAAGAGCACTGAGTGTACTATACCTAGTGACTAAATCTTCACTAGTTTCAATGGGAGCTTAGATCCA
This sequence comes from Cichladusa arquata, assembly GCA_026413545.1. NCBI lineage: Eukaryota > Metazoa > Chordata > Aves > Passeriformes > Muscicapidae > Cichladusa > Cichladusa arquata. The sequence goes on along the minus strand of JAOTQP010000001.1, from coordinate 62,318,967 downwards.
AGGCCACATATAGAAACACACATTTAGACACCTAAAATTAGATTACTTCAGTATGCAGCTGAAGCACTGATATTTCAAACAAATGTCTCCAGAACCTTCCTACAGTCAGGCTGAGTTTGCAGTGTGGAGACTGCAGTGTAGTGAAAAGAAGGAATAAAGGAGATTAAAGAAGGTACAAGGGAAGATTACCTGATCTGAATATACAGGAAAATCAAACAGGAAAAAGAAAACCTGACTGAACACCTTACAATGAATATAATACTTTATGAACCCACATGTCAGAATGCATGAAATAAGGTATAAGAAAAATTTAAAAACATCTACTAGAAGAATGAGAAATAACCAAGGCAAAAAATGTTACAGACATGTTTTGTCCATATAAAGATATTGGCTTTATTTAATAGTTTTAAAACAGAAATTATTGACGGAAAATGATGCTTGTCCTAAGACACACTACAATCAACATCACTAGAGATATGCATTAATGCATTCCCTTTTTTTCTTTCATTTGCAACTGCAGAAGAGGACAAGTCTAAAACAAGTCTAGTTTGCTTTTTAATCAAACTTTTACCAAATTCAGTTTGTTCTGAGAATAGAATGTTTTAGAAGTCTAGCATTTATAACACTAACAAAGTAGGCACAACAGTAATGCGAGCTTCTCTGGCAGAAAAGCAGCATGATAAAGTAAGTTTTTCCAATAACAGCTTCTCGTGTCATCCCTGCCTGCTTCTTTAATGGCTTGATGAGACTGGAACCACAAAGACCGGGTCAGTCATCAGAATTAATGGAGGACAAGGTCAGGCAGTTCCCAGAGAAGGCTGAGGGAGCTCCGTTACGAGGTTAATTCTCATGGTCACTCTCAGAGCAGAGAGAGGCCAATCTAAAGAACAGAATTCTGGATTGCTGCATTTTATTCTTGTCAGGGGAACAACCTTGTTTTGCACTACTTTGGAATTTTCATTGAGTAGCACAAATTTGAAAGACAGTCGTGACTCTTGAAGACTGCCTCTGCCCTACTGCAAGAGGGCCTACAGAATCAAGGAGATGTGTCTGAACCAGGTCTTAATTCAGCAGCTGTACTACAAGAGCTGCAGCAGCAAGGCTTACAGGCAAGTCTTACCTGCCAATAGTACTTGACTTATGAACTGGACTTGTGCTATGTGTCAAAGCCAACACATGAGCATTCTATATGCACTGCAGTAAGGGCTTAAATTGCTTAAATCCATCATTATTTATTTACCTTACCAGAAGGGTATTTGTCATATCTCAATCCAATTTTTAGGCTAACCTACCAGTAAAAGGTAGAAGGGTTAAGTCTTCAGCAATACTTGCAAGGGCATTCACGCACCCTGTTTATCAATCTAAGCCATAAAAAGAGCAGCTCCTACTTAAAATTATTTCGGAATGAGACTGCTCCAAATCAAGCTGCTACAGCCACGCTTTGTGACCACTTTCCCTCATCATCTTTTTCTCAGTATAAAATGGAATTATGTCTCCTCTGCAGTTATACTCCCACATAGCTGGCCAGTACTAATATTATTTTTAGTTTGAGTGCAGATACCTAGAAATAAAAAAACTTTAATTTTTAAGAAAATTGTGTATATTGCAGCTCATACTCAAACAGAAGTGCTTTAGAGTTAAGCTACTCCTGCAGTAGCTCTGAGTAGCTCTGACCCTCTGCATGGACATCCTTAACCAAGAGTTACATAGCTGCAAATCACTGTAGCTTGCTCTGACCCCATGCTTTCAGTTGATTTGTCTTAGCTTCCCTCAATGCCTTTTATAAAGGTCCTCTAAATACTTCCAGTGGAGATCCTAAAATTAATATGTAGAAAATGGTGTTAATCTAAGTATCCATATCTAGTTTCAGCCTCACACAATACCTTTACTCTTCTACATAGACAGAATGGAGATGGCAACTGAAATCATCTACCATTTAAGGTGAGGTTGTTTTGAGGGGTTTTTTAGATTTTTTTTTTTTTAATGAACTGATACATAAAACCTTACATCTGTGTTTTCAGAAGGCTACTGTGGAGAAAAGCTGCAAAGCATCATTGAAGATGAAAAGAAAAGCAAATAAACTTCCACATGTTGTCATGCATAATTTCAGTATTTAGAAATGAGAAACAGGTAAACAGAAACAAGGATGAAAAATTAGTTTCTTCTCGGGCTACAGAAAGAAACAGAGCACCCAGAGCAGCTTCTCTGGCTGGCTTCAGTGAGCTGTTCTTAATGGAAGCAGGAAAACCAAAGCACTAGACCTCTATAATACACTTGTTTTACTTGTAAGTTTACTTGTAAGGGGTCCATTACTCAGGCTATTAAGCTACCTAGAAGACTACATATGCTGTAGGAGAGAACTCTTGTTAATAGTGTTTTATTGCTTTTGCTAGTTTGTTCCATTACTAGAGAGCTGTGTATTTAAATAAGCATTCTTTTATTCCTAAACTTTGCCCAGTGCTAATGTGGACACTGAGTAATTTAACAAACAAGATACAGTATTTCTAGAGGTGACGTCACCCTTTAAGTCTATAAATACAACCACTGCTGCAGGGCCAGGTATCTTTGTACACTCTAAAATCACCACAGAATGACAGCACACACTTCCTGCACTTACCACAGTGCTTTATGATTTGATAATAAGCTATGGTGGTCTTGTGAGGGAAGCATCTCCCAATGACCATTAGCAACTAACAAAGTCCCTTCTCAGGAATCTATGGCAACTGGCACAGAATTTATGATAGGTCTTTAATCACTTCCCATATTAATAAATTGTTTTAAAATAAAACTCAACACCAAAGCACAAGATGATATTTGAACAAGATACATCTAGGGTTTTTTGCTTCAAATGTACTTAAATAGCAATCACTTTCAGATTTTAAGATGCTCAGTTTCACTGCTCTACCAGTATCTGTAAACAATCAAAACCACACCAAGCCTGAAAGCAGGAAAGAGTAGAAAACAAATTAAAATCTGCCCTGCAGAAAACTTGGGGATACTGGTGGATGAAAAACTAGACACAAGCTAGCAATGTGTACTTGCAGCCCAGACAGTGCCTCAGACTGCATCAAAAGCACCATGTCCTGCAGGGCAAGGGAGGTGATTCTGCCTCCCACCTGGAGTCCTGGGCTCCTCAGCACAAGACAGACATGGACTGGAAGAGGGTCCAGAGGAGGACCAAAAAGGTGGTCAGAAGGTTGGAGCATTTCTCCTGTGAAGACAGGCTGAGAGAGTTGGGGTTGTTTAGTCTAAAGAAGAGAAAGTGCTGGGGATACCTTATTGCAGCCTTTGTTTAGATAAATGAGGTCTACAAAACAGATTGAAAAAGACTTTTTACCAGGGCCTATTGTTACAGGCCAAGAGGCAACATTTTAAACTGAGAGTAGATTTAGATAGGATATAAGAAAGAAATTTTCATGAGGCTGGTGAGGCACTGTCACAGGCTGCCCAGAGAAGTTGAGGATGCCCCATCCATGGCAGTGTTCCAGACCAGGCTGGATGGGGCTCTGAGCAACTTGATCTAGTGGAAGGTGTCCCTGCCCATGGCAGGGATGTTGGAAGTAGATGACCTTTGAAGGTCTCTTCCAACCCAAACCAAACCATTCTGTGATTCTGGAACAGTTTTATTCACAAAATATTCTGGGTAATGTGCAGGTTTGGTTTTGCAAAGCTCAAGCTCATCTGAGAACAAACTAAAGTTTGTGTTTCAGTACTGTAGTCTCAGAATTTGTTGTATCTTCTTTTCCTCTTGACTTCCTTGAAAACGCTTTTCAGAATAATTTTATTTCTTATTTCAAAGATAAAAAAAAAATAGGTTAAGCTTGCTTAACTTTTATCCCAGAGCCTAACCTTAATACTGATACTTCATTTAATTTCAAAGCATGAAGCATGTATGACTCATTCTAATTTACATAAGTCTTCTTATTCTATTATGAAAATGGCAATTTCCCTTCGCAGAGACATATAGAACATGGTCTCTCTTATTGTGTCAAGTAACATTTAATAGCCTTTAGCTGTAACTTGGGACTGTTACAAAATGTCCTCAAGATGAGTCATCTTCATTCATTTATTCTGCAGCAGGAAGAATTCATGAATGAGTGATCTGCAGTAATTCACTTCTACAAAGAGTACCCATTCATACATTTCAGACCTGGTTTTCTGAATCACTATAATGTAGCTAATTATTTTATATTAACAGAAGAAAATTTTGGCTTAAGGAAGGTTTCCACAGAAGTCTGTGTACTTCTAGTATATGAGAAAATTTTCATAGATTTAAAAGACCTCTTTTGAAAATAAACATTTTGCTCTAACACACGGTTACACAGACAGATATGTTCCTATTTATCTAGCAAGAAATGCATGGTGTTTTTGTAAAGTTAGAGACTGACAAATGGTTTAAATTGAAGCTGTGTCAAGGGGGAGCACTATCAGACAAATCACTAGGCAGGCAAGGAAAATATTTCCTAATATCTGAAAAGTATGGCCATTGGCATACAGAAGTGCTCAATCAAAGCTGTCTTTGAGTCAAAATACAGACAACAGAAATCAAACTATGATCCAAGACTGCTAACTACAGAAACATAAAGTAACCATGCTTCTTCTTCTACAGAAATAAAGGATAAAATACATGTTATTTTAATTCATTAAAAGGTCATCAAAATAAAGGAATAGAATTCACCAAGGATAAAGAGTCCCTTAACCATCACTGCTCTTTTGCCATCCTTAGGAGATTTCAAACCACAAATCATTCTTATGAGTCTTTTCACTCAATATTCCACTGCCATGGAAGAGGACCACATTAAGAAGCTGCTTCTCACTTAATGTAGTTCTGAACCAGTCAAAGCTTCACAGATCACCTGTGAGAGCAGACATGTGCTAAGTCAGTACAAAGACCTGTGTGTAAATGCAGCATTATCTTCAGAAGCACAGTCCACAGAAAATGCATTGCGTGCTTCTCCATTAATTAGTGCTTTAAGTTTTCATTACTTCATCGACTCAAGGACAGCTCTAAACAGTCACTTTATTCACACCTCTCCCTTCTCCTGAAATTCTCATCATTTTCAGGTTGAGAAATTTGACCCTATGTACAGTGTTGCCAAAGTAAGGACAGTTCTCTTTAAAATAGAATAGATGACACGAACAGCACGAAGATTGACAGAGCATCTCAAAAATGTTTCCAACAGGCAAATATTTGATGCAAGAAAACACAATTAACATTATGGTTAGATTTATTAACAATCCACATTGACTTCAGCAGACAGCACAATCTCAAGGTGAATTGACCAGCAATAAAGCACAAGAGAGGATTAGAATTACCCAAGGAAGCGTGACTTATCGAATCATTCAAACTAATGTATCTGGCTATCTGCACTGCTATCTGGGATCCATAAGCAGCTTGCTATTCTCATCTTCCACTCTTTTGCTTTAGTATTATATTTACATAATTTCCACTTTTTATATCATACATCACTGAAAAAAACTGCACGTGTTCTTTGCAGAGACTTTTAAGTCACAGAAGAGTATAAAAATGGGCAAATATTTACAGGAAAATCTAAAATTGAAAAAAATTATTAATAAACATTATAATGACTAAATTAACTTCCCACTGATTTCCACTAAATTTCAGCCGTCTTGTCCTTCTTCATGCCTGTCTAAAAATAAACATCTTTGTACTTTTACCCAAACCATTCTCATTATATATTTCCACATCTTTAGCTATGATTTCACCTAACAACTGAGTGCATACAGTGAAGAAAAAAACAAGGAACTGATGTGAGCTTTGTTTCTTTCTTACTTTCAAGACAATGCAATAGAATCCTGCAGCTGTAACCCATTTTGCAGACTGGCAATCCATTTTGTAGACAAGTCAAGGGCAAACTATGTTTGAGAAGTTGTGGCCAAACAAAAACGACCAATGCCAAATTACTCTCTATATTTTACACCATCTAAAATAGTTTATTTTATACAAATCTCTACACAGAAAAGCGAACAGTAGACAGTCCTCATGAGCTGCAATGCATATAATGAAAAAGGAGCAGCATCAATTACGAAAGAATTTCCTCTTTAAGGCAGACAGATCGAACAATCCAAAAGGTAGAAAGATCCATTTGCATAGCACTCAAAAACACAGAAATGTCTCAGAAGTGGCAAGAATAGACCAGAAAAGCAACGCTCAAAAGATCAGGTGCAACTCAGGTTCTCTATGCAGATTACTGAATTCACAGATATGAAAAAATCTTTACGCCCCCTATTTTACTACCAACTATAATCCACAATTTCATCTCCAGGAAGGGGGAAGGACAAGAAAAACACCTATGTGACAAGAGGTTTGCAAAAGCTGTGGTACTAATTCAGGATGTAGTTTTCCAGATTGCAGTGCCATTTTTCAGGGAAATTGTAAAGACTGTACCTGAGCTTACACTTAGTGAGTCCCAGAAACAATCGTCTAGTAACTTGCTCATGCTCACTTTCATATTTAAAGGATGAAGAAATCCACAGCTGAATCAAATCACAATAGCAAGCTGCCCACTCCAAAAGCAAGAGGCACGAGGCAAGGATAAAAGCTGTACCATGAGAGGTTAGAACCAAATCTGTAAGGATATGATCTTAATATTTTTGCAATTCATTAAACACTTCCTGCTTTGAAGACAATCATGCCAGGAAAGTGTCAATTCATTATCCACCAGTAAGACCATTTGATAAACCAAAAATTAGAACCAATCACGCAACACATGCCACTTCCCTCAGTATTTTGTGCAATAGAAGCAAAATACATCTTATCTGTTCTTTAACTTGAATTGCAAGACAAAAATCATTGTATTTCCCTTATGTACTGTCAAGTAATTATTACATATCATGCTTCAAATAAGCTGTATAGAATGGTGAGCTGCAATAGTGACCCATTTGTGCCTCAAAGGATGCCAGAATACCATGGAACCAGCACAAAGTTTTGAAACATGGTGCTAACAGACACATAAACTTTAAGAATTATCAATATAAACTTAACTCATAATATAAACATTACAGCCTCCTTCAATTCAGTTGTTTTGTAGCCAAAGGACCTGCCTATGTCTGGAAATCAGACTTTTCAGCTCTTCTCAGACTGGAGAAAGAGGGAAAGGAGATGGAAAATACCTGCTTCAAATTCCCAGACCAGTATCTGTTGGAGCTGGGCCACCATCCAGAAAAAAACCCAAAAGGTGGGATTCACTGGCCCAGATGATGACAAGCAAAAATGTGAGCCCATAGCTGAATCTGTGGATACTCTCTTAGAATACCATTTTACTGTGTTGTATGTAGCAGCAATAGCTGATGGCTCATTTCTCACAGTACCTTCTAGATAGGCTTAACTGGTAGCTATTCATTTGGAATAGAAAATAACATCCAAAACGACCATCACATAAGGGGATGCTATGTTTAGATGAAACATTTGTATTTTGAAGCTGCACTTGCTAGAGCTCAGAAATAATGCAATTTGGCCCCTACAGATAATGAGAAACTAGGTGGCATAACTGACAGGGAAACAATGTCCACATGATAGCAAAGAATAAAACAAACTAAACTGAAGCCATATTAACAATTGTAGCTCTTAATTTCAGGTCTGTGAAATAAATGAACTTAGTCAAAAGTTGCTACAACAGCCTTTCCGTGTTTGTTTTGCAATCTGAAAATGTTCCTCCCTTCTCCTCCCCAAGAAATTTAATTTCATCTAATATAATGTAAGAAAAAGTATTTGGTTTATGGCAGAGAAATCTAAATCTCAATGATCCTTAGCACATAATCTTTTAGGTCTTTAAACAGCTCTTGCATTTAAAATAAATTCTGTCATTCTTTTACTTTCACCACAAATTGCCTTTTATTAATTCTGATTCAGACTCAGAAAATATTAAAATAAATTTATTAAACTTTACCTGTAATGCACTGAAACTGTCCATCTTCTCTTCTTATTGTAAATGCTTCCCCTGGATTAACTTGCACAAGAATAACCTTAAAAATAAAAGAGTGTTTACAACCATTACACATGAATATGTTACAGAAGTCTGGTATGTGCAAAAAAAAAGTTTTACTGGGGAAAAAACAATCTTTTTTTCTGGTTAGTAAATACATTGTTTTTCACTTCACACTTCTTGCTGTCTTCAACCCACAGAGAAAGAGATTAAGAGCAAGAACAAGCACAGATATTTTTAAACAAACATTTTTCAAAGAATGAAGGAGAGAATAACAACTAAGTAAAACAGTACCTGTACAAATTTTATTTTCTCATCTGCTTGGTATAATTAAAAAGCTATTTGTACAGCTTAAATTATTTCAGCAAATTGCATTAACTTCAACATTAATCAAACCATTACGTAAACTTTCAGAAGGAAGCCTAGAATTCCGTGCTTGACATCAACCACTTGATAAACAGTTTTCAACACAAGGAAAATACTGTGTCATGTCCCTCTTTTCATGACCCAAGCATATTTGCACATTCATTAATGATAAAAAAATATTTGAAGTCATGACAAAGTAAGTGCACCAGATGCCCAGCATGAAACAACATGTATAATTTTATTTGTGGAAAGCTGGTTATCCTAATTTTGTAAACCCAAGTAATGTAGAAATAATAGCAAAGCACAGAGCAGCCAGAATAAATAGAAAAAAGTTTGTACCAAAGCTGAAGTCTGTTACCATTTTAGATTTCTGTATTTTTATTTGAAGCCTGCCCTTCTGTGAGGAAAAGAAGTTTGTAAACATGAAAAACTCGGCTAAAACTATGAACAAAGAAGAAAAAACTTTAAAAACGTAGAAGAGCAGGTGCATTTTATAATTTCTTTTCTGGACAGAACTTTCTTCATTCTGCTTGCACACATCTAAATAGAACCTAGGTCCTCCTCCCTCTACAGAAGGAAAGAGATATTTATAAACACAACTCTTGAGCATTATGGCCAAAAATTTACTTTGTTCAATTGCTAAAAGAAAATAAAATCTTTCATGTTTACAAAAACGCAACCAACCAACCAAAGTCCCCAGAACTGGAAACTTGAGTGTTATTCATTTCAGGAATACCAGAGACAAAGGAAAGGATAAGAAAATGGCAGAAATCATATGAATCCGTCCCTTTCTGGTGGAGCAATTTCACAAACTAAAGACGGCAAGTTCTAACACTAACATATCGATGAGATATGACGTACATTCACATTTTCAAGCTTGGGCTATGTGATTAGCTCAGGTTTGAGCAAGCACTTGAAAAATACTATCATGTTTCATGTGATTTTTCTAGAAGCTTTAGGCTGTTTGAGAAAAAGCAATGAACTGCATCAATATGTACATTTTGTGAAGCCAATAAATCTTCCAGATCTTCTGAAGAATGGCTCAATGTAAAATTCACTAAGAGTCAGCATTCACAATATAATCTAAACAAAATTATTTTAGTAATGAATTTCAAAGAAGACTTACAGGTCTTCTAAAAATATTGTATTGCCAGAGTTTATTTTAAAGTATTTGAAGGTAGCATTTTAACAACTGGCTATCATCACCTTCAGAATGTGATGAAGGAGAGAAACGTGAATAGATGAGTTCTTACGATTTCTTTTTTGGACTCCCCAAGTAGGTATAACTTTTTGAAGACATATTTCATTGATATATACTCTTCCCTCTGCTACAATTGGAGATTTTAGCTTGAAGTTTAGACTGCAACAGAAGCACCTAAAAGCTTCATAGTACATGAGAATGTCTCTCCATCTGTCATGTGTGGGCTGGATAGCTACATTTGCCCATCTCTTTCGGCTGATTTGGGTGCCCAAACTCCTGGGAGGAGCCATTCTGGCTACAGCTGAAGTGTCAATCTGTACCATTCTCAGCTCAGTATTCTTGGTCACCATCATATGAACTGTGAGAAGCAGAAAAGCTTTAGGGTGATAGCTGGCCCTTGACTCCTGCTTTTAAAGTAACAGGGAATTTGGGTTGACTGGTATTCCCAGTTATGCCTATTTATTGTGTGTAAGTGCCTGAGGTTGGGAATCTAGGTAATAAGTTGTCTTGGGAACCTGCTGGCTTTCCTCCCCCCAGGCCTCTTGCTGCAAGCCATCCAAACCCGAGGCTCCAGCTGGCAGAGTGGATTTGAGCAAGGGAATGCACACACTGGCCCAAGTGCAAGTGGGCCCTGTGCCTCCTGGTTTTGTGTTAAATCAGCTTCTCCTGTGTGAGCACCTTTGTTGCTCACTTCACAGCTGCTCTGAGAAGCTAAAGGCTCAGCACAGCAGCTATGGTGCAACAGTGAGACAAGCACTGCTCAGCAGCAGCAACAGGTCAGCTGATAGAGTCTAGCACCATTCTGACACTCAGAATGCCATCAGATTTTCACATCTCTGATGATATCTGACTGCCAATCCAAAGGGTGGGGACACTCATCAACTTAAGGCAGTTTAATTAGATCTCAATTCCCAGAAACAGGAAATAGAGTGTCCAATTGTCAATGGACAATTAGCCTACTTGATGCCTGACTGTATTTCATTGACTCCCACTTTCAGCCTTGCTTTTATGTAGTGCATTCACATTTTTACTTTACAACTGTTACAAGGTAGGCTGTGTATGCTGCTGAGTGTGCCAAACAAGATTCTGAATCAGGGTTGAAGAAACTTCAGAAGTTCTAAGAACTGCTGGCTTCAATAGTCCTTGTGTTGGGGCAATGTATGACCAAAAGTGGTTTCTGGACCAACCTTATCACACTTGAAGCCCATGGAGTGATCATAGCTTTAAGAAGGGCATTTCTGACACTGTGCACCTCAGTAGATATGATTTTAAATAAGAAAAATTAAAGCTATGCATGGAGATAGATTGGTACCTTTCTGGTCAGAAGAGACAGTACAAAAGACTGACAGTCACTCATGGGAACTCCCCCTTATCTAATCAAAGTCTGCAGCACATAGTCAAGGATGCAAGAAAATTTCTCTAAAAAGGAAAATGTAATATGGATTTTACACAGCATCATGTTCTAGGTGAAAAAAAATTAAAAATCCATGGGTTGCTTATTTTTAAGTCTTTCACCTCATTCGAGGTGCCTTTGTGCAGGCTTGTACACCCCATCAGCCAACATGTTTCTTCATGCACCTTGACATCAGTACTTCTGAAAACCAGGGCCTGAGTCTTTCACACTGAAGATTCTAGACCTTGATCTCCTTCCTCTTCTGGGCAAAACATTCAAAATAGCTTGAACTAAGAGAAAAGCTTTGGAAAAATCTGATGGTTCAGCCTCTCTTCCTGTGCCTCAATCTTTTTGTGACAAATTCTGTTGCTTTACTCACTGTGCCTAAGGTTCTGCTACCCAAAAGCTGACGTGCATTCTGTCCTTTGCCTGCTCGTCTAAGATAACTATGATACTCAGAAAAAGACCTCCTTTGTGATGTGTCAGTCTCAGTGGGAGGCACCTTTAGCATGGGCACTTCTCAAGCACTATGTCTCTTACTAAATCAACAAAACACTAATTGAGAACTTCACAATCTTAACAAAATAATGTGAACTTAGGATACTGAAGCCTTGATACAAGTTCTAGAATCATACAAAGACTTTTAAAGCACAACAAACTATAACGGAATAATAAAATTTAAAAGTGTAATCTCTGAATGTGCTATCAGAATTTTGACTCCATGTATTTTTTTCTCAAAGCAGGTCAAGGCATTGCCATTAAGAAATAGGACTATTAGGTCAACTAGCTCTATGTAATTTCCACCATGACTATAAATTGTTTCCTTTAACCAGCTGTTTAATGAACAACTGTTCATTAAACAGTCATGGTCCACATGACCTCAATACAGTTGCTAATCAAAAACAATACAAAATCTCTTTCCAGAGATTAGCACTCAAGTTGACAATACAAGAGTGTAGATATGTCCTTACATTAAAAGCAGTTCTTGCATAAATAAAAAAGTGGTCATCGAATGGCTGGATTTTGAAATACCTGAAACATCAGTTGTCAAAAAACCTGTCAGTTTTAAAAGTGAATATTCACACTTCTCAGTGGTACTTAATTCAATCTATATAGGCTACTTTAGAAGATAAATCCCAACCAAATGAGCAACATACTAAGCTGTGTAGTAGTTTAATTTAATTGCCTAGATTGGCAAAGACCTCCTAACAAAAAGCCTTCTAACAAAACTAATAATGCCATGTATTAGAAAGCTCAGTGTCTATTTCCTGAAACTGCTGTTTGAACTCAGGCAGAAGCTGAAGCCATAGGAAATGACCTGATGCTCTGGGTCAGAAGCCCCTCTAGCCAAGCACTTTGACTCTAATATATCAATTGAGATGCTGTGTAAGGAGAGTATGTGAGCCAGGCCACTTTCTGCAGTCCATCTCTCTTACTGTCCATATGTTTGCCTAAACTCTTTGAGTCCACTTACAATTTGAATTGCCTCCACAACCTCCTACAGCAGTAAGTCCCTGAAATTTTCTTTTTAGACATTTTAAAACCATTTTCTACTAATTAAATGTTCCCTAGCTTCTCTGCTAAGGGATTTGCTGAAAAACAGTTCTGAATAAATTTCATCCACTTCCTTCAACATTTTTTAAGTCTTGGCAATTCCCATCTCCTTGCACCCAGTCTGCAAACAGAGTGGTTTTAATACTTCTGATCTCTCCTGGAAGAACTGCTACATTGACTTGTTCGCATCAGTGATACCTAAAGACACATCTACATTAGCAAAGTAAGCAGTCCTTGGGACCATTCCCAGGTGCTGGAACAGTCACCTGCAACAATGAATATGCTGTAGTAGTCCTGGGCATAACACAGGTCCATACAGAACTGAAAACTGTTCCTGAAATCACTCTTACCAGGCAGTTTGCAAGAAAAGGTTTATTAAAACTGACTTGTTTCATGACACTTAGCCTCAGTCTCCATCAACATTTGAAGCACATTTAAATTACTAATGTGTAAACAATTACTGACAGTATCCTGAAGAAGCACTACAATATTTTGCCTTTCTGAAGACTAAACAAGGGACACACTCTTGAGTGGTTTTGAAAATCTATTCTTCACCTTAAGTCACAATTTGAGCTGGTCAGATGCGGCAAATACATTTTTAGAATACAACAATTCTTAAATAAAACTATTCTATAATAATTCTCTCTCTGAAGAATTACAAACTGAATATAATTTTATTGCAACTCGAGTAGTATAATCACATCCAACAGAGATACATAACACTGACTTGAACATACTACCATTAACAGACAATTATTTTAAAATTATATATCTTAAGATCTCATATAGGATTTATTACTACATCAGTGTGAGCAGAATGGAAAGCATTTAGATCTTGCATCTAAAGAATCAATGGAAGTACAAATGTTCAAAGAGGAGAACGCTCAATGTTAGCTATTTTTATTCAGTAAAACTCTTCACTATCTGCAAGAAAAAACACAGGATGTTTCTGCAGTCTGAACCAGGAAAGGAGTTTAATGTTTTTTTCAAGTCTTCAGCTTGTTTCTAACACGAAATAAATGAATTTGATAAAAATGGCTGGAGTCATAAAGAAATGCTTGTAAGAATGCAAGTAACAAAAGGTGGAAGAGAAAGCTGTGCAAGGCAGAGCTGCAGCCACCTTGGCTCAGCAGGCTGCTCCAAAGAAAGGAAAAACTTAAGGCCAAATGTTAACACTTATCTCCATAAAGGTCTAGAAGTAATTTTTATCAGCAAGAAGCAGAGGCTGCAGAAGCCAAAATAAGATCCTCAGAGGTATTTCACACTGCCAATATAGTCATGGCAGCGTCTTTCAAAAGGAAAACAGCAACAATGCAAAATACAGATGATTTGTATCTTACTAATCTTTGCCATTAGGTATACAGAATACCTTCATATGCAACCTACGATTTAGCTCGTGCCAATATGTTAACTTCTTTCTTCATTGGAGTAAAGTGAGGGCAGAATGGAAATAAAAATACAGTTAGCTAATCTTATTTTGGTATGTTTGTTTGCACACTAATTAAGGCCAAAAAGCCCATTAACTCCACTGAAACAACAATTAAAACCAACCCTTTATTCTGAAAGATACGCACTTCTACAAGCTTCTCTACTTGAACGTCCATCCTCCTAACAGAAGTAGTGATGTACCAGGAGACTGACAGGTTTCAAAATAATTTCAGCTACCTGACAGAAAAGAAAGGCAGCATTAGACTTGTGGCACCATCATGAATGTGTATTTACAGTACAACAAGAAGGAAAAAGCTCCCCTCATACTTTCAGTGGGGAAAAAAGTGGCAAACTATAAATAGCCTTGCACAATTATTAACTGTTCTCCGTCAGGTTAGTAAGAAAGATGGAAACAAACCTATGGACATCATTGTGAAATACTAATATCAAAATTGGATTAATCCCAAAAAGAACCCTAGATGAGGTGAAAGATTTGCAGAGCAAGAAAACAAAAACAGATTAGGACTAATCCCTAAACATTAACAACTTCACTGTTTTCAGGCAACATCTTTCCATAGCAGAAACTGTAAATACAATTAAAAGTCCAAACTATTTCTGCCTCTATGGAGGGAAAAAACCAAAACAACTGATAAGTAAATAATGAAATAAATGAGAGAGCTCTAAAAGCTAACTTCAAAAGATCTCACAGCAAGTTTGATGCATTTCTCTTTTGCTCACCATTACACTTGTGCAAAAGCAGGTCTCAAAATTTAAAAGGCTAAAGAGCAAAGCTTCTTCCCCAAATAAACACACACCATACAGCCAGTCAAAAACTAGTACCTCAAAATTATTTTGCTATTTCTATCAATTACATACATGTAGTGGACCTAATGAGCAAAGGCAAATGAGATTTTATTTGATAAAAAAACTTACATATTTAAAATATTAATAATACTCTTAATTTATTGTTTAGATTCTAAAAATTCAAATTTAGTCCAAAGTAAAAAAAAAAAAAACAAACCACCTTGGCACCTCAGTCATGTTCTCAGAAGTTACCACACGTAAATCACTTGTGTTTACAGCACATCAGGCACTGCATTTCT
>JAOTQP010000001.1:62271111-62286358 GCA_026413545.1 Cichladusa arquata | reverse complement strand
GTGCTCCAGACCCTTCCCAGCTCCATTGCCCCTCTCTGGACTCGCTCCAGCCCCTCAGAGTCCTTGTAGTGAGGGGCTCAGAGCTGAGCACAGGGTCTGAGGTGTGGCCTCACCAGTGCTGAGTACAGAGAGACAATCCCTGTCCTGGTCCGGCTGGCCACACTATGGCTGATCCAGGCCAGGATGCCATTGACCTTCTTGGCCACATGGGCACATGCTGCTCACGTTCAGCTGCTGTTGACCAGCACTCCCAGGTTCTCTTCCACCAGACAGCTTTCCATTTTCTTGCACAGGTGTTTAATGATTTGCTTTGTATGAAAATTAGGTTCCCACAGGCACCCAAGTGCTTAGGTTGGTAGTCCACCTTTGGCACTCAGTCTTTTGTGCCTTAACTAGGACACAGCTAAATTCCATGTCTAGATTGAAGCATTTGATTTATTCTGGAGACAAAGCACACTGCTCATCGATAAACCTTGACAGGAGGTACTATGTAGAATGTTATTCCTGACACCCTCTACAACAATAATAAAAGTGCTACCTGTCAGACTGTGTAATCAATCTAGGAAAAAAAAAACAGTTTTCTTGACAATACAATATTAGATTTCTCTGCAATGTCACTGAACTAGTCTCGAAGACTAAAGGTTTAAACTTCACACCAATAAGGGTCTATACTACACGTTCATCTAAGGCCTCTTCCCCATCAGCAGTCAGGAGGCAGCAATCTATACAAGTCAGTGCACATAGTATGGTCACATAGTAAGAAGTGGTATGTTCGCCCATTGCAGGTGCCTTTTTTTTTGCTATGAGGAGAAAGAAAGATACCAATTTGAAAAGAGAGAATGTGTGGCAGGAAGAGAAGACCGCTAAAATGGACAAAAGACTGGCATCAAGGCAAGCAGAAGTGCTCAATAAACACATCTTGGAAATAAATTATAGCACATTCAATGCAAGGACCTCAAGTGTGTGCAGACAGAACCTTTAGATCAGCAGATCCCAGCGGTTGCATTCAAGACCTCTTGAAGACATTTAACTAGACCTTTGAAAAAGACTTGCCAATAACTTGGGTCCTAGGAAAGTCTCAGAGGTCTGGAAGAAAACTAGAAGTTTTGCATTAAATACTGCGTTGTAAAAGGGACAATCTAGTCCTGTTAGCAAACAATAATCTGAAGCCAACACTGGATGTTATCTGTAAAGAACTAAAATACAATTAAGACTGATTGAAAAAAACATGTCCAAGTAACTTCATACAAACCTTCTGGTGATGGATGTTGCTGAAAAAGGTACTAATAAGCGGATTGGAAAAACAACCTTAAAATTTTACCTGCCATTAGAGAGCATTTCTCTTCCATAGAAAAACAGAACAGATGGATTAAAACTGAATGGACAATCCTTAAATATTAACAACAGAGAGTTGTTGAGCCATGTGAGCTTCCAATAGGAAGGGAAGGTATCAGTTCTCAGCTTTCTCATTACAGAACATGTTTTTAACTTTCTCAGAAAAAATAAAAAAAGGAAGTCAAATGAAAGTCTGGAAATGATAAGCCATGACAGTGATAAGAGACTGAGTCATTTCAGTCAACTAAAATGGCATGAATAGTTAGACTTAAAAAGTTAGACCTAACAAAAAGTATAAACGCATAAAGGTAAAGCTGCTCTTTCTAAAACTAAAGAGAATGAACTCAATCCTGTGAAGAGTTGATTCTGACAAGGACAGAATAATAAAAATGGACAGTCAAACACAAGCTTGCCAAAAGGCTTTATCAGTTATATCAACAGGTCTACCTCCCCTAGCAACATAGAGGGGAGTATGTTTTTTCCTGCCTCTGGCTGCAAATACCTACCATCTCTACTGGAATAACTTCACAAGCTTTGTCTCCAATTTTCTGACTTAGAATTGCTGCTAACTGTTCCAAGTGTGAGCAACAACTTCTTGAACATATTGTTCCATATTAAAAATACTGAAAGCAAAGTATGTGCATACTTTGCAATTCAGCCTTACCTTGCAATTTCAGCCTTAAACCTCATAAAGCTGCTCCAGATGATGTGACTGCCCTCCAACTCAATCTAGTTTCTGGATATACTCAGGACTTAATGAGGTATTGAAAAGGGCACAAGAAAAACAGCTTGCATCTGGACAACAGGTAAGGTTCAGCCTGCAGAACCATTACAAACAATTCACTAGCCTATTGTCAGATTCCCTGCACCACTGAAAACTTTGATGCAGCAGCCTTCAGAAGGGGTAAAATAACATGTGGCATGAACCAAAGGATTTATTTAAGGCCTACTCACTCCACTGTTCTTGTGGACATATTAAAAGGGACGAGACAAGGAAGAGGACACATTAGATGAATAGAGAGAGAATTCTCAGTTGCTAAGTACAGAAGCAGCCGAGAAGTAATTTGCTACTGGTGGAGCATTAAATGCAGGGTTATTTAGAAATCTACACTGTTTCATGCACAGCAATAAGTCCTGCATGAACACATGTTTCATTTCTCGTCCTGCTACTGCATATACTGAACTAGTAGCAGACATTCAAAGTCAATTCAGGACTACAAACTCAGTCTACACTGAATCTGCTCTGAGTCTGTTCGACAATGCAAGGAAATACAAGGTCTGTTGAGATTGCCACCAAATTGTGTAGGTTAATGCTCTGTACAAGACTTACATTGTAAACTACCTATTGCCCACTACCCCCACCTAAACTGCTATTAATATTCCCTATTATCATATGAATTTGAAAATACCTTGAAAGAGTTTTCTGAAGCCTATCAAAGCTGAAACAAAGTGAGGGTATGTAAATTTACTGGATGTGATTTGTTTAGACTCCAGGGCTTATGCCTGAGGAACCTTCAAGAAATGAATTACATTAACAAGGCAAAAGGCTAAGTGATGTTAAAGCTCAAGAACTGTGTTCCACTCCATAGTTCAGTAAGCAAGTTTGCCTTCCCAAATGGTAAGGACAATTTAACTCAATCCTTAAATGCCATCAGATTTGGTCCAGATTGTGTCTGTGGCATTACCCTCAAACTGTAAAGCACAATACAACACTGCTTTTAACTCTGTCAGTTGCTCACTAAGGGTTAAGGAGTGCTGTAAGGCTGAGATCATTGGGCAGTGTGTTCAGTGCATTTCCTCTGCACATGCAAAGGATCAGCATTTCCATTTCCAAGAGACTAGCAGCTGATCTTAAGGATAGTCTCTGAAAAACACATCAGCATTATATCAGCTGGATTACCAAGGTAAAACAACATGAGTCAGCAGCACGTGTCCTGTAGCAATGAAGGCATACGAGGCTGCATTAGCAGAGAAGTACAGCCAATGGGCTGAGGGAGGTCATTATTCCCTGCTATTCAGGTGGAATCCAGAATACCATGTTCAGTTTTCTCAGCCACCTCCACCTCCTCTCAGTATAAGAGAGATGCCACAAAGACTGCTCCTGGGCTTAGGCCCATGAAAGACAAGGAGAAGCTAAGAGCACTAGAGTAGCCAGGGGTCACCTGCTGGCTGGATACCACTACCTGAAGGATGCTGGTTGACAGCCTTAAATCAAATTCTACCTGGAGGTGTGTTGCAAAAGCACAAGTGTTTGGACAATGCTCTCAGACACAAGGTGTGACCCCTGGGG
Organism: Cichladusa arquata; assembly: GCA_026413545.1. Taxonomy (NCBI): domain Eukaryota; kingdom Metazoa; phylum Chordata; class Aves; order Passeriformes; family Muscicapidae; genus Cichladusa; species Cichladusa arquata. The sequence continues at coordinate 62,282,733 of JAOTQP010000001.1, read as the reverse complement.
TGTGTTGGGTAGTGCCAGGGGTTGGACTCTATGACCATGACAGGTCCCTTCCAACTCAGCATATTCTATGATTCTGTGATGGGCATGTACTGCACTACTGGAAATTCTGTCTGTCCATAAAGATTAAAAAAAAGGTATCTTGACAATGAGTGGTGTAGCATTGGCATACCTTGCCCCGAGAAGCTGCAAAATTCTTAATCCTGTAGATCAGTAATCTCCAAAGAGGGGTAAACACACTCCAGCACAAGACAAACTCGTGGCATGTGACTAGAAAATATTTTTTGTCACTGAAAAGAAAAAACAAAACCCCTTTAAATACTAGTTTTCATCTCTCTCTCTCTCTTTTTCATATATTTTATAGTATACATATCTCAATAGAGTAGAATGAGCATATAATTAAAAAGATTATATATATTGGAGGTGCATGCCTAAAACATTCTTTACTTACAGGGTGCATGATGAAAAAATTTGGAGACCAGTGCTGTAGAAAATTAAAACCTGACTATGCAAGGTCCTAACAAAGGGCTGCAGAAGGCAATCTCCAACGACCCTGTCAAGCAGAATTCTCCTATGAATTCCAGAATATTAGTCAAACAAAACACAACACATAATGCCAAAGCTGAATAGTTTACAGTAGATCAGAACCCAGAGAGAAGACCATAGCTCACCTCCAAGCTCTTAAAAGCTGTCAGATTCTCAATTCAAATTTCAAAGCAACAATGACACTGCTAATCAAAACTCAAACTTGGACACCTAAGGCTCAAACTTGGGAAAACATACCCATAACTCTGTCCATAACAGAACTGCTTTATAATCTGGCCTTTCTCCTTAAAGAGGAAGGCTGCATTAGAGGATAGTCATGAATTAAAAAGTTACACTTTTGCATGAACATCCTACACAAACAGGTTTTCCAGTTCAGCTGGGATATAGGCACTGCTATGATAAATGTAGTGATAGCTATAACAATGCTGTGTACAAGAAAAACATACGGACAACTCCTTTTCTAGAGATTCACTGCTTCTGGTTATTGAGTTTGATACAAAATATAATTAATTGATTTATTCACAACTAGAGGACTTATAAGGCCACACTCCACCATGGTATCATGGGTGCCTACTGAAGGAGAAACTTGCATTGCTGTTTCTTTCCTCAGTTTTCATGATTTACAGAGTATTGCTTCTCTACCCACCTACGTATCATCACAATGCTTACAGCAACTTAATACTCTTGCACATCCTAATTCTGTCAAATCTAGTGAACAACAGACACAAACTTCTATTATTCCAGAGAGCTGTTCAGAAGAGCTGTGAATTCTATGCAACACAAGGACAGAAATCTGAACAGGGACAAGACAAAAGCACCTAAAACAGAAGGGTGCAGTGCAAGAAACTGGCTTAATGAAATAAATACTAAATGTTTCCAAACTGCATGTTGCTCTTACACAAGAAGTTATAAACCCAGGGCTTTTCCACAATTTCTTTGTCAGTACTGCAGTTTCATACACGCTTCAAGCAGTATCATATTACAGCTGCCAATTCCAGGTTGCCATAAGGTGTTTTCCCAGTGGGTTCAGCAGAGCAGGTGTGCATTTGTTCTTCACCTGGGTCTTCATGCAGCTACACTCTCCCAGGAACCACAGACAAGGCCCATCCTCCAGTCCAGATAACTTCCAGTAAGAAATAAAAGCTTCTCTGAACAGGAGACAACACTTAGGTTTTGCCAAACACCGAGGAATGAATTTAAAGAACCTAAAAGACTATAAAACCATCACCCAATCCTAATGCAATAAATGCTTTGATTCTGCCTTCTCCAACATGGAGACAACAGATGCACTTGAAAAACAAACATCTTCTAAACAGCTGAAGCAAAAAAGCCTTATTTTATATAGATCAGAGCCTCACATCTGACGCTTCTTTTCAAGAAGATGCAAGTTACTGTTTAAACTTTCCCAGTGACTGAGTCATTTATAAGTAAATACTCACCACGTTCTTTAGTGTCTACTGTGAGATAAATTTATTCTTTATTATTTTCTACAGCCCTCAAAACGTACGTCCTGCCTGACAACTTCAGACTTGCAAAAATTAGTAATTCCTTCCCATCTGTCAAATTGGCCATCAAGTTCAGAACTTATGAGACAAGAGTGGACAAAGAGAAGTGCCCAAGATGTACAAATATGCTAAAATGAGGAAAATTCTAGAATATTCCGATGCAGCCCTAGGGTGAAGAGGAAAGAACAAAGAATATACAACAGATGTTAGTAATATCACTTAATGCACTACTGGAAAAAGCTCAGATAGAGTGATGCAGCTGGCGTTGAAATGTATTAGAATGTAATTACCCAGAGATCCATAAGGTTGTAGCTGAGCTATTAAAGTTATGAAGCATGCTGAAGAGCTTTGTGTTTGTTTTTAAGAATCAGAACTGAGCAGAAGGATTTTAATTTCTCTCCCTCCCTGTACATTTACCACATTTTCCAGTCAAAGAGCTTCAGATATGGCAATTACAGTACACCAGCTTTTCTTTTTCAGTTCTGAACTAATTATTTCAATTAATATGCAATTTATTTAAAAAATATACTTTGTTTCTGATATTCTTCCTGTTTTAGAAATGCTTTCCTGGGATGCTTGATAAAATACTTTCCAATGGAACAGAAAAGGGTTATTTTTTTGTTAGAAGAAGGGTATTCTGGGGAACACTTCTCTTTCACTAATTTGGCAATTTCCTTTTCAGTGAAAATGAAATGGCTATTCCCTTCAGTGCTGGTCATAATACTAAAAACACAGATAGGCAATAGAGGAAAGTTATAAAAATAGTATCATTTCATGCAGTAAATCAACAAAGTCTGACAGTTACTTAAGAGTGAAGATACACCAAAAGTTTTAATAAGCACTGGAAGGTCCTACCAAAAAAACCCAAAAAACCAAAAAAACTACAGCATCTATCAGCAATATAGAAACACTTCAAGTGTTGTCAGAAACATTCACTCACTTCTCAGAGTCTGAAAAACACAATCCACAGCTCTGTTCATACTATGTTAACACAGGAAGGTTAACATGAAAAGGTGTAAAATTAAGGCAGGACTCTTATGAAGGAAACACTGATGAGCAAATGCAAGTTCCACATCAACAGCCAGTTACTAGATTTCACTCATGCCCAATAGTCACTACCTGACCTACTCGGAGTGAGAATGGCCAAGCCCCAAACAGCAACAAACTCCTTAGCACTGCAGGAGTTCAGTGTACTATAGTAAATTAATACTCATTTCAGGTTACCTTCCTACTCCAGCAATGAGTACTGGAACTGCTCCATACGCAATGATTTAGGAGCAGCTTCAAATGCAGTGCATGCATTCATGCCATGGGTACTATAACCTATATAAGAATGCATAGTAGATAACTGGAAATTCCCCAGCTGTTCAAGTTTAATGCATTTGTATTTACGGGCCAGCAGCTTTTGAATCTGAGCCAAAGAGGCTAAGTTTTTAATAGTAGATGATGTAGGAAACTAAACTTTTGAAGGTGAAGACTTCATAGAGGAAAAACTAGACAGTTATAAACCAGTCATCCATAAAAGCACAATATGTTCATGAACACTTACTAGCTCAGCTTGTCCAGCACAAGTGCTGAATGCTTGACTGTACACAGCAAGACCAATGCAATTGAAACTACCTCAAAACACCACATTCTGGTTTTAAATGTTGTTGTTATTATTACATTACTAACAAACCATCCACAATCCTTATCTGGATGAAGTATATGTAACTTGAAGCTGTTGCCTATGAAAAATTTAGTACTTCCCAGCTATTTGCCTGTCTCTCTTACACCTTCAAAAAGTCTAAGCTTTTAGTAAGTGCAAACCTAACACAAATCGGAATTAATCTGTTAATTTTATTTGGAACTAATTTGATAGTTTGCATTTTACAATCAAACTGTCAGCAAATCTACACCTAGTCTTTAGCAGGTGCATTAATCCAATGCACTGATACACACAGGGTGCAATACTATGACTTTTGTCTTGGAGAACATCTTCCATTTAGATACTCATGGGAATCATCCCCAAAAAGAAATGAGGAGAATGAGCTACATAGCGTATTTTTTGTACCACTTGTAAAAGATCTGCAATGCAATTCCACTTTGTTTATGCTACATTGATCTAAACTATATGTTTTGTTTTACACTCTTGTAACTCAAGTATTTCCTTAAACTCTCCTAGTTTTACTTTTATACCAGCAAAATTAGATTCTTCTAAGCTTCTGCCAGGAGTGGATTTCCTTCAGTTTGCTTTCTGAAAATCACATGGCTTCAAAACCATCTTGGCCTTTCCAACTTAACTGTTACTCTTGCCTTCGTTTCTGTTCAATAACTTGCTTAGTTTTTGAGAAAACAAGCAAATTCAATGCCAAGAATCAAGCTACTTCCTCATTTGTCATTAACTCCCTTTTCTCAGAGGCTGTGAGCAGTAACAAGAAATTTCCAAAATAATTTTTCATATGATACCTTTAAGGCAAACTAAAAACATGGATATATTTTTATCAATGCCTGCAACTGGTCAGTGAGATAAATTTATTGCAGAGACAGCTGCTGGTGTTGGAGCCACAGAGAGTGCATGACTCAAGCAGAATGAGCAGCTTTTAAAGAACTCTTATGAAACAGCTTTTTCCTGCTCATTCTGAAAAACGAAAACTGTGCTATCCAAATGTAAGGTGACGTAGGATCAATGAGGCTATATGTCTGAGAGACTAAAATTTCTCTCCACTGATTCTTTTGGAAAAGCTGTAGATCTCTGCTTCCATAAGGAACAGGACAACAACAGAACATGACAAATCAAGACAGACATATGAAAACTACTTTCCATGAGTAAAAATTCACTAAAAAAGGTCTTTTGAGGCCTAACAAAGACATTTGAAGGGTGTTCTATTATCAAGAATTTAAACTCTTCTAAGTCAGTTCTGCTAGAATGAGTTCTAGCAGATTCCACTTGCACCAGTGCAAGTAACTGGTCAACGAAGTGAATTAAACTGTAGGACAGATGCAGTTTAAAATTAATCAGATAAGAATTAATCAGTTTTAACACAGAAGTTTCCTGATTGACTTTACACAAAAATGTGCAAATACACAAGTGAATGTCAAATGTTGGAATGAAGAGAGAGGAAGTGCTTCTGCCAGTGTCAATACATCACATTAATGAAGCTAAAGACCATAATAGTTAAAAAGGTCAAGAGGCACCCTGCTAGGTGCTTCACTTTCCTAATACTAAACTCAGTCACAATGCTACTGAAGCAGTTACTTGTACCCCATAGGGGGAAAAAAAAATAAAAAGCAAAAGAAAAGCAGAACAGTCAATCAGCATCTCAACCTAAATGCAACTCTTGAAGTCTGAATGTGCTACTCATTCAAGAGTTCTCCAGTGGTGGAGTGTCTGCAGCTATTGAAGGGGAAGACCAGCAAAATGAGAATGGGTTTCTCAGGTATATTAGCAATCCCTTCTCACAAGCTCCACACCATCCTCCTAGAGAAGTTTTAGTTAATCAAAACACCATGGGACCAACTAGTTTGATTGCCCAATCAAGCCAAGAGGACAAAGCTGCCCTTAGCTTCCTCTTTTACACATGAAGTTGCAACACTGAATAGCTGTCAATTTGTTAACAACAATACATTCACAAAGCCAGAAACTGATTTGTTTTGAGCTGTATTGCCACGATGTACACACTTAAATGTACTGGGGTACTTTTAAGATCTATTACTTGATTTATGGTAACTTTTCCTCACCATTGAAATGCTGCCACTGAGTAGAATGTGCACATTAACTAATATTCTGAAATGAGGGTAGTCAAGTTATTTGCAAGCCTGAACAAATTAAAAAAAAATACATTTCCGTTGCATCTAAGATTAATCATTGCAAATAGTCACTGCTCACTTCTACAGCTTCTTTTAGTCCTAACTTCTTAGTACTTCATTTCAACATCTTCAATCTTTCATACTAGACTAAATGGGTAAATACTTGTCTTACAGTGTCATCCTCTCCATTTACATTTTTAATAGACTCTACAGGATTTGCAGAGGCATAGTAACTCTTGTGTTTTATGACATTTATTCTTACTGTAGAAAGTCCCCTAATAGTCTGTGAATGTATATTTTGAAATATTACTGCACAGTTATAGTCACAGCTCTAATTGCCAAGACATTGCAAATCACCAAAGTTTGTGCTGAACCATCTTATCCATTCAATTTCTGCTTACAGATTAGTTTCCAGCTACCTGCACACTTTTTGCAGATCATTACTACTTGATTTGCTATCCCTACCTAAAATGTGCTCTGCCACAAAGTAAAATTACTCCACTTGCTATTCTATTGTCTCCATTTCCTTCTGTGAAGTTATCTAGTAGATACAGTTAAAAGGACAACAATCTACAAAACCCAAAACCTTGCAGTTTAAAAACTGGAAGAAGGATTAGAGAAGAAGGATTTCTTTTGTAGTCAAAGGAGTGAGATCTGGTATGGACTATGCTATGCTAGTGAGGGGAAATGAGACAGCAGATGGGCAGCAGCCCATGCTTGCAGGATCCTGCATAGCACAGACATGGGGTCTACACACTGGGGAAACTCAACCCCATTTACATGGGAGTATTTATACTTGTGAACTACAGCGTTTTTTTTTTACCTTTTACTGTTGGTAACAGTAAAGCTCAAGGTTTGTTAAGTTCATTTTCATTTCAAGTTATTGAAAATCAAAAGCAAATAAGAACTGAGATTCACAGATTTAAATTCAGCCAAGGTACAAAAAAAACTCAAAGCAAATTTAAAAAGAACTGTTATGCAGAAGGTAAAGTTAATATTCATGCCCTGCATATTCCTTTTCAATTCCAGTTACAGAATAAAGTTACTATCTATCCATACCTGTCACAGTATAAATCTTGTGGACCTCGTTGAAGACATTTCGGACTGCAAACTTGTAGATAATTTAATTTTTCACAACTTGTTATGCCCCGAGTAATTTAATATATAACAAGGCACAATATTTTCCACTGTCTCTAAATGCAGAATTTTGCAGCATATCTTTTCATCTGTCCTAAATGCTTTGGAACAACTCTGACAGCAAATTTGGGGGAAGGTACACCATAGGCATATTCAGGACTCCTGTTTAATTTCTGTGAACTGCTGTTGGGGTGGTGCTTGATGCTTGCTACTAAACTGAAAAAGAGGATACCAGTGTTAACCTAACGATGTGATGTGAACCTAGTGATGTTTTGACTGCAGAACAGCATGAGCAGAAGGTCCACATATCTTGAAAAAGTAAAAACTTAAAGGGAGACAAAAACACAAATTCTGTTAAGCAAACTGGTAGATATATTGGTAGGTCTGGTTGGACTGAGGCCAACAAGTGCTTGCCTAGACATAAACAGTGAAGTTTACTTGCAGCCATTAACAAAGAGGGTTAAGCATGTCCAGTCTAACTCAGTTTGAAATGTGCTGTGAAGACATCACTAATGAGCATGGTGCTAAGGTTTTAATAAAGTATTTAGAAAATAAAGGGATATTCCATTCCTGAGCTACTGCAATTCTGAATACAAAAGCTTTCTAAACCAATACATCCAAGAAGAGTAATAACGCAGTCCTCTACACAACTGTACCATCAAAGCAAGACCAACAGTTTCTGCAGCGTGTTGTAACCAAAACAGATTATTTATACAACCAAGAAAAGGTGCACAACATAACAAGTGAGTGCATTAAGAGTACACCATGAAAGGAACAGCTAAAAATTCTATTTCATTATTGACAGAAGAGCATAGCAAATGCTACTTTAATTTACATGTCATTAAAGTCATCTATGACAGGTTAGCAAAAAGACTGCAGATTTTCAGTGGTTACAGGCTCAAGAGTGTGTCAGCAGCTGGAACAGGACCAGATTTCTAGGGGCAAACAAAGTAACTTCGAAAATATTTTTTCCATCTGAAACCAAATGTAAATTGGAACAATTAAAGATGACAACCCACAAGAAACATGTAATAGTATTAAGTGTTACAGACATTTCCTAAACATCCTCGGCCATACAAAATACAGACCTGAGGATGATAATCCAAAACACTACTGGACATAAACACAACCATTAAACTTCATGAATAGACAAGATTAAGAAAAAGGCTGATAGTGTTTTTCTATTGACATCAAGTGAACATAAGCATTAAGGAAGCTCAAAGTTTACTGCATATGGCAAAGAACAAGCAAAAAACCAGTCATTTCTGTAGCTCAGGAAACACTGGCCCCATGAGCAAAATAAACATTGTTCATGTTTGCTGAACAGAAAAAGCAGCAGTGTACTCATTCCAAACTATTATCGCTTTCCTGAGATACAGACAGTAACTTTTAGTTAAACTAAAGATTTGACAGTCCAAGTCAAATCCATTTTTACTGAGATCTGGTCCTACAGGAAAAACATCAGCTCTCAATTCAACTCATGAACTCTAAACTGCAGCGAAGTTGAATTTTACTACAAATTGCCTGGGAATTTCCCCAAGCCAGCAGTCTTAAAGAAATCAATGATAAAATGTAGAAGTGTTATTGACACCTATAACAGAGAAAATCCAATTAATATTCTAGATAATAGAAATGCACTGATGGAACATGTAGATATTTGTAGATCTCTTAGCAGAGATTGAACTAGAAATCCCACAACAATTAGACACTGGAGGTCATAAAAAGATGCAGCTAGAGGAAGATAAGAATTCTGGGGGCTCCAGAAGGCACTGACAAGGAACATCAATGGATGCAGACAACACTGTCTAGGAAGTAGGCCTGCATCCTCACAAAAACTGTCTTCTCTGGTATCTGTCTGTCTGGGAATCAATAAGACTGCATGCTTGCCAGTTCAACCCAAAAATGGGGACAAGGCTGGGTTACAGGATTTGCCACTGACAGAGGCATCAACAGACAATCAGAACATCATAACATAACACCTTCCCAGCATTAAGTATTTCTAGAGACCAACACATGTACAACAGCATACACTATTGCAAAAATGACCTGCCAGCAAGGGAAATTGTGGCATCATTTAAAAGCACTTAGATGCTAAAAGCATCTATGAGAAAGTACTGACAGGGATGAAAAACTGAACCTCTCCTGAAGTCAGGCTTTAAGAGTTTTTCTCAAGTCATATGACAGAACACAGCAGAAACATGTTCAGTTAAGCAGTTAAAGCTGCAATAACAATTCTAAAGGATCACTTTGAGATCTTCAGCCAAAACGATCATCAGTGTAACACTGAGTTAAGCTGATGAAGGTCCAAATTCAAGCAAAATTAAATGGCCACAAGGTAAAGGTTAACAAAAAAAAAAAAAAAAAAAAAAAAAAAAAAAAAAAAAAAAAAAGCATCCTAAGATCTACAGGACTTACAGCCCAAAGCAAATGAGTTATTAGTCCAAACCATAATTCAGGTTTCTGCAGCTCCATTACATCACTGCCGAAAGCTTTTGAGTTTTAAGGTCACAAACTAATAGAAACTCCAACTTGAAAAAGGTAGAACAGCACACTAATGGACTGAAATCAGGTAACTTTAGTGCTGGGTGTAATGATCTGACCTCATGTAACTCAGACACCTACAGCTTGTCATACAGCAAAAAGCCTCAGAAGAGCTCAATTTGCCTTGATAAAAAACCTGAGACACTCACCTAATTCCGTTTAATTTTATCATCTACAGTAGTCAGCCTGTGACTCTGCTCAAAGCTGATTGCTCACCCCCTGACCAAGTGATCTAAGCAACAGATCACTGAGTCCTGCCCTTTCTGAGGACAAGGATCTCTGTCTCTCTAAACCAGGGCTTCATCTGCTAAAAATCAGTGTCCAGTGCCCCTGTGGAACTGATACAGCACATCAGTTTTCTTCTCCAAAGTTACCAGAAAAATAATTCTGGTGTAGTTTGCACAAACAGCTCCCAGACTCAATATATGTGTGTCAAGATGACTTGTGTACACATGTGTACATCTGGACTAGATGCAGTGTTTTCAAACTGGACCAGCACTCTTCCTGCTCCCTCATGCTTAGCAGAAACAACAGCTGTCAAGAATTCTATCTAATTTGCCAACATTAAGTGCTGGAGATACTCAGCTACTTCTGACTTTCACATGTGTGTACAGCTTTCTCCCTACCTGACAGCTTGCTGCTTCCCCATTCATCATGTGACTAAATTTCATAATTATTTGAGACCATTTCCTTAAAAAAAAAAAAAAAAAAAACAGAGGCAGAAAAAAATGTAACTGATCATCCTCTCTGAATTTTAAGGACCACTGATTTGCTGTGACTCATACTATTTCACAACACAGAAAATAAACACGTCTACGGATGCAGATTCACATAACGCAGAAAGTTTCCCATTGCCATAACAACAAAATAGCTTCTTTTAAGCAGAGAGCTTAGCAGGACTGGGTCCTACAGCTTCTAAGACAGAAGCTGCCAAGTACTCAGCAGCAAAAAATGTAAAGATTTTAAGTCTTCTTGAAAATTTAAGGCAATTCTAATCAGGTATGTATTCGGGCAAATGCAGACTTAAATTCTAAAAACAAAGAACATTTCACAGAAATTACTTCATAACGTGAAATGTTCTAGAATAACACTTGACATGCAACGTAGCTAATAAATTGCCTTTGACAGGATTAAACAAATGACTAACACCTTTTGAGGTGCCATTTATAACATTTTCTCCTACCCAATGTATTTTCCTCTTGTTTCTGCTGCTCATTTTCTTTACTTCGCACAATAAAAATCAGCTGAAAAGTTTCATTTTTGCTTTAGGTTGGTTTCACTTTCCAAGTTGCCTGGAAGCTACGAAAAGTTTCTGTTTAGGTTGGGCGATACTCAGGGCGGGGGGAATCGGGAGTAAATCTGGCTGAAAGAATAATGCCTCTGCCAGGAGTGGGCAAGATGATTACCGTGCTTTCGGGAAGACTGTTCTACCTACATAGCGAAGCTCAATCCCTTTTGCCGGGCGTTACGAGGGAACCTTTATGGCTTAGGCGGAGAGCAACAACAACAAAAACAACAACAACAGCAACAACGAGAAAGAGGTGTCCAACACCACCACCGCCTTCTCCTCCCCGCCTGTCACAGCCGGCTCAGCTGTTCTGGTCGCGCTCCGCATCTGCTTCTCTCTCCGGCTCCACCGCCGCCTCCTCCCGCGGCCGCCGCGCCGCAGCCCGGCGCTGACAGCGGGCGGATCCCCGCGCCCCGGCCGGCACAGGCACCTCCGAGCGGCGGAGGGGAGGCAGACACAAAGTTTCTTCCGCGGGGCTCCGTCGGAGGCGCGGCTCCCGGTCCTCCCCGGCGGGGAGCGCCGCTCCTCAGGCACCGGGGGCAGGCAGCGGCGCTGCCCCCGTCCCCTCGCACCCCTCAGGCCGCCCCGCGGAGGGGAAGGCGGCGGTTCGCCATCAGCGCTACTCACCGCCATGGCCCCGCGGCTCTCCCGGCTAACGGTCCGCGCTCCGCCGCCAGCGGGCAGCGGCGCCGAGGCGGGGAGCGCCAGGGGGAGTTCCCGATGGCGCAGCTCGGCCAGGGGCGGCGCTTCCCCCACCCCTTTGCCCGCCCACTCGAGGTACCTGCGCTCCGGCCGCCGCCGCTCCGCCGCCTCTTCCTG
>JAOTQP010000001.1:62256523-62270372 GCA_026413545.1 Cichladusa arquata | reverse complement strand
AGTGGGGTCAGTGGGGTCAGCGGGGTCAGTGGGGTCAGCGGGGTCAGCGGGGTCAGTGGGGTCAGCGGGGTCAGCGGGGTCAGCGGGGTCAGCGGGGTCAGTGGGGTCAGGGTCGGCGATATCGGGGCCATGACCTTAGCCTGTGCTGGCGTCTGGAGTCACAAGCAAGCCCTACTTAGAAATAACAAAAACATCTCTATGTTATCAGCCCCGTGTTCAGCACAAATCCAAAATATTGCACCATACCAGCCACTGTGTAGAAATTTAACTCTACTCCAGCCAAAACCAGCACGTGTTCTACCCCTTATTCCATGCTATTTACACCATGACCAGGCCTTACACTATTCAATACAACTTCACTAACCACCTCCCTTCTTCCATAATTTGATATAATACACAGATGTTATTCTGTTAGTTGATGGACCAGCCTTGCAAAATGTCCATAAAATGTCCTTTGAGTTCATGTAGTCCATGACTTTGGGTTCCATCAGTTACGGTAGTCACTTGGGATGGCAGAGGTGTGTTTTGTAGAGATACTGGGCACCAAAGCCACCTCACTGATGCACTTGTGCTGCTTCTTGTAAGGCTTCTTCCCCATTGATAAGTGTGGTTTCTGCAGTAGTAATTCCTGTAACGTGCAACTCAAATAAATGGGATGGGCTTGCCCAGGCTGGGCTCTTGCTGGGTGAAGGGTAGGAAGGGCTGCCTCTTTCCTGTACAGCCATTATCACAGTGAAACTCAAAGGGCAGAGGCTGAGCAGGGCAGGACTGTGGGCACCTGAGGTGCCACCTGCCTGCTACCCAAGTAGTGTCCAACATCAGAGAGGAAAGGGGAAGAAATGTGCTTTTCCAGGCCCTTGTGAAGGGAGGAACTATCTTCCCTCAACACCTGCAATGTTCAGCTGGTGTCCTGAATGCTAATTTGTGATGATCCTTTGCTTAATGTTTGTCCTTTCAGCCGTTATGGATCAAAATTATTTTACTAGAGTGTTTGGCTTAATGGCCTTCTGCAGCAGTGGACCAAACCGAATGAGATGTTTTATAAAGTGGTTTTGTTAATTTGCCTTAAAGCTCTCTGTTCTTAACTTACTAAGTTCCTATTTCTCCTGCATTTCCACGTGTTTATATAATTTTGATAGTTTCACAGAAGGCAGAAGGTAGCTTCTGTCAACAAAGGATGCACCAACCAATGTTTGCTCATTCCTGGCTTCTCACTATACGCCCCCTTTCCCAAATGCAGAATTTTAGTGGTGAATAGCATACTAGACTGTGATATCTCAGATCTCAAAGACTAGAGAGGCTTGGGACTGATCAATATTTGGATGAGCTACCTCGTTAGATACTGCGGAAAATGCTGCTGGTGATTCATTCAGTGGCATTCTTCTGTCTATGAGTCAGGGCTGAACAAATGCCACCGCACAGCATTAGTGGGTCCTACCATTCAGGGGCATAAACTGGAGATTTTTGCCAGTTGCAGCTTTTGGAAGATCACTGATTTTCCTGCCTTGTTCTAGTTTCAGTGCCGCTTTCCAGAACTGGCCAGCAGTTGTGGTGGAATACAACACAGTTCCTTTTGTCAGGCACCACTCAGTGGTGGCAGTGGGGCCAAGAACACCAGTGGCAGCAGTGGCCATGGGCACCCCTGTAGGGCAGCCACAGATCCTGGCTTTGTGTCAGACTGTACAGTTTGAACTGATGGTGCAGCACGGATTGCACGTGCCCCACTGCTGAGAGCCCTGGGAGGGAGCATCATTCCTTTCTCCTCCTGGCTTCCCAGGGGTGCTTCCTCCACACCTCCCTTGTAGGTCAAATCAAGAAATCTGTGCGGTGTTTTGGGTGTATGGGTGCAGACATAGAGCTGGGACAGGGGATAGATGAAAATGTTTGGGGCTAATCTAAGTTACCTGTATGGTTCTCAGGTACTTCAGACAATTGACCAAATGCTCTTGCTTTCATCCACTGCAGAACTTCCCAGAAGGGCTCATTCAAGACAGAATTTCTTCGCAGTAGTGTACCAGATACACATTCAAGCACTAATGATGAACATTTGTGAAACTGATATTGCAGCTAAATCCAGCAGAGGAGAAGTGAGGAGACAAATACAAAAATGTATTGCAGAGTACCCTTTTAATACACCGTTGAGACTGCCTCATAATGCCCTCCTTCTCTGAGTCTCACTTTTTCAGTCAAACCAAGTTATTGTCTCCAGACAGCTGTGAAGAATTGGTGTTACAACAGTCATTACTTCAGGGTTGCATTGAGTTGTATTTGTCCAGCAAAACATGCATCAACCTGGTGCTGGGAGCAGATCTGAGCAACTCATGAGAGCTTTAAAACCTACATCTCTTGATCCAATCCTCCAATTCTCTCCGTCCTTTCGAGGTGCCCCATCCCTGGAAACATTCATGTTCGAATTGGATGGAGCTCTAATAAGCCTGATCTAGTTGAAGATGTCCCTGCTCATTGCAGGGGGAGTGGACTAGAACTTTAAAGACCCCTTCAAAAACAAACTATTCTATGACGCCTTCAATAGCTAAATGAGGAAACCCTCCATTTCTCAAGTTAAAATAATGTGGCTTAATTTGGAAGGTTCAGCAAGTTTCTCACACACAGCATGTGTCCCCATGGTGAATGACCCATTTTCACACTTCAGCTGAATTTGTAGTTACCTGTAGCACCTCTGCCAGGAGGGAGAATGGTGACCTCTCTCAGTAGCAGCAGCTCTGCTGCTGTCACAGCTTCCTGAGCCTCTAAGGGCTGTGGTAGCCAAGTGTAGATGAGCAGACCTGCAGTCAGATTTTACAGTGTCTCTACAAACAGGTTTGTCATCTAAACCTCATCTGAAAACACGAGGAGAGCAGTTTTGATGGACTGTGGGCTATGAAAGCCATGAGTTCAGTAGCACTGCTGCCTTCTTCCAGACAAGTAGCATCAGTGTAATACACAACAATTAAAGAAATACAGCTGGTGCTCATTTTCTAAAACAAGTAAGTAATGTAAGATTATAACTCCCTTAAAGTAAACTTGCTGTAGATAATAGCAAGGTGAATGAGGTTTAATTTTGATGTGTTGGCAAAAAAATTGCAGAAAATTTTATTATCACGAAATTGAGTTACTGACTCCTCTGTGTCATCAGGCATACTGTGTCTTCACCTGAGCTGCATAACATTCTTTTATTTGTCCAGATTGCTTTCAAAGAGGCTGCCATTCAGTATAAACTATTTGCTAGTTTCTGATTTGTATGAAAGGTTTTGAACTGTAAAAAATCCAACTTTAGTATCAAAATGTTTTATCAAAATAAAGGTTTGCTGACAGCAATTTAATGCCAGGCATGATTCACGTCAATGGTAAAATATGTGTTTGTGGGGAAAAGGGAATCTCAGATTTAATTGATATTATCAACTGTGTTTTTATACAATTTGGTGAATTAGTAGAACTCAAAGAACATTGAGCAATGGCATATAATAAAATGTTTATCATGTTTATAACTGTTTTTTGACACTTGTTATAGAGTATGTATTCTGTGATATATTTTACCATTATTTTCTCAAAATGCCAGACGGCCAAATCGACAACTCATTGTCTTCTTTACCTGCTTTTCTGGACATGGGTGATGAACTAAATGATTCTATGACAGGATTGAAACAGGTGAAACTTTAGAATTATGGTACCAAAAAGAAAGGGAGGATTAAATGGATAAAAATACTAATTTCATCAGAGGCAGCAAAATTCAACTATTCAACTCCACATTACAGGAGTAACTCCAACAGAGAATCAGGAATTTGAGGGAAATTGCAGTTTCTTAAATTCAGAGGTTAGTTGGAATCTGCCGTTTCCCTTCTACTGAATAATTCCATTTTCTGGGAGAATTTCCCTGGATTTCAATGGGATCACTGTTAGAACTGGCATTGAATAACAAGAACAGATATGGAAATGTGCACTTAAGATGTTTGAGCACTAACCAAACCAAACTCTTTTAAAAAAATTAATGAGTCAAAAATTTTTAATCTTACTGCCATGATTTAGACTTCAAAAGCATTCACTGGAGCACATATAACAGAGCAACCTAATTGTGTGGCATTTGTTTTTCTAATATGTTCATTTGCCAACAGGAAAAGCAAAATGCATACACACAAAGATTAAATACATGGTTTAGAATTCAAATTAATTTATCTTACTTTATTAAAATGGAAAAAAACATATGGTGCAAACTTACTTATTATAATATCACTTTTCAAATTCAAGTCAAAGAACTAAAATCCGACCAGTGAACAGTTATGTTCACCTTGGCATTCTTGCAACTGATAATTTTGTATCTGGCAAATCTTTATTTGTTAAAATCAGCCACTTTGTTGAACTGTGATTTTCCCATCATGAATTAAAGCTATGTTTTCATACTACTTTTTGATTGAAGTGATATTTAAAACAGTGGTTGTAGACACCAACAAAGCAATACTTATTGCCCTCATCACTTTTAGAAAACACTGATTTTTGTTTTGGCTTTATAAATTGAGGTGTTTCTGAACTGTCTTTAGTGATCTCCTAGTTAACAGTTGGCTTGTGATGAATAAAGTTGAACAATTAGCCAGCTTTGGTTGTAATCAAATTGTTTACCAGAAGCATACTTAGAGTTTGTGCTTCTGCTTGCTGTTTGTTGGAAATTTTCTAGCATTTCTTTTCAAACTGTGGGGCAAAGTTAGACATTAAAAGCTCCATTGTATGGAAACAAAGACTAAGAAAAATCGGGTGAAGAATTTAAGTGCATGGGTTACTGAACTACATTTATTTAGGACCTTTTTCTTTCTTGAATATTCAGGAATTTCTTACGTAAGTTAAGATTTTTCCAGGAGATTTGCTCTTGGGATAAATAATAGCTTTCATCTGATGGGCCACTGAGAGTCAAATGTGAATTTATTTCTTTCGGTGAAGAGCTGTATCTGGCAGAGTTTAGGAAGAACTTTTGTCCTTGGGACTTTTTGACCTAGTTGAGTAGAGAGGAAGTTACCTGTCCTATTTGAGCATCTATGCCCCTATATTGAGGAGTTCTAAGAAGCACAAGATTTCCATTATCTCATCCTGAAAGGCTGGATTTGGGGGTTGTGCTGTGACTCTTTTTGTCCCAGCCCTTTGAAATACCTGACTCAGTTTGTGCTTGAAAACAAAGAAGTTGAAGAAAGTTTTCATCAACCTCTTCACGTAAGAGTGTATTTCAAGCTTGTTCAATAAAGATCTTGCAGTGCAAGTCCTTGTCTGTCAAGATAACAAGTTCAATGAGTTCAATGTGCTCAGGGAATATTAATTAGTCTCTTCATTCAGATTTTCCTGGTTTGGTTTTTTTGTTTGATTGGTTTTTTCCCCCAAGAAGTCTGAATATTTAGCATGTCGCCAACATTCTTTGTGGTTTTCCAGAAGAATTTAACTGCTTCATGGTGGCTTGGAGGTTCCTCTCACATTTATTTCAAGTATTTTTTCTTCCAAATGAAGGATCCAGATGATGTAAAAGCATAATCTGTGTGTTTAGACAAATGCTGGCACACCTAAAAACTCCATGACAGTGGAAATCAAGTGTATTTCACTAGCTTCAGAATAATTAAGCCATTGAAAAATCTTCAAACCAGGATGAGTACAAAGAACAGTCTTGTCTTCTGGAGATCTGTGCAGTGAAAAGCTCAAGTCATGGTTGATGAGGTGTCTCAGAGATGTTAGCAGTGTCAAGCAACTGGCAATTGGTTCCTGTGACAGGAAATGGCTAAGGCAGCTCTATGTTGCAAGCAGTAGAAACTGTCCATATTTTTACTGGAATTGTAGTTCCTCCTTTTTAATCATCATGTGTTGTAAGTGAATTTGTTTTAGCCCCTGGAAAAAAACATGTCTTGGTTTTATGTGGTCTCTGTTCATTTGGGAAGAATGGAAAAAGTTAATGTACACACAACTTCCTATCAAACTGAATGGGTAATGCAACTGCATTGGCTGTAGAAAAGTTTGCAGCATGGCAGGATGAAAAAGGGGAATAACTTTGCCATGAAGGGCTGTTAAAAAGAGACACCACTCCTGGCTTAGGAGTCTTTGAGATAGAAATTTCTAAAGGATGGGAAAATATTGGTAAGTATTTCTATGCAGCTGCCCTTTGCATTGCTGTTGGCCATTGCTGGAGGCAGGGCTGCAGCCAGGCTTTTGCAACGAGCTGCTCTTTAGTCTGATCTGCTACGCCGTTTCGTCTACATCTGCTGTTTTATTTTTTTATGTGCAAAATAATTGTAACAAAAAGTAGGCTATTAAGAAATTGCATTATGTTGTGTTCATCTGTAAGGATAAACTATCCCTTTGAAATGAAAGGCTCCACCCAAGGTTTTGTCCAGCTCTGTTTGTTGCTCTAGTTGGTGATGAACATTAATGTACGTGAGGCATGAGCAGAAAACATAAGTACTTGCTATGGTACTTGCCAGGAAAAATTGCTTAACAAAGTGAAATCCTTCTGTTTACCTTGAAGCATCTCTTTGGTTCCAGCTGATTTTGTTTTATCTCTGTAAACTATTTTATTCTGCTTTAAATTTTCTCCCAAGCAGCCTGTAATCTTTCCATGCACTTCAAGCAGAGACAGTAGGTAGTTAAACCTTGGCTGTGTCTGATTTGGAAGACTACTGCAGACACTTCTGTGCAAACTAAAAGACTCCACTGAGTCTCCACTGTAGAAGTGTGCAGCTTCTGTTTATTTTTGCATGCTTTTACAAATAGACAACTGACAAATGGTTCCTAATAAAGTATTAAGAATAATAAACAAAAAAGAATATAAACAAACAGTCTGAGCTTCCAGAAGATATTTTTTCACTTCAGCATTCTTTGAATGCAAGCAATGGATATGTTCAGTGATGGTAACTCAAGCAGATTTCTTGTATGCTTACTTTCCAAATGATAACAGCCCTAGAATTCTTGGATCTGTCTTTGGAAACAAGGGTCACACAGGTTAAAATTTTGCTGATGATATAAAAAAGAGATAACTCTATTTCTTCTTCATTGTCTTTGATCTTGCAGGAATGACTCCTCATTTATTCCAGGGTAGATGAGCACCACTCCAAAGGCCCTGGCAAGTGAGAAGAGTCCAGGGATATAATCTACATAGTATAACCCTCTTGCCTCAGTAGATAGCTCTTAACCCCTGTGTTGTGCTAGGGAAGTCCCACCACTGCCTCACTCTCTATTGTGCAAAAAATACCTGTCCATGTTTGCAGATCAGATTCTCCCTTGGAAAGAGGAAACCCAGGATATAGTGAAGTTCTCTGTGGGCAAAGCTGTGATTTGAAACTTTTGTCTGAGAAAGAGGCACCAAGTCTGTGAGAAACAGCAGCCATCTTGTACATATTCACAAATATTTACTTTCTATTGTAAGTACTTCAATATTCTGACCATTTATTAAAATACAAATAAAGGAATTTCAGAAATATAGGAGCTTCATAATTATTGTAACATCTCTTAATTAATTCTCCCCCTCTCCTTTTTCTTTCATCAACTTTTAAATTTAGGTGTAAGTCTATTCTTCATATCAGTAACTGAAGTGAGTGAAGCATGAATGTCACATTTCAAAAAAAAAGTTTGCTTCAGACCATTTTTCATGTAGTGTTTTGGGGGTTTCATGTTGCTGAGGACATTAAAGCATGCTCTTTACACAGTAACATTTATTCTGCACTGAGCAATTTGTTTCATGCAAAATTTGAGATGTCTGGGGGAATGTTAATTTTGGTTTTCCTGGTAAAAGGCATGCAAATTACATGATTTTCCCACATTTTAGATTCTAGTCACAGTGTGGCCTGCCATTGAAGCCTTGGTTAACTCTTTCTCCTTTTTTCATCCACAATAATGGGTCTTCACTCTTAGATCAGTCACAGATCCTTTCAATTTGAAATGTATGAAATAACTTTTCATACCTTTAATTTAGACACTAGTCTTCTATTTTTTTTTATGTGGTACAGCCCACAAATTTTTTTTCCTTCTCCATGTTTTTGACTTCCCTCTGACTTTAGGTGAAAATGAGTAGAGAACAATTCTGCCCAAATTGTCTGTTATCAGGTGTAAAAGTCTCTTACAATCTTCCTTTCCACTGGCACTTAGTGATGGAAGATACAGAGGGATGCAATACATAGAATTTTTTTGTTGTTGTTGTTGCCTTCTGTGTATATCTGTATCTATATCTATATCTATATCTATATCTATATCTATATCTATATCTATATCTATATCTGTATCTGTATCTATATCATCTATATCGATATAATCTATATCTATATATCTCTATATATATATCTATATATATGTATATATGTATATCTATATCCCTATATCTGTAGGGATTCAGCTCCTCTGGCACTTTCACTCGTTTGACTCTTCAGCTTGAGATTATTGTCTTTTATTTATTTCTGCAGCTGACACAATGGCATGTTCATTAACCACTATAACCCAAGGTGCTTGAAAGAGAATTATCTTTATCTGGTGACACAGTTCCAACAGTTTTTTGCCTAACAGGACATGGACTTTTACAGAGCTCCTCCTCTGGATACTTTTGTGTATCTGGACAGAGAGCCCACTGAAAGATACGACTGACTGCTACAGAGAGAACAGTTTGGCTGTAAGATAAGGGAATCAGTCTAGACAGATCCCTCTCTGCACACAAATAAGATTATTTTCCCTATCTAAAGTCCTGTTCCAATCGTTGAAGGCATATTTATATTTTCCATGATGGCATCTTATATCTTCAAGGATTTTTATGAGAAGCAGTAAGATTCCTCTAGCCTCACAACCTCCTGTAATTCATAGGATGTTTGAGATTTTAGGTCCTGTGCTCAGGGCTATGAGTCTTACTAAAGTAATTTGCTTCCAGTGGAGGAAGAATTTCCATATTCCAAATAAAGAATTTTGATGTGCAGTAGCTGAAGAATTTATGTTTATTCTAGTATTAGGTGTTATAACATTTCATACTGTGAGGACATTTGATGCAAGGTATGTCAAAAAGATGTGGGACTGTTTGGGAAATACTAAAGGCTAATGTGGACCTTGTCAAGATACTACATTTTTGCAGACTCTATCAGTGCCTTACTTGGAATAGATTTGTGCATACCATGAGAGTAACCCCTGAATATCTGCAAGACTAAACTCATGGGCTGTTAGGCAGAGAACCTGTCTTGCAGTCTTGCACATATCTTTTGGACCACCTTTTGACTTCTCCAGGAAGTGTTTGTTGCCTGTAGACAGTCTGCCAAGGAATCTCATATTAGTGGAAAGTGAGACTATGTCCAGTAGCATTTTAGAAAACCTTGTTGGAAAGTGGTATATCTGGAGTCACTGTGTTGAAGTCAGATCCTCTCCGAAATAAGAATACAGCAGGAAAAGGTTTAGAGGAAGGAACAAAAATAGGCTGCTGTGTGAGGCAGATAGAAAGGTCAGGCTATTAGATGCTGTGCAGGAACAAACAAGGGATGATACAATAAGTATAAGCAAAATTTTCCTTAGGTTCTGCAAAAGAATGAGCTCGAGGAAGTTCCTGGAGAGGTTAAAATGGCAATACCCCTCAAACTGATGAAATGAATTTCTCCAAAAGCACACAGACTTTCAGAACTCATTACTCAAGCATGTGTTTTAGGCAAGAGTTGAATAAGAACTTCTGCTGCTGCCTTAAATAGAAAATTACATGCAAAAAGTTATAAAACAATGTTCCAGGGTGAAAGTCAGACACTTCCTATTTAGGGTCAGGAAGACACTTCCTCTGGAGATACGCTAATAAGAATTGTCCATTACACAACTTTTTAGCTTTCTATCTCAATCCAAATGCCACCAGTGACAATGTTTCTCTAGATGAACCCCTGTCTGGCAACTGCTACTCTGCTCTCTTCTAAATTTAAATACCTTCCTCAAACGTCTCAGACCCTAGTGCCCTAAAACTCATACTTTTATCTTGTCATACACAAGCATGAGAAATAACATGAAATAATTTCCCTGCTGATCTGAACACATAGCTACTAAATTGCTTAATTAGGATTATGTGTGTAGAGACAGTTTTCAGTTTATTTTCCCTAATATAATGTAAATTCCATTCACTCCATTCAACAAAAGTTAGATTGAAGCAGTGGTCCCTAGTTGAGTACCGTGTATTTGTACATATGAGAGCAATGAAATACTTCTACATTTTTTGCTCTGGTACTTATCATGAGGGAGCAAACTACTTGTTAAAGGCATTACTGACTCACATTATTGTCTGTCCCAACTTGAGGAGATAAAAAGTGGATGGGACATTTTCAGAATGGACAATGGCAAGGTAATGGGTCATCAAGCAGTCATCAGAGAAGAATGCAGAAAAATGCAATTAATCCTTGGAGCATGAGAAAATCTGCTGTCATTTTCCACAAAATAACCTCAATTAACTGAATATTGTTTCAGCCAGGTTTTAAGTGGTAAAATATTAAGTAAGCATGGTCTTTGAGAGACACTGGTTTCTGATCTGCTTTTAGAGGTAAGTATGAAAGCTATGTTTAGCACCTTCCCTGAAATACTTGTAAAGAAGAATCTTGTTCACAAGGTAAGCATTCTCTTTTCCTTGGTCCTCTACACCAAATGATCTCTATGATCTCTCTGTGATCTCTCCATCACTATATTGGCAATGGCACACGTATTTCGGGCTGTATGTCAAAGCTTGAATCATGAAAGTTGAGGTGTGTAGGAAAAAGTTCTGCTACACCAATAAATCTGTATCTCTGAGTGGTAAAACTGTATATCTCATATTTCATCAGGTAGATTAATTACAGGGTTGTAGCTATCACCCTGCAGTTAAATCACAGGGGTATTTATTATCTTTTACTCTTTTACTTAGATTGATCTCTCAAAACAGAACTTATTTTACACACAGAAAACTAAAATGAACTTTGCCAAACCATTATGTTACTCGAAGAAGTAGAATTTCCTCAGAAATACAAATATATTCCAATGGGTTTATGCAGTAAACAGCTCAAAATAGCTTTTGTTTACTACAGCACAGGGATCACAGACATAGTCCTTCCCACAGAGGCTCTTTCTCGTGTTTGCAAAACACCAATTTTGAAACCAAAGGATCTGTTTCTTGTTTACATGGCTGTTCCAAGAGGTCTTATAGTGGTTGCAGAAGACATTGCGCACACCACCTGATCCTGAGCATGGAAGCAGGAGACCTTCTCAGTGACCTGTCTTCTGGCCTGGGTGCAGCAGAGCCCTGTGATCCTTTCCTGGCAGTGTGCTGTGGAGCACACCCCTGGTCCTTGGACTCTTTGATGAAACATTTCCGCTAGTTTCTTCTGGCAGTACCACATGGATTTCTTTACATTCTTGATATTGTCTCACCTCCATGTTACTATCTTACTGAATTTTTTTCTCAGGATCTGGCTATGTCATTTTTTCATGTGTGTAGGTGCATTTGCAGTATTTCATCACTCAATATGCTGAATAAAGTTCCATCATAGTTAGAGAAGTGTGCTTGCCTGGTTTGTATGCACTAGGGTTGTGCATGTTTTGAAGCAATGACTCTTCAGTGTGAACCAGACCCTCTCCAAAAAGTGTTGAGCAAGGTCATTACTGTAACAGCAATTTTCATTCCCTGTTGGGAGTGTTTAATGCTCCAGCAATAACCTATGAGTAGAGATGCTTCTAATTTGCAGCTCCCTGGAGCAGTAGTTTTCATCCTTTACTTCTGGTATCTACTTAGGACTACTTCAGATTAGTAAATTTCATTTATTAGGTATTCCTTATATATATATACATATATATATATGAAAGAATTAATGGACTAAGTTATTTAATCTGGCTTTTAGCTTAATTCCTGTTTGTGTGCTGATGATTTCCATCTCGACTGTATCGTTGTTCAGCTGTAATATTTCCTTCACTTTGAAGACAATTTATTGAAGTAATTTGCCATGGAAGGTTCCAAAACATATTATTTATGAGTGCATTCGGTCACCCTCAGACAATATTCTGAGATGACATAATACATCTGTACATAGCATTTCTATATTTTCCTATGCTTTGCGGTTTTTTTCTATTCTTTTCCCTTTAAAAAATATAAAGTATAATAATAATTTTATTTTGTGCTAGAATTCCGGAAGAAGACACATAAAAGCTCTGCTCCATTTTTGAAGTTCTTGGATTAATTCCTGTAGTGCAAAAGGTCTGGGTATGTTCTGATCAATTCAATTGAGTGTATAAGCCAACTCCATACTTCTTAATGTTTGTTATATCTGTATTTGCCATTTCAAAGTGTTTTTGAGACTCTTTTCATTGTTAGGAAGAGAAGTGACTTTTTTTAGAATTCTTCAATGGCTGAGTTCACAGTTAGCATGACACATGAGACTCATTTCCTCATTTGTTACTATTTAAAATGTATACTTATCCTCCCACTCTTCCTGAAAAAGTTCTGTTTCTTGTAGATTCTCTGCCCAAAAACCTCATTAAAGCTAACTTAGCTCTTTCATCTGACAGGCAGTGTGCAGTCTCTTTGAATAATGAGTAGGAACAGTTGATGTCTGTGAAGGTCATGTCTCCATGGACATTTGATAGGGGTTCCTGTGGCAGTGCTGGGAATGTTCTGTGCACCAGCCAGGCACTCTACGTTTCCTGATAGTCATGGAGAGGAATGGGCACTTCTTGGGTGCATTTCATCTGCACTGGAAGCAGACACACATGCTAAAGATGTGGATGTGCTGCGCTCTCTGCCTGTGAGTTGCTCGTGTTCCCTGGTCCTGAAGTTAACCCCTGCCTGTTCCAGGTGTAGCTCAAAGCTTCTCAGAGCTGCAGTGCCTTCCTACAACTTTGGTGCAGCTTGCAGGAGTGACTGGGGTGCAATGCCCAGACATCCTACTTGGTGGGAATAGGTATTATTCACTTTATGGACTGCATTTCCTGGGTTCATGGATTCCTCCTTCACCCCAAGATTTGCACCATGGGTGTTCTCAATTGTAGAGCTCATTCTGCACTCAGAATATTTGTAAATTATGCTGCATTACACTGGTTGAAAGTAGGGAATTTTTCATCCCAGCTGCCTCTTCTTTTCTTATATCAGTGCTATTGTGTGATCTCCTGGACTTTTGAGATTTGCATATGTAAAAACTCTTACCCTGGGTTTAGTCATTCTTACAAAACTGCAAGCAGACACAGTGTATGAAGAATAAGAATACTGATTTGCAGAGTTCTATTTAATGAAAACTTGCCAAAGCTATCCTCTTCTAGAGATTTAATGAAATACAAAGTTGTGATGAGCCTATAATTAAGAGGGAAATATTCTCTTCTCTAGTGGTCACTCATGTACTGGTATGTTCAGTTTTGGCAAATTAACTTGCATCTGAAATTCTGTTTCCTTCATCATGTTTGCTGGAAGATCCACATAGAGTGTTTTAATGTGTTTCCTCATCTTAGTTTTCATTGAGTTCCTTCGATTTCTATTACCTGAGGTTTGTAAAATCATTCTGATTCTTTTGCGTGTTTTCCTTTGAATTCCAACCTGAATTCCACAACATTTTATTATTCTTACTTCACATGTAAATAATCTTTTTCTCCCATTGTCCTTTAAGGAAAGGATCAGGAAAATAATGCTCAACATTTGTAGAAAACTGTCTCCTAAATTCAGAACTATTTTCAGTCTTGCAGGCAAAATAGCTACTCTCTGGTTGCTTTAGAGCAAATGTGGTTATATATTTTTACTAGTTAGTTTGTTTTTGTTAAGATTTGGGGGTTTTTGTTTGTTTGTTCATTTGTTTTGTCTGACAGAATCATAGGTGAAATAGTGGATTTGGTGCCCAAGAATTTCTAAATGTGTCGTATTTTTTTCCTTCTTCATACCTTC
>JAOTQP010000001.1:62183426-62253946 GCA_026413545.1 Cichladusa arquata | reverse complement strand
GCAAGGCAGGATTTTGATGCTTCGTCTGTGTTTTTTCAAGCAAGGCTTCTGCTCATAGTGTTCCATATTGACTTCATAGTCCAGACTATGTCATAAATGTACTTGATGGCATTATTTGGTTAAAATATAGCAATTAACAGGCAAATGGTATTCTTAAGATTTAGCAATTGGTTAGTCAGATACAGTTGTCCACTAGCTAAGCCATACATGATTTTAATATAATCTCTGTGTCTTCTAATTTGTCTTTCCCTTGTTCTGTTTGAATGCTTAATTAAAGCAATCAATTCTGTGTATAAACGGGACATAAGTTATGAGGATTGCATGAGTCCAAGCTAAGTTCTGCTGCACAGTGTTGGGAGCATAGAACATGGTCAAGGCACCCCAGTGATTCTTACTGCACAGAGAAAGGTTTGGGGATTTTTCAGAATTTGTGCTTTGCTGGTCTGCAAAAGAGCTGCTAAAGACATGAATGGAAGCATCAGTACTGACAACAGTTTGGATCTGAACTGTAAAATAGTATTTCCTCTTTAAAATAGTTTTCCAGTGCTGGTGGTTTAGAGCAGACAGGTTGTCAGGTTATTAGTGTTGCAAGGACTTCAGAAAACAGGCTGGGAGCAGGGGCAAGAAAGGTACAAAACCTGAGAGAGGACATCTGGACAAGAGCTTCGTCTTCCTACACAAGTAGTGGATGAGAATACATGAGTAATATTGCCCATTCTCAGTTGTCCTTGGGAGTGACCTTCCCCTTTTCACTGACTGCCAAAGGAGGCAGGAAGGGTGGTTTTCTAATTCAGGCACCTAAGTCTGGTACTGACAATTGGTGAGACATGATTTGTGACATAGTAATGGGTTTGTCCTTACGAATTTTCCTGTGAGATGTGCTGGCCAATTAATACTTGCTGATGGTGGTGTTGATAAGGACTCATCAAGTTTAGAGCAGGAAACTGGAGATGATACCTTGGTGCCACCAAACTGTGCAATACTGAGTCCACTGCATTTGGTATTTCACCCATTGCTGTGCAATGCAGCAAGATATGCATTCATCCTGTCCTAGCCTTCCTGACAGGTGCTCTCTGTGAGCACTTTGGGAAGTGTAGGGAAAAAAATGCTCAGATCCACAATTTCAGTTTACCCCACTTGCACAGAAGGAATTCAATTATCTCCATTATTGCAGGGAAACACAGAGGTGAACGAAGATGTTACTAAGAAATGAATGTGGAAAGCAATTTGTCGTTTTCATGTCCAAATCTGTATGACAGTGATACTCTCTTAATTGAAAACTGTGTTTTTCTGCAAAAGAAAAAGAAAACCTGTCTTTTCTACCTCACAAAGTTAATTTTGGTTGTTAAAGAAAAGAGTTTTTGAAGAGACTTTAATGATCATTTAAGCCTGCTTTTACTGAGAGTTTCCCCTGGATGTCTCACAATAGAAGTAAATTGTGGTCTGAGTAACTGATTATTAGCTATTACTGGACACATCCTGATATTTTCCTTGAGATCAGAGATCACACAAATGGATTTACCAGACTTCTCCACTCAGAGGAAGAGAGCTTGCCAAGGTGTACATCTGAGGGCATGCCTAGGCTGTGCATGGTGTTAAGAACCCTTACTTAGGTCCAGAGATGTGCCTTTTCCTGGCTCCAGATCTGGTGTTTTCATGGTTGATTTGGTGATCCTCCAGAATCCTTTGTCCCTATGCCCCCATTATGCAGATATATTACCCCCAGGTTTTTATGGAAAACTGTTGGGTAGGAGCTAATAGAAAGTGGCTCATCAGGTTTGAAGTGATGTCTTATTCCTGAAGAGAGCAAAATAAATTTTAATGACGTTATCCAGCAACTTAAATATTCACACTTCTCACAGAGCTTGCCAGAAAGAATAAGACAGTTGTCATGAAACAGTACACAGCAGATGGCCTACAAATCCCCTGAACTTTTACTCAACTCATCTTCTAATCCTACTGCCACCACTGAAACCTGTCTGCCATCTTAAAACAAAAACCATTGAGGAAAAGGGATCAGCTACTGACCAAGGCTTGCTTTCCTTAATTTTGCATTTGTACTTATAAGTGCTGTTTTGGCTGTCCTGCTAGCAAGGTGAGTTTGAAGCAGCAGCACCTTCCCCATATCCAGGGGAGATTAGTTGCTAAGGGGGTATGTTTTCTTAAAGTGATTCTTTTCCCTGAAGTTGATTTGTATGACTCAACCAGACAAAGAAAAGGGAGAGTACGTGGGTGTGAGAGGTTTACACAAAACTATTGCAATCTCTCAATATTCTGCGTTTCTTGTAATCTCTCTGTAGTTTCAGAGAATCAAAAAATTTACCCTGGATGGGAAGCAAAGCATAGTTTTTAAATAATTATTTTTCTTCACTTTCATTTTCTGGAAGCATACTTAACTGATTTCAAAAAACTTTTGAGGTGTGATTTACAGAGAGAGGATGACATGAGTCCCTCCCTGAAAGCAATGTGTGCAGAAGTGTCATGTTTGGCTTGTCAAACAGGAAAACAGAGAGATGTATATTTGTGTCTTCTGTCAGGCCAAAATGCTCCTGAAGATACTGTTACTGTGTTTTTGGGAGGGGTTTACTGTGTGGTTTGCTCAGGAATCTTTTGGAAGGCTTTATTTAATAGTAATTATTTTTCATACGTGGCCTCTCAGAACCTGTGAGAGCAGCTTCTAAATGAAGGAGACAGATGCAGGTGCCATTTGGCTATCTGACAAGACCAGTGTAGATAAAAAAGGAGAAATAAAGTTGGAGTGGAGACACACTGGATTTCCCTGAAGGGAAAGAACTTCTGGAGTGCTTTAGCAACTTCACTCATAATCTGGGGGTATTTTGGTGGCAAAAGAATAATGCCATATGGCCAACACCAACAGCAGGGAAAAAGGCCATTTATTTAGCAACAGAATGGGCACCATGGAAAATGAACTGGGAAACAATAGTGGAGAAGAAATAACCTGGAGTATATGGTGGTGAGAAACCAGGTGAAATTTAAAAAAAACTTTACAGCACAAAAGAAGACAGAAGACACAGGTGAGAAAATAAGAGAGGATGGAGAAGCTAGGAAAGGGGACCTAAGAGCTGTTTTTTAATTTTCAGATAGGAAGAAGACAAGAAAGAATAGGAGAGGTAATTGTAGCAGTGAAAAAAGCGGTTAAGCCAGAAACAGTCAAAAGAAAAGGGATTTTGTAAGAGAAGTAGGGTTAAAGAAATGTTCTCAGAGATTAAACAGTAAGTAAATTTGGTAAAATGATAGAAAGAAAAATGGAGGAGTGAAAAAGAAAGTTGCATAAGGCAGAAGTAATAAGTAGAGTGAATGAGTAAAGGAGAATGAAGTCAAGAGAAAGAATTTCTGTGCTCTAGGAAGCTTGATTTTGACTTGTTTTGATATCAAGTGTCTTTAATATACTGAACAGGCAACACCAAGGGGGTTTGAGGAGGCCAGTCTGGCTGACTCTAAAATACAGTGATGCTGTCTGAAGCTCTGCAGCGGGGAGGGCAAAGGGTGGCTCGGAATTGTCAACCCAGCAAGTAAGCCTCACTGACCTTTGCAAACTTCCATAGGGACTTTTACCAGCCCCTCTCTGCCTGGTAACAGGGAGGCAGAGGGTCAGGTTTCAGTTTTTAAGGTACAAAAACACTGTCTCAAACCACATCTAGAAACCTGGTGAAGTCAAATCACTGCCTGGGTTATACATCCTTATTTGCCAAAATGGGATGAGGTGAATTAGCCTTGCTGGAATGGTACTGAACACAGAGAAGGAGAAAGAAGAGGGAAAGGATAGAATAATAAAATAATTTAAATGGAAAGGGGCCTCTGCACACCTCCAAAATACAACTAGCACTGCAACCCCAGGCACCTTAGTGGTGCCCTGCAGGACTCATTCCAGTATTCCAGAGTCTGTCTTGGACTGAGGAGCCTGAAATCACACACTGCATTCCACGTGAGGTTTTGCATCAGAGGCAGAGGCTTATATGTAAAAAAAAACCCTGAAGGTTATATAGAGAGAGCAAATGTTAGAAAATGTCTGTAGCTAGTCTGTTATTAAGTTTTCAAAATATAGGCATTTCCATTTTAGCATAACTGCATTCAGTATTCTAATTCTGATTCAAGAAAAACAATCTTCTAATAGTCTAAAAGCATGTTGTTTAAAAATGATGCCCACTTAAGAAGTAATTTCTTTAATTTGATATTTAACTCTTTTCTTCTTTCAGATTCCAGAGAGCTCTTTGTAGGGAAAGGAAGTTTTGCCATATCTCATGCCTGATATTACAGAGATTGAAAACAGCAAAAAGCACCAGCCAAATTTAGCATTACCTTGTGCTCAACCATGTTTCTGCTTATCTACTTTTTTACTATGAAATAATATAGTTTAGTGCCATATATTTATGGTTCACCCACTTTTGATCAAACAAACCCCTCTTACTTGAGGCAAGAGAAAACTCTATTAAACACAGACAAAAAATGACTTCGGATATTTGTCTTTTTCAGGGATAATGTTAGGAGTCTGGAGCCAAAACTTTGTTCAGAGGCTGCCCTGAGGCCCTTTGGGGTTACATTTTTTTAAAAAGCAGCCAATAACTCTCGCCTCCAGAATGGCAAAGCTCATTTCACTGACTCATCTTTCCAATAACAGTCACATCATCCCTTTGAAAACAAGCAAACCCAACTACCAAATCCAAACAATTTCCTTGAATCGAGTGTCAGGGAGAGACTGAGCTTTTCTTTTACCTACTAGCTCTACAGTGACAGTCAGAGGTGCCTGGGGGGCACCTCAGGGGGTGAAGGAATACACATGAAATAAAATTGTTGTAGGTGCTACCTTATGACATTAGTATCCCAGTAGCCTTAAGCAAGCCCTGCTGTTATCACAGGGAACTTTTGCTCTGCATTACCCAATGCATACCATTTGCATTCCGAATACCCATTACATAAATATTTGTCATCCTCACTTGTTTTGCTACGAGCTGGGTAAGCTCTTTAGGGCTGTGCCTCGTGATCTGGACACTGGGTTCACTTAGTCCTGTTCGGGTCCACTTCCCTATGATTTCTCCCATAACTCCTGACTTGGAGAAGTTTCTCTATACTTCAGTTCACCACTTATAAAATAGGATCCAGGGCTCTTGCTGGCCAAAAAAAAATGCCATTAACCCTTGCATACCCAGGTAAGAGGCTGTATCCAGAGGATTTAGGAAGACCAGTAGATCTGTTAGAATAAAGGGCTAATATTGTTGTGTAAGGCCAGACATAGCCCTCTCTGACTGGGTGTGTCCCCTTCACCAAGCACACACACACCCACCCTCCAGTGAGAAAAAGGATCTTCAGTTTCTCCCTACAATCATATGTACGTGCATTAATACTTACCTTCAATACATTTAACAGTAATTAATACACATACTTACAATTAATAAATGCCTACCCAACCTAGTGGAAGATGTCCCCTGACATGGGGTTTGGAACCATGTGATCTTTAAGGTTTCTTCCAACCCAAACCATTATTCTATTATTTATCAGGTATCTTTTAAAAAGTTATAGAAATTGACAATTTCTATGGCTCCTGTGGTCCAGTTAATAAGATTCTGAGCACTGTAAGATGCTCAAGGTTATAAAATGCTATGGATAGAGATATTGCAGCTAGATGCAGGGCATGATAGGTATGAGGTTGCATGGAATTTTTTTGCATAATCCAGTGTACCCAAAAGAGGATCTTTAACCAAAGAAAAAGTTCACATTTACCACAGGCAGGTCAGTAGATGTGTGGCTGACGCGTATACATAAGGACAAGCTGCTACATCACAGGAAAGATTTAAAGCTCTTTGTAATCTGGTCATGTTAGTATAATTTGCACTTGGCCTTGTGGAAGTGAATAAGAGCTTGCCTTACAGAAAGGATGCTGTGAAGATACACTGTTTTTTAACCACCTTCACTAATGCATATGAAAGATAAGATGATATCTCACACTATCAGTGCAGCAGAAATCAATGAACTTACATTTCTTCACTGTGGTATCTGCTAGCCCCAAAATACAGAACACAATTGTTACCCTCTCCTGAGCTGACATCAGTGTGGCCATTTTCACAGTGATATTCCTTGAGAAGCAGAGAGATGATTTTCAGGGTATTGAGGTCTTTGTCATAATTCTTCTTTTCTTACAGATTTTTCTTTGAATTTTAAGTTCACAAAGGGAGGAATGAGAAGCACCACTGACACATGGAGAGAGCAAAGGCATTACTTTTTCAGTCTCAGGGTCTTTCTCAAGATATTTTAAGATCAAGATACCTTCAGTACGTGGCAAAAATAATTGGAGGTGACGTTTATCCTTTTTAGAAATTTTCAATGGGCCCTGGCTATTTCCATAATGCTTACTTCAGAACTGAGCCGGTTCAATGCAGAAGAAAATTTAAAATAAAAGTTTGTCTCTTTTCTTGGTGTCTGTTTTTTTTTAGACTTCATGAGGGTTTGCTTGAAGCATAACAATTTTGTAAATGGCATGAACATTATGTCAGCATTGACAACAAAATATGATATCATTGTTCCTTGCAAAGTGTTTTTTGGGGGCTGTTTGTGCTGTCTTGTGGTGCCCCTCAGCATCCACCCACACCTGCTGCTGTGCCTGCTCTGAGGGATGGAAAGATTGATTTTGCCTAATTTTACTACCCACTCTGAAGTTGTCATAACCTCTGCTGGGTCTCTCTACTTCATGCCAGATTTTGTGAATGGCAAAGAAGACTAAAAGCCAGCTTTTATAGTGTTAAGGTCCTTTGTAGAAAATTCCTTACAGAAAATTAAACCAATCACCCTCTGAACTCACTATATTTATGGTGGTGGCTTACATGGTTTATTTAGTTTTCCTTTTTTTCTATCCCTACTCACATATTTGCTTATATGCACCTGCACATATGCATACACGCACTCACACATTTTGAGGACTAGCAGAGCAACTTGATGTTCCCATTCTTATCCCCTCTCTAAGCTGTGAAATTGTTAACAATGTCTACAATTGAATCAATATCACAGGCATCTGACTGGGAACTGCTGAAACTAAAACTCAAAAACTGTAGTTTGGTGCTTTACAAGCTCTGTCTCTTTCTGCATTAGGCATCTACGTGCCATACTTTGAGGTCATTCCAAAGGCACTGCAAAGACAGGCTTTTGCTTTTTAGGAAAAAAAAAAAAAGTAATGCAAGAGGTTTTTGAAAAAATATTAAACTTACTTGCTAATGAAATAAAAAGGCAGGGGCTGGAGAACCTCTGTAGGATTTATCCATATCCAGGTTCTGTTCTGTGTCCCTTGGAAACAGAGGTCTTGTTGTAATTCCTGAAAGCCATGCACCACACTGAGTACAATAACATTTCAGCCTGGATGGGAGGTGCCACGTGTGTCTGTGCAGCACAGAAAGACTCACAACTACAGCAGCCCTGCTCCCTGTGCCCTGCCTGGTAGGACTCCAGGGTAGGCTGCCTCTGGTTCCCTGCTGCTACCCTGCTGACATCACTGCAGGAATCCCCACTCTGCCAGTTTTTGGGAGCTGCCAGACATATGTAACTCTAGAACTGAATGAGAACGGAACAGAACAAACCCAGAGCTTTGTGATCTGGGTCTTATTCAGTCTTGCCTTTCCACAACTGAATTTGGTCAGCTCCAAACAAGCTTGTTAGAAGTGTCACAGGATGTTTAAAGGGCAAGCATTAGTCATACTGGTGCAGAGCAGTATGGTGAGACTAATATGAGGCTTGATTCATCACCTGGATTTACTGAGGATACTTTTCAATGGGAAGGTAAAAGGGGCAGCTCTAATATGAAAGAGTACATAACACTTAACAACTGCTCCTCTCCTGCAGAGAAATCAATTTGTGGTGTATGAAACTGGATTAAGATGACAGTGCCTGTCCTCATGTGAAATAACATGTGACTTGGTGTTGACAGTTACCTCTATTAAGGACAGAGTCTTCATACAGATGTTCTCTGCTTTATGAAAATATTAAAGCACGTGAAGTTGGGGAAGATGAATAAAAGTCTCTGCAACTCAATTTGCTTTGCAGAGGAAGGTTTCATGCCAGAACTGCTGGCCTGAATGAGAGACAAAAAATAAAAATTACTTGTTTCAAAGCTCTAGCGTGAAAAAGGCAGCAACAGCTTTGCCCTGTGCTTTCACCAGTCCTACAGTGAATGGTGACATTTGACAGTCTTCTCACTGTGAAGGGAAATTTAACACAACTGTGCTGGCATCTTAAAGGTCAACAGTCCCTCTCTGACATTCCCTTCTTTAGTGAGAGAGCTGGCATCACAGTCATGTTCATCTCAGGGTCTGCCCCTAAACAGCCCGCACTATTGTCCACAGTTGCATGAGTCCATTAACACATCCCTCTCAAATGTCCATCATTTTAATTTCAAGATCATTTAACGATCACGTTTATTTTAGTCCCATGCAAATCTTCATTCGCTTTCATTTTTAACGTGGAAAATTATTTGCATTGGAAATATACTGAGATTGCAGGAAGAGCTCACAGGATCATAGAAATGTTGGTTGCAAAGGGCTCTAGTCTGACCTCTCACTTAAAGTAGGGATATCATTGATGCTGGATCACATGAGAAGTAGTTTTGTGCAGTCAAGTCTTGAAAACCTTCCAGGCTGGAGATGCCACAGTGTGTCTGGGTCCTTGTTCTAATACTGCACTACCCTCCAAAGGAAGAAGTTCTTTATGCCAGAGGCAAGAAATTCCATAGCAATAGAAGTTTCCCTTGTTTGTGGTGTTTTTGATTTGTCACATGGCTAGAGTCCTGCATTTGGCACACACTCAGCTGACTGCTATGAGTCGATGCTGCCTTTCAACAGTGTGAATTACAAACCTGTTATTAACTTAGATGGCAAAATGCATGCCTGCAATGATTTATAGCAAATTAGCTGTTCAATGACGTCATTAAACTATACTGAGATCTTCTGTTTTCTTTTCCCTGCCTAGATAGGTGGAAGTCCTTGGAAGAGAACATAGAATAAAGTGACTTTGTACAGTGTGGAAAGCTTGGGCTGTTGCTGTTTCTGTTGCAGGAGGAAGAGAAAGGCACCTGACTCCATGTCTCTTCCTCAGACCTTTCACTGGGCCAATGTTTCCCTACAGAAAGGGGGTTCTTCAGACAGGTACCTGACCAGACCCCTGCACCTAAGCTCCCTTGATGGCTTCATCAGTCACTGCATACCAGCTGGGCTGCCATCATCTGTACACATGGCTATATGCATGATGTTGCCATCCTCAGCCACCACGGGATGGGATCTAGTGGTAGCTAGTGCTGGGTGCCGTGGGGGTGGGCTGTGAGCACTCTGTGGTGTGGGGAGCTGCTGGTAGCTCTACTGGAGATGCTGGTAGGTCTACTGGTGGATTTACAGAAGGGTGTTTCATTTCTCATCTGTGGTTTTGGAGGAATGTTCTTGCACTCTCAAACAGCTGCGATGCAAGAGGGCTGCATATCAGTGGTGAGAGGATCTCTTTCTGCAACTAAATCTTGCCAGATGCTGTGGAGTTTGTCACAGCATTTAATCACTACCCTACACAGCCCAGTTACTCAGCATAGTCCATGGGTGATTAAATTCAAAAGTTCCCTAAATACTTCACCTGGTCTGACTGAGGGAAAAAACCAAGAGAGTGCATAAGGCAACCTAGTGTCACTCCATGTTATATAAATCTTCCCTGTCTGATGCACAAAAAATCTCAGCAATCTTTATTTATTGCTTGCTCGCTCTGCACAGATGCTTCTGCTTCTCTGTTGGGGGGGAAGTGCCAAACTTCTTCCTCTGCCTGGCACTGCCTGTGGGTTTTCTCCTGCACCTCTCTACAGAGGAACTGGTACAAAATTTCAGTTCTTCTGAGATATCAGACTTGGGGTTTTGCACACATAAGATTTCAAGTCTTACTGTTTGCAAAATGCAAGGGTTGCTATGATTTATCCATCATAGAGTTCAAACCTTTCAAATTTTCCTTTAACGCTCTGTTGAAGGACTGTGCCTGCTCCTGGAGCCATGGGTGCAATTCCTGTTGACTTTAATAAAAACTGTACTGGGTACCTGAGACAGAAGTAATTTCATCATATTGTTTTCCTTTCTGCCCCATATTCCTGTATCCTGTAGCATCTGTTTAATAAACTTCTATCTCCCACTGGAGATTCTCTTCAATCCACAGTGGACTGATGACTACAAGCCAACTGACTTTTTTCATTTGAACTATTTTAGCTGAATATTTGGGCCGCAAAGAGTGAGATCCCAGACAAGATTTTGCTTTATAGATGTCCACCTGCCCTCCACTGAATTCTTCACAGGTGATCCAGCTTGCAGTGGTCACCTGCAAAGTTCACGTTGTCCTTTTTGCTCTTGTTTTTTAATGGAAGGAGAGACGGTTGCATCCCATTTAGAGGTGAGTTTTTGACACCTCTGGAGCAAAAGGTGCTTATCAGATGAAATTCCTCCATGGTCCACGTGATTGCCAGTGTGGGGTACAAACATGGGCTGTGTGGAAACCATCAGTCTGCCTTCCCCAGGGCCATGAGCTGGGATCACACTGCTGCAGGTGTCACTGTGATGTAGAAGTGCTCAGAGAAAACAACAGCCCCTATGATGTGAACTCTGCATTTGTCAGGGAGCAATGGGGTGTTGAAATGGCAGGGGCACATGGCCAGGGTGGCTACACTTGCTGGAGATTGGAGCCTTGTCACACTGGGCAGCCTCAGCTCTGCAACTTCAGTTGGGTGGGATTTGTGCCCTAGGCATGCAAGGAGGAATCACTCCAGTATTGAGTATGCAGCTGAAAAATATTTCAGCCAAGATTTCAGTTGGAACTCCTTGGTTTTTTAATTTAATTTCCTCCATTTTGAGCACAGTAATGCAGATGCTCACTTTCAGTCATACATCAACCTGAACATGAAATTTTAGGAGTGTTTGTGTGTTCAGGCTTCTTTGTTTCTGTTTCTCTTCAGTCCAATCATTCCTCCAAAAAGTCTGCTGTCCTCGGGAAGACTGAGGGATTTTCCTGGGCTTCCTCTAGAGGAAATATGCATGTAAAATCATGGAGATATAATCACTCCCTGGGACCCATCTCTGCTAATTCAGCTGTCACTTTCCTCAGATGGCAGCTTTTTCTGGGTTGCTGTCAGGGAACCAAGTATTTCCTTCCTTTTCATCTCTCCCCTGCAGACCCACTGGAAGCAGATGATGACTACAGGCTAGCAGAAAGCTTTTCAAAGACAGGTGCTTGCTGCCCTGGGCACAAAGCAGGTTTTCACTGAAGGCTTCACTGATGAACACAATGAACAAAAGTTCAATTAGGAGGGGGCTTTCTTTCATATGTAAGAAATTGGTTGCTTTTAAAATCGAATTTATTCTGTATGGAAATGTCATTTCCAAGGGTGAGTGGCTGATGAAGCCTTTTCATCCTCCATGACTAATCCTAGCTCTGCCCACATCTGTTGTGACTGAACATTTTACCAAGTCACGGCTGCTCAGTGACTTATTTTAAAAGAGTGTAGGTGACTCAGTTCTAGCGACCTCATGGTGGAAGGTTATGCCATGGTTGGCCTCAACTAAGTGAATTACAGCTGGGGTGGATGTATCCTCTGGAGTAAGACCTCCAGTCATGGGCTACAGGGGCCAGACAGGGCAAGCCAAAGGAACTTGTGCTGACAGTATTAAATGGTGATCCAGGAGATGGTGGTGATCCAGTGTCTGCTGTGTGTGCTGCATCCAGGTGAAATGATGAGGAAAAAACACACTTTGGAAGGATTTTTGCTGAGTAGCACAGAGCCAGGGATTCTATGGGGATGAATCTGTGCTCTGCTTCAGCCCTCCTGAAGCCTGAGGAAGCTGCTCATGCAGCCTGTTTGCACTTTTCCATCAGAAATGTGGAGCTGTGGGAAACACAGACCTCTCTCATCTTCTGTACCAGCTTCATACCAGATAGGATAACAGAATGGAAATAAGGAAAGTTCATTTTGCTGTGTAAGTTTGAAGTTTTTCTTTGTTTAGAAATTAATCTCCTTAAAAGTAATAGATTTTAACCTAGGGGTCCACTGAGATATTTATTGAATGCTCCATGATATACTCGACTTTGTCATGGGTGCTTCTTCAGGGTATTTCACACTTTAAACTCATAGCAATGGAAAAAAGCTCTCATGGACAATGTATGTAATTAATATGCACTGAGAACATTTTCTTAGCAGCCTTTAATCCCAAAGAGAGGGCAGGAGTCAGAGGCAGCCACCAGGCTTCACTGCTGATAGCAGTGTAGACAAAAATAAAGGTTTGCAGGGTCCTACTACAGAGGTTAGAAAGGAAAGGTGTGCTGCAAACCCTTTCCTGTGGTATCTTGGCAGCTGAAATCAAAGGCAGGAGGAGAAGGAGGACAGGAAAACAAAGAATGGGAATGCCTGAGCTGGGAAATGCAGAATTACTGCATGTGCTGCTCAAGGTCAACATCCATGAGCAGGACTGAATTGTGCTTCAGCCTAAAAAATTATCAACATCCACATTCAGCTCTGTAGATGACTGCAAGCATTTTGTAAGTTAAGGTTATCATTCTATCAAGATAATGGGCCTGAAGATCTAGGCTAGTCCTGGCTTCAGCCCTGTGTTAGGGTGAGCAATGCAAGGGTGCACAGGACTCCCTTACTGGGCAAGGCAAGTCCCTAATATGATTGTTCATAATATTTTAGTGGTGGAATAATAGCTATAGGACTTTGCTTAAGATTTGATGTTGCTGAGAAACGTGTTTGTTTAATTGGCGTCAGGCAAACTTTTGGTATGTAAGGGAAGTCAAATGAAACATCCCCCTGCTGGCATTCCAACTGTTTAGCTCTTGCTCTGTTATTTTCTAAATTTATTTTGTAACCAAAGCAAAGCCATTGATTTTCTTAAATCATTCTCCTGACT
This sequence comes from Cichladusa arquata, assembly GCA_026413545.1. Lineage (NCBI taxonomy): Eukaryota > Metazoa > Chordata > Aves > Passeriformes > Muscicapidae > Cichladusa > Cichladusa arquata. Next base: position 62,241,029 of record JAOTQP010000001.1, on the reverse strand, counting down.
AAGCAAGGGGCTCTGTTATCTCTGAGCCAGGGAAGCATTCTGTCTGTATTCATTCTGGATGGTGCAATGATTCATAGACATTATAAAAGAGAAAAAGCTCAAAGTGAGCAAATTAAGTTAAATTCACAGGAATCAGGCTGAGCTAGCTGCTTCAGGTCACTAAGATGTTGATGTGCTGCTCTATGTTACTGAAATGATGGATTCCAGCTTTAAAGCTTCCATACTCTCCTAATTTTGTCGTTCCCCCAAATCAGAACCACAGGTGACTTCTTTGTAATGGTTTCTGGTAGAGTTCCTGCAGAGTAGGTGTTCAAAGTGCAGAACTAACTGTACAGCTCAGTGCTGTGTTTAAGATCTAGCTTTTTAATAATCTGAAAAGAAAATGGAGTCTATTTATCTATACACTCTAAAGGCTCAGAATCCACCTTAAAACAAGTATCTCAGTTTTGTGGCTTCAGCTACTTCATGACGTGATCTCAAAAATTGCTGTTTAGTAAATATATTGCATGAGTAGCATAATGGGGTTTCTTTATTATCAAGAATGTCTACGACCAGTTGTGTTTCTTTCATTACTTGATTTTAATTGACTTCATGTTAGGAATAGGACTCATGTGAATTTGCCCCAGGCACTTGTAATCTAACTTGGGTGTCACTGCTGTGACACTTACAGGATGTGGCAGGAGCATAACATTGACTTACACGAGACACTCCAGGGAAAAGAGGTGGAGGAGGTGAAGGGAGACACTTTCACAGTGCCCAGCTGGGAAAGGTAGAATCTTCACATTGTCTCATGCTCCATGGGCAGCACTGTGTTCTCTCCTCAAGTCATCTCTGACCAGGTGCTGGCAGCATGTGTTCACTGGATTTTTCAGCAGAAATTCCCATGTTGGTTCAGAAGAGCCAATTACAAGTCCCCCTTTCTGTCTTAAAGGTCACCAGGATGCTGAAAGCTGAGAAGTGAGTTGTACCCTCTCGACTTTGAATGTCCCCTTGTTCCCTGCATAGCCTCTGGCAGAGCCTTTATCCTGAGATCTGTATCCACTTAGGATGGCCACAGATGGGGTGTCAAAAGCCTGCCTGCCTCTGCACCAGCTCTACAGCTGTAACATAACAGCACTCATAGACAGAAATTTATATTAGGTTACAGAGAAACCAGAGATTTCTTCTGCTTCTAACATGCTTGCTTCATTTGAGCATGGGTAAAACAGGGATTTCAGCTTCCAGTGGAGCATATACTTGGAGGTTTCCTCTCATTTTTGACAAGCAGCTTTAGACACAGGTCCATTCAGTAAGGGCCATTCTCAATTCTGTCTAGTGAGGAAGGCCAGTAAAAGAGAAAATCTTTGATCCAGCTGACCTTTTTTCCCCCTCTTTTGTGATCATGGTTCAGATATGTCTCTGCTTCCTTGCCAGACAGAGCCCTACATTCCAGTTCCCAGTAGCCTGACTAGTAATGGCAGAGAGGAGCATCTTTGAGCCCCCATAACTTCCATGCACAGCTTGCTCTGTGAACTGCTCCAGCCAAAGCAATAGGTATAATAATTAGCATGGATTCACTCCTGGTGTTTTGCACCTGGGACAGAAATCCCAGTGTGACTGCTCAAGATGAGGGCTGGCTGGCTAGACAGCAGCTCACCAGAAGTGGACTCTGAGCTGAATGTGTCACCTGTGTGCCCTTGCAGAGACTGATGCATACCAGGATACACAGAAAGAGAGGAGCACAGCCAAGAGACCAAGGGAAGAGACTGGTCCCCTCTATTTGTCACCAGTGAGATTGCATATTGATTTCAGTGTCCAGCTTAGGGACACTGGTGCAAGAAAGATGCTGAAAAGGTGGAGCAATTCCAGCTGAGGACTGCTAAAATACCCAGAGGGCTGAGATTAGGCTGGAGAAGACAAAAGCTGCAGACATTTTTTTAACCTGGAAGGGAACTACATGGAAGATGTGGCCAGACAGCTCTCTGTGTACACAGAGAAAGACAAAAACCAAGCTGCAGCAAAGGAAATTCTGACTAGACATAAGGAAAATTTCTTCAGTGAGGATGGTCAAACACTAAAACAGGTTTCTCAAAAACTCCACAAATTCTTTGTCTTTAGAGGCATTAAAAACTTCACTCAAGGAGGCTGTAAGCCATCTGATTTAACTTTGGAAACAGTCCTTGGGGTGTAAAGAGAGTAGAGGTCACCCTGGGTGACTTCCAGAGGCCACTCCATTCTTGCATGATTATATGGGCTTTTTCTCCTTCCAGTGTCGTGGATGCACTCATGTGCTGTGTTATGGAGCAGTGTATATTTAGGCAAGCTGAGTGCAAACTCCTTGGAAAGTAGCATTCCCACAGTGTAAGGGAGAAAAGGCCCCATTCATTTCTACAAGAAGCTCCTCACTGTGCTAAAGAAGGGAGAATTTATGTCATCCTCTCCCTCATCCTCTTCACTGTGGTTCTCTAGCACAGACTAACACTTATATGCTGAGTTTGAAGGCAATGGGCAGACTTGTTCTTATTTATTCCAGAAAGGTCACTTCAGACCTTACATCTGGATTCTGGGAGGTCCAGGCATGACTCAATCATCCAGCCTAGCTGATTTAGGCAGCAAGGAGCCAACTGCATTGCTCATGTTCACACATCCAGCATGAGTCAGAAGTTTGGCTTAAAGCTGTAACTGCAAGCTCCTGGCTGCCAGAGCTTTAGTCTGTCACCTGAGGCCTCTTTTTTGGTTTGACTTGACCCTGGTCCTAACTCAATGCTGTCAGAAACCAGCTGTGGCAGTGTGACCTCTAACTCGGTAAATCTGCACTTTCCCAGTGGCTGAAGGAGCTGCTGATCTGCAGCAGACTTCCCTGGCAAGGTGTCTGTGCAGCATGCAGGGACAGCCCATTGTCCATCAGCCCACGAGCACCAGGCTGGCTTGCAGGGAGTAAAGGTGAGCCAGTGCCCTCACTGCCAGCGAGTCCAGGCAGGTCTGGAGAGCTCAGTCCCAACCACAAGGTCTGGCTTGAAGAGAACAGTGACATCTGGGATAAGACTCCTCTGAAATTTACAGATAGAATTTATTTGTTTCTTGTGTACAGTCCTTCCACTGTGCTTTCTAATGGAGCAATTCCAGGCTGGGCACAATCCTTCAAGACATGCTACTTGCTTGCACAGCACTGACCTGGGTGTGTTGATTTGGGCTGTTATCTAAAGTTGTAAGATTTGTCTAGTCGAGAACAGTTTCATGATGAATTAATGTTTATATCTGCAAAACACAGCCTGAAACACTGATTTTGTCAAGGCAATCTGACTTCTTGTGGAGTAGATCATTGTGTCCAACCTTGGAGTTTTAGAAAACAAATTTTTTATATCCCTTCATTTGTCCAACCTTGGAGTTTTTGAAAACAGATTTAACATTTTTTAAAATGAGCATTGTGTGGCCAAATTTTCCTATGTCCTTTTTCCTGTTTCACTTTGATTGGTCAGCAGGGAGAGATTGTCCTGCAGTGCTAACTAGGGATAGGCTCAGGATTAGGCATTTGGTGAAGCACAGCTTCTAAAAACCCACGCTGGCATGGATGAGGTTGAGAAGTCATTTGACTGGACTTATTCCTGTGTTTAGCCACTGGTGTTGCTCCATTCACAATGGGCAAATAAAACAATATGTGGTTAGGAAAGGCTTACTTTGGATTTTGTTTTATAATCCAAACCCTTAACAACAGTCACATACAGTTTTTGTTTCTTCTAGGCTGGCAAAGTTTTGGAAAATAATAAGTTTTCTGGTTGGCACAACGAATGTGAGAACAGTAATTGTATTCTTCCTTTACAACTTTTCTTTCAAAATAGTCTGCCAGAAGAGATGACCTTCCACCACAGCTTCCAAATCTTCCATTTACTGAGTTTCGATGACTTTTAACCAGCTCATGTTCTGCAACCCTCCCTTAAGTCATCCTGTCTCTGCACAGGCTGCTGTCTCCTTCTCTGTGAAAGGCTGGTCTCCCTGATGATTAAACAATAAATATAGTTTTCTCACAGACTGTATAATTGTTGTGCAGCAATGGAAAGAATAGAATAAAATGGAATTATGACTCAGTGCTTGGCAGCCTGTAGAGAAGAGGGGTGTACAAGGAGTGATTAATATTTTGAGGATTTCTGCACAGAAATTCAGTTTTTAAATGCACACTTAGCTGTTACAATTAGTTGGAAGATAAAGTGCCTAAGTACTTGACTAATCTATCTGGGACAAGGGAATAAAGCAGTCTATATTTCTTTAGGAGTGTGCAAGTCAAAATAGCAGTATCTACCACTACAGATAAATGCCTTGGCAGAATTCCTGTGATAACACAGAATCCTAGGGCTAAGTCAGCTATTTTCCTTTCTACAGCACATAGTCAGCTGATTCCTCTGTTTTTAATGATAAATCCATTTTTTAATTAATTCGTCTCTCATTTCTAAGAACTACCAGACACATGTTTTCTCAGGTATACAAGCATAATTCCTGTTGATTTTAATGGCAGATGGCAATTACGGAACTGAGAAAAATTTGTTAGTATGTGTTTGAAAAAAAGCACTACAAAAACCCCTGTACTTTGTGAAGACTGTGTCTAGACAAGGCTTCCAAAGAAAGTGCTTTGTTCACAGAATTTAATTCTCAAAGTTAAAATCTTCTTTTCCGAAATAAGGAGACAGTTACTGGCAGAAGCGCTTAACTTGCTGGCTGACTTCATTACTAAAGAAATGAATGCTTCTCTCAGAAATTTTTCCCACCCTGCATAAAACAAAAATGCCTCCAAGAAAGCAGCTGACAGTCATTTTCCTTTTCCATAGAGCCATGACTAGAGTTGGTGCCTTTGTATCCCTAGAGGAGAGCTATGCCAGTGACAGAGTTCCAGAGCAACAGTAACTGAGAAGATGAAGGATTCAAATCAAGACAAAATGTGCTGCTGACAAACTCATAATGAATCTAGTTAAAGTAGAAAGGCTGTTTGAGTCTGAGAGGAGACAGATCAAATATTAAAATTTACAAATTTAAGGCTCACCTATTAAAAATACCTGGAGTGGTAGATGTCATTTGCTGTCTTAAAGTCATCTACTCATGAAAAGGTGCATGCTGTTTGGGTAAGAGCTCTGGGACATCTCCTTCTCTTCTGTCATTTTCTGGGATGCTGTCAGCTTGAGCTTGTAAGATTTGCTGGGAGTGTCTACCTGGCTCATTCAAATGCCTTGCTTGTGCCCAAGAACAAGTCCTTGTGTACCAGCTCAATGGCTTGAGGTGTGGAGCTGGGCACATTGTCCTTCTGACTTCACCATGAGTCCCAGGCTGAGCCTCCTGCTGCCACAGAAGAGGAAGAAGATCATCTGTGAAGGGCCTGGATTAGAGATCATTTCAAACAGCTTTTCTCCTGGGATGAGGGACTTGTGTCTCCTGGTGACCACGTGTGCTGTGCCTCCTCCTTGACCCTGGGGACAGCAGAGTGAACTGAGTCACTGCTGAGATGGTCACTGCAGTCACATTAATTGGCAAATTTGTATTATGTAATTCACTGCTCCTGAAGTCCCCATACACTCATTGTTCTGCTCTATAACACAATATCTATTGTGTTATACTCCTGATGTCATCCCTACATAACTGGGCTGCGTTCTTACACCCTCCCCAGGCTACCTGCCCCTGCTTCCACAGGATGTGTATTTTGTTCTTGCCCTTAAGTTTTACCAGTGGGTCTAGACACAGCCATGCCAATCTCTTGCCTTCCTTTCCTGATTTCTTGCACCTAAGGATCAGTGATTCTTGTGCTCTGTGGAGTCTCAAAGACATGTCATCTCTGTCCTGCCCTCTTGTTCCTGAGGGAAGTTTTCCAGGTGGCCCTATTGACCTACTCCTTGAATAGCTGGAAGTTTTTTCTAAATTTCAGGAGAGGCCTGCCTTTATTCTTTGCCTGACCCATATTCCCTATGACTGCCAAGTCCACCAGTGTGTGATGACTGCAGCCACAATCCAGTCACCAGATTTGTCACACCAGTTTCAGTAATGGCTACTATGAGCTAACTTTCCAGCAGCATAGTGGCTTTCAGTCCTCCTGTTTGTTTGTTTGTGCAGTGTGCACTGGTGAAGAGGCACTTCAGCTGAGCTGTTGAACGTGTCACCTTCTTAGAGGAATAACCCTTAATTCTCTTGAGGTATTTCACTGGCATTTCCCTGCTGGCTCCTATTACCAAAGGAGGCCCTGGCTCATCTCCATAAGATTTCAAGTGTGCTCCAGTCTAGGAACAGCCTTAGTGCCCTCACTAGCACTCTGTCCCTGTAAACTTGCTGGGGATATCCCCACAGCTTCTCAGCCAAGCCTGATATTATCCCACTCCCCCTTCAAGTCTAGTTTAAAGCTGTGCCAAGGCCTCAAGCTTGTGAGCAAAGATGCTCTTCCCCCATCAGAAAGGGGGAAGACACCCCCCATCTGACACCTGGGAACCTGCTGCTGTGTGGGTCTGCCCAAAATTTTGGTGGGGACATCAGCCACTGAGCCATGTATTAGTAGACTGGGCCTGTTTGTTTCTTTCAATGTTGGTGCCCACAACTGGAAGGAGAGAGGGAAAAATAACCTGTGCTCCTGATTCCCTTGCCAACTGTCCTAACACCCTGGAGACTCTTTTCATCATCCTCTGACTTCTTTGCCACCCAGATGAAAGAGTAGTAACCGCTAATAGTCTGAGGACTGTGCTTGTCTGGGAATTTTCCTTAACATGGACCCCAGGGAGCCAGCAAGTGAATGTACCTAGGTCTTTTTCCTGGGACAGGGTATCTATTTCAACCTCATTTGTATAGTAAAAGATGGTGTGAAAATGTGTTTTGCATTGTTTATAAGAAATTTAGTGCTTGGTAAAAGCTTGGTATTGCCTTTGCCAACCACAGAATCTGTGTGAAGGAGGCAGCCTTTATCAACCTTGAGCTATGAGAACCCTTCTGTAATCTTTTGGCATTGGGTTGGCATTGCTGTTTCTGTAGTGTTTGCAAGCCCTCTGAATTATATTGAAACACTGAGGGCTCATGTGCCCCTTACAGCCTTAGTGACTTCAATAAGGTTCTCCACACCATATTTGTATTTGTCATGTGTCCCTCTTATACTGAGAACCAGGAGTGTGGCATGATGGAAGAAGGTATTTAGCTCTCTAATACCAAGAATAACCTGCTTCATAACTTTGTTGTATAAAACCAGTTAGAAGAAAAGACCTCTGGTTTTGAAGAATTGTATGACTTATTGTTGCAGCTGTTTGTTTTTTCTTTGTGTAAGCTCTTGCAATGTGCACTGTAAAAAACACAGGGAAAGTCAATTTTTGCTGGAGAGTGTTTGGAACAGGACTGTGTGCATGGAAGGAGCAGTTACTAGCATCTATGTGGGCATTGCCAAAATTTTTAAGACATTATGAATTTCTAGTCATTTCCATCTAGAATAAAGAAGTAGGAAGTGTGGATGAGATTGAAATAGAATTGTTACTCTTGACAACAAAGTCCCACCAAACCATTGCTTGAGGAAGTGGCCAAGGCTGCACAGACCTCAAAGGGGCAGGAGTCCTTTTCTTCTCTGTAGTTTTCAATATTTACATGCTGCCTCATAATAAATGTTGGCAGAACTGCAGTTTTTGACAGCGTTACCAGTGATATGTTTTATTTTTTTCATTTCAAGTGTGAATATTGCTAGTAAATGTATAGTGATTGAAGAACTTCTTAACATGGAGAAAAGTACATCTGTCTTCTTCCTGAATGACACACACTTATCCTTTAATTTCACTACAGTGTATTACAAATTATGTTTTAATGGTGCAGGTGTGCTGATCAATCCAGATTGGTCTCTGTGGCAAGCTTTGTCCTCCCCATTACTTGTCTTCCACATTACTTACCTGTTAGTCAGTGATTGGCTTAGTCATGATGTTTGCCAGCAGTGACTTTAGATATCTCCAAATCACCAATACAGATTCTACAATAAAACTGCCACTGCTTTGCACAGAAATGTGCATCTGTGCTCTCTCTCCAAGGTGTTTATTTTCCATCTTTCCAAAGGAAGACCCTAAGAAGCTTTAAAATGGGAAAAAAACCATATGAATAATCCTGTCCCTAAAAAAATTTTTCCAGGAGATGATTCCAAAAACATCAAAAGGAAACAGGAAAGCTTCATGCTGCAGCCTAGAATTTTTCCCAAGGGATGACACCTTTAAGTTGGTACATTAGGAAAAAGAGAAAACCGAAAGCACTCTTTTTCTTCTCTGTAAAAGAGTTTGATCTCTGAGCTAAAGTACAAGAAGGCCAATTCCAGTCCAGTCCTCAGGAGGCTCTCACAGAACATTTTCCAATCTCTGTGAGATGGAGAGAAAGAAAAAAAGAAGTGAGAAACAAATACTAAAAAAATTGAAAGAAAATTATTTTATAGGATGCTATCTTCTGAAATAATACCTAGCAAAATTATACTTAGCAATATTACCACCTAAAATTTGGTAATTTCATTTGTTAATCTTGTTAACATTAGATTTTCTCTCTATTTCAGTTCATTAAGAGGACAGATCTGACCTGACAGTGGTCTCCATGGTGCTTGTAATCACACTTTCCTAAACCCTGATACACTGCTGTTTGTTATCACATTTTCTTAGGTTGCCCGTTGTTTTTGAAGACATTTTTCTCAACTGAATAAGAGCTGATAGGAGATAACATGCCAAACAAGATTGTGTGAGGTTTTGCTTTGAAAGCAGCAGTAGTGAGAAAAGCATCATTAGGTTAAGATTGCTGGGCAAGGGTTTCAGATAAGTACTTAACTGACACAGGCTGATGAGAACTATGCTAACTGCAAATGCTTAGAAAAAACCAGAGCTGTCATATCTTGCAAAAAGTGAGGAAAATCATTGCACTGATCTTCTATTCCTTTAATCCAACACAGTAAGAAGTGGCATTCCAACTTGGGTCCTGTATTTGCTTGTGTCACTATTTATAAAACAAATCAAGCAGAAAGTAAGGGAAAAGATCTCACTGTTAACCCTCACAGCCTTGCAGGTTTTCCTTGACTGATTGCAAAGTGCTTTCCAAACACTAATTAATCATGGTATAAAGCCACCACATATACTGATATTCTGTCAGTTTTCAATGCCAAGTATCTTTGCAGCCAGCACACAAGAAGAAGTTAATGAATAGAAGAGATTATATACAGGAATAATTCAACTGGTAAAATGATGAACAAGGAGAAAAATGAGATCCTCTTAGTAGACCTAAAAAGAAAGAGAGAAATGAGTGATTTTAATCTATGTCCAAAGTATTTCAGGTAGCATTATGGATAGAGTACTTTTATTAAAAAAAATAGGTCCCTACCTGAAACAAAATAAACTTCAGTGAACTAGTCAAAGGAGAGAAAATCTCACTATTGGCGGTGTGGAAATTTCCAGTGTAAAATTTCTTAAGCTACATATGAAAGGCAGTTTAACTGGGTGGCTTTGACTCCTGTTCTGTATCAGCAATGTCCTGCAAACTCACAGAATTATTGAGCTATAGGAAAATCTGGGCTGGAAAGAACTTCTGGAGGTCCTCTTGTCTAATCCCTCACTCAAAGCACATCCTGTTACAGCAAGTTGTTAGGGGCAATGTCTGGGTGAGTTTTGAATATCTCCAAAAATGGAGATGCCAATACCTGTGTCAACATTTTGGTGTCCTCACAGTGAAAGTATGTTTCCTAAAATCTGATTGGAATTCCTTGTTTTTCAGTTTGTGTTTGCTGCCTCTCATTCAATTCCTCTACACTTCTGAGAAGAGTTTGCCTTCTCTGTATCAAACCATAATGTAGTTGTGGTCAACAATGAGATTACTCCAACCTCTCTCTTCCTCAGGCAGAACAAGCCCAACTCCATCTCCTGTTCGTCATATCTCTATGTTCTTCTGGATATCTGCTTTCTCAGATGACTAAAGCATAACTTAGGCCCCTGAATTAAGTGTCTAAATACCAACAGATGGAGTCTGTATTAGCCGAAAGAGAGGACAAAGCCAGTGGTCTGTGATCATAATTTGAGACTTGTGATCAAAAACTGTTTCAGAAGCCCCAAGGTAAAAGAAAAAATGACTGACCCAGAAGAATTCTGTGTTTCATGGTGGCAACAGGAGGACCTCTGGAGGAGCTGTAGCAACTAATCCAAACTAAGTTTGTCTGGCAGTGAAGGCTTTTGCCTACTTAGGAGAATACCCCACTCCTGGATCATTTTGATGGATTCAGATGGTTAAGGCAGCCACCAGTGAATGGTTAACTCTAAAAAAGAAATCCTAGCAAAAAGACTTTGTGTTAACAGCATTAGGAGCTCGTGACTCTTGGACAGCTGTTGCTTTTGTCTGTATAAAGATGTTGTATCCAGAAGGCTGAAGAATCAAAGAGAATTAAACTCAAACAACTCCTGAAAAAGCTGAATTATAAATGTATAATGGGAAACATGGCTTAGGAAAACAATTCACAGTCATTCCTTCTGAACTTGGTTACATTCTTATAAATAGAAAACAGACTGCAGAACTGAAACCAATGGCTTGTCTTACTGAGATCTGCTCTGGCAAATGGCTGTGTACACTTCTTCCCACTATGAGACCAAAAGGTCAGACTGATCTTATGGAGGACAGGTTTTGAGAAGAGCAAATGATCACTGTCCAAAATACCCTATGGTCATTGCTACATAAATATGATGGGAGAACAAGAAGCTGGTGATCAGCCTAGGGGTGAGATAATGGGGTTAGCAATAGCCAGATTATGCAGCATATTTTTTTTTCAAGTGACAAGTAATATACAGTCCAGCATGATTTTTCCCTCTCCACCTTTCAGTCCCTGGAAAATGACTCATGTGATGCATCAAGTGATGAGAAAGTGGGAATATGACACCAAGAACAGGTTTGCCTGTGACCCTGAAATGCTTCTCAGAGTTCTGCAGAGGGAGCTTAGGTTCAGGCATGTGGCCAACCATCAGTAAAAATGGAGTTGTGTGTGTTGTTCTGATGGAGATACCTAGTACAAACTAAAATGGGTCCTCTCAGTAGCAATTTATCCACTTAAAATAAGGGGGATTACCAGTTTGTAAAACTGCACAGGTCTCTGGGGACTGAGGTGTTTCAAAGACCACAGTGAACTGAATTTAAAACTTTCTCTCAAAGAAATTATTGACTACAGTTTCCAAGACCCCAGACTGAGCTCTGTTACACAAGAAAATTCCATAGAGGACATTTGGGTCCAACATGATTAAAAGTGCAATGTCCTTGCTCTTCCAAGAACTTCAGAGGAGCTCAGCAAAGCAACTAGTTTATGTACATTTTCAGTTCTTAAGAAAGGTTAACTGAGTTAACTTTAACACATCATAGTCTGTGCTTTTTCAATCACAACGAGCACTGACCATCCTTGTGCACAATGCTTTATCTGGGCTTGCATAGGGACAGCAGAAGGAAGTAATAGGGAAAGAGATTCAAGAGATTCTCCTTTTTTTTTTTTTTTTTTTGAAGTGGGTGAGATGCAGCAAGGGTGATTTGAAAGGAGAAAATCTGGCACAAAGAGAGAACTGCTTGTGCCTCCGTTCTCGATGGAGTTTTGAGTCATTCATGCAGTGCAGTAGCTAGGGAGCCTGAGTGACTCATACATAGCTAACTATGGAGAAAAAATTTTCTGAAACATTCAAGCATTACTCACATTTTCACTTAGTATCAGCTGATTCTAGTAGCCTTATTCCACCTTTTGGGATTTAGTACAATGAGTTATATAAAAGGAGATTGGGCTCAAGCTTCCTTTTAAATTATGAGCTAAATATGGCATCAGACACCTTGCCTAGATTAGCAAGTATTTTGAATGCTCCTCAGTTCAGCATGGAACTTATTATCTTTAACGGGGAGGAGCTGAAAAAATTGCAAAATTCGCGTTAGAGTTGACTTCAAAGCTGGTAACTATCTTTACTCACTTGCTGTGATTTTCACCCCAAAGTCTTCTCAAACGTTTGGTAACTGGTAAACAGAGCCTATCCAGGGATTTATTACCCACTGTTAAACTGGTACCATTTCTAGGGTCTTCAGGACCCACAATCATGGAAGGATAGGAAAAATTTGAGTCTTTTACAAGATGAACAAGCCCAACTCTCTCAGCCTCCCCTCACATGCCATGGACTAGTCACTGGGTCAGCTTGGTGGCTCTCCAGTGGAATTGCTCTATTGTGGTCAAGACTTTCAGTATGGGAGAGCCCAAACTCAGACACAGCATTTGGTCCAGATGTGGTCCCTCAAGTGCTGAGTAAAGGTCAATGGCCTCTTCCCTTGACCTGTAGGCCATGATTTTGCTACCACAGCTCAGTGTTTGCTAGGTCTTTGCCCCAAGGACCCACGCTGCTCAAGGGCACTCAGCAATGACAGGGCGTGGGCCAGTGCAGGCACATCCTGTGGCTGTGTGGCACAAGGATGCCCAGGAGATGCACATGTGTCAGGAAATCTACATATGGCCACACTGTCCATAATTTCATCTACTTTCTGTAAGACTGTGTAGACTTTTTGGTAGATCCCTAGAGTAAGACCAGAAGTTTGACATTATTAATTTCCTGATTTATTAGATAAAAATTAGTAATTTCAGTTTTAAAGTAAAGGGAAATTATGTAGGCCCATTTTGCAATCGTTTTGAGGTCTATGGAGAAGTGCTGTGTAAGAACCAGACATCACTTTGCACAGTTTTTTTGTGAATGTTTGTGTGAGGTAGGTCCCTGCTACAAAAATTCACTCCCAAAGTAAATTTCCAAATTTGTGCTGAATTATTCTAGGAACTTTAATATAACACTCTGGCCAGGAGTTTAGTATGAATCAAAAGAAAACTGGATGTTTTTCTGGACAATAGAAATACCCCGTCTGATTAGCAAACATTACAAAATAAGCGAAACCTCTCTGAGTTCTGGAAAGGCTGAGGATCCTGAGTACAAAGCATATTTGTACTCTGAATGAACAGGAGGAAAAAACCATTTCTATTAGAGTATTTCCACAATGGTCTGATTCAATTTTGTGCTTCTTCCTCTGAAGTCCCTGATAGTCTGTCTCAGGGCTATGACATTGACATCAGATCCGGAAGGTCCAAGATTTCCAATGCTGAGAGACTGAAATATTTCACCAGAGACCAGACAGCCTTCACTTGTGGCTAAGACTGAGGCTGAATGTACTGTGGGTTGCCCAGATAATAAACATGTGGGCAGACTGATGGTGCAGTGTGGTGCTTCCCTTAGCATGCCTTCTCTAGCCCTGGTGTCCCTGGAGATATCCCTTTTGTAGATACCTGAATTCCTACCTTAACCCTAATGGGGGCTTCGGATAGAGAGACTGAAGTCCCTGGTACCATGAGTTGTCAAGATCAGGAAGTTGTGGATGGAGCAATGTTGGTGCAGTGACATGCTCTCCTTGACATGCCTTTTTCATCCCTGTTCTGTGAAGCTTGTAGGCATGGTGGTTCTCTGAATCCAAACCCTTAGTCCTAATGGCAGCTTTCTACTGGGGCTGAGGTCGCTGCACCATGGGTGGCTCAGATAGGAAATTTGTGGAGAGGTCAAAATTGGTGCAGTGCTTGGTGTGCATTTTCCCAGTGCCTCCCCATGGCCCCCTCCTCTACTCAACAATATGGACCATCATTTTTTTGCAGTTGAATGAGGAAGAACCAGAGGTTTTGAGATGCTGAAGCTCGGAAAAACATGGATTTTTCTCTTCTAGCAGAACACACAGGGAAATATGGGCATGGATGTGGACACAGCAAGCTCAGTCTGGCTCTGTAGTGTGTTAAGTTGTCAGATGGCAATCACCAGGGCTAACACTACAACTAAGCCTAATTCTAGCTCATGATGCATTTGCTTAGGTGTCATTCCTTTTCCTGAAAGATAGATAGATAGATAGATAGATAGATAGACACACACACACATACATCCGTACATGTATACATACATTTTCTAAATGTAATTAATAATTTCTAACGGATTGGGCTCCTTGAAAAGTCTGGCTAACATTTGTTGAAGCCAACAGGTTTCTGTGGGGTAAAATAGTGCTTCATCCTCTGTGTGGTGATCTCCAGTGCTCAGGACTGTCACAGGGGAGACATAAGCAGCACCAGGGCTTAGTCAGGCACGTTCTGCAGTGTGCATATTTCAGCTAGAGACAGATGGTTGTTTGCTTACTAGAAATATGTAGGTTAATTCCATAGAGGAATGCATATATCTTTACCTGATTGCACTTCAGGGGAAATTTGAGTAGAACAACTTCAATGGGAATTGTGGGAAGCACTGGAAAGTCAGGTCACCTTTCCTGTGGACTGAGATGTAACATTAGACAATGCAGTTTGAAACTGTTAGCTAAGAGGTAAGATAGTGCTATTGCAAAAAGGCTTAAAGGTTTTGTAAGGTTATTGCTAGGAAATGAATCATTAATAGGTCAAAAACTGTTATGTTACTGAGTAATGGGTAGTCCAACTGTGAATACAGGTGCAGTGGTTTTCCCCCATCTCAGAGCTAGAAAATTTCAAGAGAAGGATATGAGTATAAAGTGCTTTCCTGACCAAAAGAAGCAAAGTGGATCAGGAGTGTCCACTTTGTGTTACAGGCAGCTGAGGTTCTGTAGAGGTCTCTATGTCCCATTGGGGCCCATTGAACTTGGGATGCCATAGAGAAGAATGAAAGAAGTAAAGGTCATTTACTATTTCTCACAATGTAAGAACTAGAGGGACTCCAGCCATCAAGTTTTGTACAAAAGTACAAAAGAAAGTACTTTTTTCACAGAGTACCTATAAAATGATGGAACTAGCTGCTGTACAAATTGTGAAGGTGGAAACCATACAAATATTCATGACAGACTGAAAAAATTACCTGACTGTGATTATTAAGAATGATATTGCAGATACAATCTCCTGCTCAGAAGATCCCTAATTCCTTGCAGTGGGTTTATACTGGCCAGATGACAGGTGTCCACCAAAGCTGCTCCATCACTTCCCTCCTTAGCTGGGCAAGGGAGAGAAAATTTGATGAAAGGGTCATGGTCAAGATAAGGACAGGGAGACATCATTCAACAATTACCATCATGGGCAAAACAAATTCAGCCTGGGGAAATCAATTTAATGTATTGCCTATCAGATCACAGTAGGGTAATGAGAAACAAAATCAAATCTTAAAATGACTTCCCCTCACCCCTTCCTTCTTCCTGGGTTCAGCTTCACCGCCAGTTTTCTCTACTTCCTTCACCCCAGAGCTGGAGGGGGAATAAGGACTGTGATCAGTCATTACATGTTGTCTTTGCTGTGCCTTCTCAGGGGAAGAGGCTTCACACTCTTCCCCTGCTCCAGTGAGAAGTCCCACAGGAGACAGTCCTCCATGAACTTTTCCATCATAAGTACTTCCCATGGGCTGCAGTTCTTCACAAATTGCTCCAGTGTGGGGAGTCCTGCTGGTGGTGGAACATTCCAAAGGAAGGATCACAGGCAGTCAAGGCTGCTTAGGGCACACTGGAGAGGAACAGCCTTGCAGGTGTTGTGGGACAGCCCAGCCACACACCAGTACTGGCCCTTTTCTCCCACTGCTTCTAAAGGGAGCTCATATCTCCTTGCATGGCCCTGGGGAAAAGGTTATCTGCATCGGAGGATGTTCAATACCCCATCCTGCTCAGGTGCCCAGTGTTGGTGTCTCAGCATGCAGGTCCCTGGCAGTGGTGAGCAGCAGCAGAGACCAGGAGCAGTGGTGCTAGCACCTGTGCTGTCCTTGCAGCGTCAGCACTTCTGCAAACCCACTTGAAGGCAGTGGCACTGGGGACACCGTGCTCAGGACTGACCCCACGGGCAGCTGTGCCCCACAGTGTGACCTGCTCACATGCCCCAGCCACGGCACAGTTCACCTCTTTATCCATAACCTCCCTTCCCCTTCTGCCTCTGGCCTGCCTTACCCCATGGCTAAGCAGGGATGGACACAGCCAGGAATGGAGCTGTGCAGTGGTCCAGGCTTTGCTGTGTCAAATGTCACCGTGCACATGTTGTGCAGTGCTGTGCAATGGGGAAAGGAGGGCATCTCCTTGCTGCTCCCAGCCTCTTCATCACATTAAGCTTCTGCTTTAGAGTGGAAATGCTGGAGTACACTCTGCCATTTCCTATTATTCTGTGCATGACTTGGCACAATAAAGCCCTCTGTGGCAGGTCTCCAGGAGCTACTGTAACTCTCTGTATGCACCCTATACATTCTGGAGGAATCACAGGGGAATTAACACTGCTGTTTTCAGCCTGCTGTTGCAATGCATGAATAATCACAGAAAAAATTTGCATTCATTCAACAGTGTGTAGAAATATTTAAAATATAACACCACTTTAATTTAATTAAGGAGGAAAAATACCAACAAAAAAAATCATGATTCATGTTAGATAGTCTGAGATCCTTCATTTGCTTTAAATGAAAAGGTCAATGTCATTTTAGGTTCAGTCTAGAAAGATGAATAATTTGTTTGATCACTTGAGAAACAGGAGATCATGTTGCCCAGTAACTTGTTATTATATTTCAGTGATAGGGCTCTCAGTCGAGGTTAACTAGAGGTGTAGAACACTGAGCTGCTGCATCTCTGGCTGCACATCTTGTGATAGCTTTGGCTGAAGCAGATGTCCTCACAATGAGACACAAAAATATGCAGGGATAATAAAGAAAAAACTTTCTCTTGAACCTCTGCAAAGCCAGTTTATGTTTATGTGAATTGGCTGTATTTCTTATTTAAAAAACAAACAAAAAAGATGTAGGAATTCACAGTGGCCAATTATTTCTTGGAATCCTAACCTTTTGATCAAAGAAAGACCTTTAGGGGTATTTTCCTTTTCCTGTTCACAGAAGAAGAGAATCTCATTAATAAGGAGACTGTCTTCTCCTCTGGCCTGTACAGTGTAGGTCAGTCACATTCTCATCCTAGAACTGGACAATGCCTTAGATAGGGGAAGATCCCAGATTCAGGGTTTGTGGGTTCCTCAGGTATAAGGGTCTGTGACAAAGTGAGGGATGGGCAACTCTGTGCCAGCCCATCTGCTCACATGTCAGAACTGGGGGACACCACTGGTGATGGTGCTACAGGCATGGATAGTGCTGCAGGTGTGGATAGTGCTGCAGGTGTGGATAGTGCTGCAGGTGTGGATGGTGGTGGTGGACACTGCTGGTGCTTACAGAGGACTCTGCTTGCACCTTTCCTGAGCAGGATTTGTCCATCCACTCTCTTCTCATTAGGCATAAGTGCAATTGTAGGCTGCAGTTCCTCTCTTCCTAAGGTAACCCTCTAAATGCGTTTGGACCCATTCCACCACAAAAGCACTGCCTGTCTCCCAGGAGAGCTGTGGGTGGCTGATAAAATGGTCATGTCATGCTCTGTCAGCAAGCAAGGAGTCCAGAGAGTGCATTCAGTCCTTCTTGGCATGTTGTGTGCTGCCAGCAGACACAAAATGCCCTGATTTGGGCAGCCTGTTCCCTTCGTACGGCCTGGTCAGCCTGGCATTTACAGCTGCAGGGGACAAGGATGTTAATGGGCTACAAAACATGGGCAAACCCAGACAATGATGTGCCCTTGCTGGCAAAGCATCTGCTTGGCCTCTCTGATAGCCTTTCACACCCAGGTGATAATTATCTGGCACGTCACTGCAGCCTTTGCCCTTCTCCTCCATCCTGTCATGCGAACAAAAGTCAGTCTGTGAAAGGTCACGGTTTTCTCCCCGGGATCTGTGCCCAACTGCTCCCTCCACCCCACTGCCTGCTGCCAGTGTTGCCACTGTTCCCTGTGCTTATGCTGCTGGGACATTGACACAAAGGACTGGGTCTTTTGTTTCTGATGGGAACTGCTGGTTTCTGAGAAGCACATGGAGTGCACTTCCTGATCAGAAGCAGTCATTGTGGTTTGGGGAGGGACTGCTGCCTTAATCCTAGGCATTTTATTAACTAGAAGACAATTTGTATGAAGACCTCAGGCTATGGGCAAATCTGGATTTGTATCCACTGCCAGATATCCACTGTATCCACCGCTGCAGATCCAGACTGTGGCTGGTGTGGCCATGGGCTCAAGAGGACTCTTCAGACCTTCTGCTTCATGACACATCTTTTTCAGGATCCTCAGGTGACTGCTCCACCCTGAAAAGGTCCTCGACTAACACAGCACCTACTTGTCATACCTAAATACTGAGTCAGGAATCCTTTGTTCATTCTTTTTAAATAATCCACCCCAAGACCCCTAGCCTTAGGATGTGAAGACTACTCTGGACTTTTATATTTCTCCTTATCTGTATACTGCAATTAGAAAAAAATTATTCCCTCTACTCCTGCTTCTATGCTGTCTCCTTGCCATTTTCCTTTTCACAGTGTTTCATCCATCTGCAGTGCCTGACGTGTGCCCGGTGAGCTTTTCACAGCACAGACTATATTTGGTTTTTTGCATCACTTGCTAGAGAAGCTCCTTCAACCTGACCTTTTCCTCAACAGGCTGCTACAAAACAAACTGCTGTGAAGTGTAAGGGGAAGAACAAGGTCCAGCTGTGTAGGTGGACCAAAGGTGCCTTACTTCATCTACACCCAAATAAATACAGGTTGGTGAAGCTTATGCATTCACTACACAGCATGCACCTCGTGCAGTAGTAGCTATTTTCTGACAGCCTGCAGTCCCATCCTGGGGCTGTCTCCTCTGGGCAGCAATGTCAGGACTTCTACACAACACTAACACATCAGCCCTGTTGTTGGTGTGGATTTCAGGTGAGGTGGTGGCTCATATATGAAAAACTGCCACTCAAGAAATCGAGTGGAGGCTGATAAGAAAAGTCACTGCTCAAGCCAGTACTTCCTAGCATATAAAAAATATTTTCTGGTTGTCTTTTCACTGCTATTTCACCCTCAGCCTCACTTTTCATTTAAGACATATTGCAACAATCAAGGGTTTTTGAACAGTAAAATGGTCTTTTTCCAACCCCAGCACCATTCAGAACAGTATTTCACTGTAAAGCAAAGGGTTTATGAACTCTAGAAATAGCATCAATAACAGGGAAAATGAAAGGGTGAAAACCTGTAACCCATGTTTGTGAGACTGGGCTTCAGAAATGTGGGTGGTAGTTCAGCTTTGGTTTCCTGAACACATTGTCTGAGAGGTGTTACACGAACACAGAGAAATATCATTCAGATATATGCAAACCAACAGCCCTCTTGCACTCTGTCTTTTCTGAACCCTTGTCTCAGCTGTTCTATAGCTGACATTATTTTTCCTGACTTCATAATTTTCCTTTTAGCTTAAAATTCATTGGATGTAGTCTAAGTTCTTGTTTCAATGAAGTTATCCAAGAAAGTAAGACGAATTCAGTTGGAGGTTAGGAGGGTGTGTTCAGTGACCAGATGAATAAAGGGTAACTCAAGCTTTCCACTGAGTAGGTGGAACGAAAGAGCAAACCATCCTTGAGGATGGTGTGTTAAAGGAGTAACACAATGCAGTTGCCTGAGATAGTCCAGGCATCCTTTTAGGCCCTATGATTCACATGCATCATTGACATTTGTGCCTTATTCTCAGCTTCTCAAATATTTGTCTCTTGCTGTTATTACTTTTAGCTTGGTTTGCTAAAGAAGCAAGGCTGATGGGGCTGCCCATCTGGCTATCTACTGTTCCCACCTGCCCATTCTCCCCAAACCCCTGTGACCCTGTTTCATTCCAGTCTGATGGTGGGATGGACAGCTCGGGGTGAATTATTCTACAGGTGCCATGAAAATTGGTTGCTCCTCAAGGAAGGACACAGCTCTCACTGGAGATAAGGGCAGAGTGAATCCAGCTGGGGGTGCCCTGTCTGTAATAGCATCTGGGTGGGTGCTGGGCATGTGCTTATTTATCAGGCCACTGGGGCGCAGAACTCTTGAAGCCTGAAACACATGATGCTGTCTCTTGCCTGTGGGATGATGCCTGAAAGGCCACAGGGCAGCTGGGCTATTGACATGCAAAGGCAAGGGGATGAAGGACACATTTCCCCAGATAAACAAGACTTGCATATTGTGCCTGCAGCTCACTGAGCAATTCCTGCACCTGTAACCCTGGGTAACTAACGGGTAAAGGATTCAGCTCTCGGGATGCAGCTGATTTTGAGTGTTTGCATGCTGTTTGCTGCTTTGTGTGAGCTACTTCAGACATGTATTTGATGTGACTCCTGAAGCTGTTCATGTCTTGTTTACACCCCACACCTACTCTAGTGGGAGAGGAATGTGAGGTCTCTTTGGGGAGCTTTGCCATCCATGCAGGAGCACCGAGTGATCAGTCCCAATTCTAGATTTCCAGAGATGCTGACTCGTCCACCTTTCACATTGCCAAGGTGGCATTTAAGCCCTCAAGCAGATGTGGTAATGTGGCAGAAACAGAAATGTGTGCTCAGATTTGTCCGATGGGGCTGCTCTGCCTCTAACGTTAACTGCATGTCTTTGCAGGAACGAGACTGTTCTGTGCAGCATTCTCATGCCTCTGAAAGCTCTCAAGATTGTTTGCATTTCCTCTCTTTACCAGACTGTCTTACTCTTCATTCTTTCAAAGCTACATTTCTTTTTCTGCAGGGCATTTCCTTCCTTCTCAAGTTTTGCCTTGGGTTTTTGCAGGTAGGAAGGAGCACCCACTCAGATGCTCCCAGGATCCCTGGCTGACTGGCAGACAACGAAAGATCTTGTAATTTCATTTTCATGCTGTTTTGCTTCCAGGTGACTCAACAGCCTCTTCAGATCCTCACCTCCTCAGCCAAAGCAAGCTCGTGTCCTTTCCATGCCTTTTTAAACTTACCAAAATTAAGTCCACATGTTTAACAAGGAAAGCAGTGCAGAGTTATGTCCTGACAAGGTCACTCATGGCAAAGGCAGGATCTGGACAGGTAGCTGCCAGAGGCAGACAGCTCATGCCCTGCTCCTTTTTTGCCACTTCCATTAGGATCCTGCTCTGTAAATGTCACGCTTAGTGTTTTGATGCCTGAGTTTCAACTGCAACCACATGATCTGCTTGTCCATGATCTGGACTTGCCTTGTTTTAAAATATGAATTAAAGTCATGAATTCATGCTTGGCTGAACTGCGTGTTCATTCCTATACTATGAACTCTGCTCCTGCAGAGAGGAAATCATTATACACGTCAATGCCTCCAAAAGGGGGGGGTCTGAGGAGGAAGTAACATAAACATCAGAAAAAAAAGCCTAACGTGGTTGTTATGAATAAAATATCCAGCCCAGCTTTAATCATGGAACAGAATGGCTCCAAATGGCATCAGAGGCCTGGTTTATGAGGCATAGGACTGATACTTCCCCCTCCTGCCATAAGAGTTTTATTTTAGGTGATAAAAATGAGGAAAAACCACTGAAAATCAGGGTAAAGTAGAAGGATGCTTTGCAGCCCCCGTGTCAGTTCACATCTGTGCAGTGTGCTGCAGAAAAGCAGTTTCACCGCAGCCTGACCTTGCTAAAGCTCCTTTCCCAAACGTGGGCTCTGCTGGCAGTCAGAAAGGAGCTGCTTGGAGGGGCCAGCCAGCCTGCTGTGCTGAGACACGGGCAGACAGAGGCTGGCTGGGGATTCTGCTGCTCCCTCCTCCTTGGGTGATCCCTGTGCAAAGAGGGACAGGTATGGAGGACATTGCCCTGCAATGCAGCTGAGGATTCCCCAATGTTGGGAATGCCTTCAGCATTTTCCTTCCTGGCACTGCTGGAGGACACATAGTGACCACACGAGGCATCCGTGGGTCACCAAAGCCTCCTCCCTTACACGAAAGGCTGAGAAGGACATGGCTCATAAGGACATAGCTGATATAAGGGATACTGAGCCCTCTCTTCCCTTTCCAAGGGTCACTTTTATTTCACTGGGAACGGCTACAAAAATACCTTGGAAGTATCTTTTCTGCACACCAGCATCTCTGCACCATTCGTAGCACTAATTAGCATTTATTCCCTACATCACAGCAGGGCTGTTTGGGGTGTCTCTTCCCAAAAGCAGCCACATCTGGGTGGTGCTAAAGGCTTGGGGCACCTCCAAACAGCTCATTTATCACTGCCATTCCTCAAAGGACAAGCAAGGGGGAACCATCCCTTTCTGGTTCTTCTTCCAAACTGGCATTTGTTCTAAAGCAATCTCCTTTATTGTATGTGAAAATATAACCATCTTCGGTAAATGACTTTAGTAATCCAGGTTTTGTTTTGTTTTATAGTTTAATGTAACAACTATTAATTGACTTGTCTACAAAAAGAGTTTACCCCTTTATTATTTAATAGAGTGAAGGACAAACACTTTTAGGTTTTTAGTGCATTACTTGGTAGGTTTCTGGTGAGCAGGTTTTTCCTCAGGGTTACCACTGGGTTGTGGTGAGATATTACAGAACTGGGACAGAGCCTTAGGCCAGCACCAGCCCAGTGGCAATGTCCTTCAGCGTTCACTTGACATCACTGGCTGGCCCTGAGTCCTTTCTTATCCACAGAGAGAGCTGTAGCAACACTGAACTGTGTCTGGAATCAAAACTTGGAGGTGAAATAAAAGCCAGAACTGTTGACCTCTCTGTAGCACCATTAACTTGTCTGATTTCCACCAGCAAAACTCTGCTACAGCTTTCACTGCAGTGAGGAAATCTATTGCTGTTTTCTTCTTTTTACTGGCTTCAGGTCAAGAGGGGTCAAATACAGCTTTTGTATGGAGTTGAAGACCCATAAGGACTTTTGTACCTGGGCACCTTTGCCTTGGCTATCCAATCCTATCCAGGTGCTGCCTTTGGGAAGACATCTTTGTCCTTCTCTTGGACAGTCTCTGAGGTCTCTTGTTGAGCTTTGATCTCTGATACCTGCATGATTCCACATGTCAGTCATTTTGAGAGCAAGGGTAAAGGCAGGAAGGTTTTCCTTGGAGCACACCTCACAATTTGCTGGCCACAGCTGTGTACCTTTAGGAGCATGTTGAGCTGGCTGGAGCAGCATCCCCAGATCTCATTTGTTCCTGGAGTCAGCAGCAATGGCATGCTTCCTCCTACAGATCTAGGAGCTGCCAAAGAGCTTCAGCTCAATGTGTATTTTCCTGTGCCAAACCTTGCATCCAGCTGCAGGCTTTCTGGCTGGAAGGGCAGAGATTCAGCTGTTAGTTGAAACATGCCCAGTTGTGCTAGCAATTTTCTTCATGGGTTTAGCACAACAAATGCTATGGCCTATTTGGATGAACACATCACCTATGGCTGTCCCCTCACTGGTTTAATATCCATTTCTTGTGTTTGCAATAGCAATGATGGGGCCTGGCTGAAATACCTCTGAATTTCTCAATCCACTCTGGTAAACCAAGGATGCAGGAACTCAGTGATCCACAGACAACTTTACCACTAAGGGAGGTCATTTTCCTGGACCAACAGTACCACTAAATACCTTGAATCTGTGAAAAACCTTGGATTTATTGAAGGTACTTAATACTGAGAGGCCTGAAAGGTGAGTAGTGAGCACCTGTGGCAGCAAGAAAACTTGTAGCCATGTGTCTAATTCTGAACATTGGCAGCTGTGGAGACAGGGCCCCTTTTCACCTTGCCTCCCCTGTCCCAGGGGAAAGCAGAGCACCAGCAGGGCTCTCTGCCACCCTGCAGTGACCACCAGGATGGAGCTGCAATGCAGGCAGGGACCTCTGGCTCTCCCATTGGTGTTGCTGTAAAGAACTCATTGATACTCACCTCTGCACCTTCTGAGACTTCTTACAGGTCATCAACCCCCTTGCATTCAGCTCTCTGC
The DNA here is from genome assembly GCA_026413545.1 of Cichladusa arquata. NCBI lineage: Eukaryota > Metazoa > Chordata > Aves > Passeriformes > Muscicapidae > Cichladusa > Cichladusa arquata. Next base: position 62,217,320 of record JAOTQP010000001.1, on the reverse strand, counting down.
CTCGCCTGCTCAGTATTTTGCCTAGCAATCAAGCTGGGGGTTAACACTTCTCAAATTAGCTGTAAAAATTCATACAAACATTAAGTTCTTTAAACATCCTGTTCTAGTATTTCCTTTGTTTACAGTCAAATCCATTTCTGGCCTTATTTCAGATATCAATTGTTCCACGTATAACATCCTTCTTCTTCAGCTTAATATGCAGGGAAATACTGTCCCATATCATCAAGGTTTCTTGTATTTGCACTGTCTTTTTTTCTGTGGCAAGTTTGTGCCTGGACTACTGAAATGATTTCTTACAGTTTCCAACACAGGGAGATGAAATTGGTGTGTAGGTTCAGGACCCTGTTTCCCAGCCTCCCACCCTTCTGTAGGGTGACTTTCTCATGTACATATCCAAGTCACCAAAGCAGCTCCCAGGGATGATGATTCCTGCCAGTTGACATTGAGTATTTGCTGAAGTCTTTCTTAACAACACAGAAAGAAAACTCTCTCCTGTCTGGTTAGCTGTGAAAAGAGAAGTGCTGGCATGGGGAAGGGGGCTGCTTGTCTGGGTGAAGGGAGCTGGTACCCACCAAAGGCAGTGTGCCCTGCCAGACTGAGCAGGGGCAGGGATATGCCCTGCTACTCCCCTGGCACAGGGGGACCCTTGTCCTTTATCCTTGAGGAACTGCTTTTCAAGTAACTGGTCTGTAAAATAGGGATAAACCCGCTTCTCACAGCCATTCTTAAAAGATCTGGTGCTGTTTTCCCTAGTATTTTCAATATGTGGTAGTCCCTGGGGATACCTCATAGCCTTGCTTGTGGTAACAAAGCCCAGCTCTCCCAGCAAAACCTTCATTTCTGACTTAGTGTGACTCTGTGACTCAGCTCTGAAATAGTGTTTTTCCACTGATAATTTTGATAAGTATAACCTTAAACTGGGCTACATTACAGATGAGAACCCCAGAATGTTTTTAATCTCCTGTTATTTACTTGTAACATCGTGAATCATAGCATTGCACAGTGTACATGATATTCTCTGATGATATAATTACAGAGCTCTCTCTATACTGTGCTTTCTTAATTCATTGTATTCAACATTCACCTTTTAGCAAGGCATGCTTTAGTTCTCAAACGCATAATGCTCAGTTCAGGACTAAACATGAGAATTGAAAACAAGACTCCAGCTCTCATAGCCACATCACAGTGGCCATGTGCCTGCTGTGTTTCCCAACCTAACTCTGTAGCCTTTGCTCTCTTCCCACACATGGGTTGTTACAGGGTAGGTGCAGCTGTACTTTAGAATATGTGACTGGAGCTTGTTCGCAGCCTTATCATCTGGGGTGGGTTTACATCATAAAAATAACTCTGAGGTTGTTGTCAGTTGCTTGTTCTTGATGGGAGAGGTCTCAAAGTTGTGTACTGGCAGTGCTGGGAAAGGTGGAGAGTCTGGGCACCTCACCCTTAGCTCCCTCCTTGAAGACAGATACATAACAAATTGTGAGCAGTACTAGAAGAAACCATTTCCCACAGTGCCTCCACACACTGTGTCCCCTAAAGTCAACCAGGAAGTGAAGTTCAGGGCTTCACAGACTCAGGAGCCTGGAACTGTGAGTGTCCAGGGTCGGGAGAATCTTGTTATCCCATCTCCAGGCAAGGCAGACTCCATCAGGATAAGCAGGGCTCATGCCCACATGGACAAGCTCCCATCCCTCCCTAAGGATTGCTGCTCTCAGACCATTACAATTGGCTTGGATGCTGGTTCTGAGTTTATTCAGCACCTTCCCCTTGTTCCCCATCATTATTTCCAGGTCAGTCCCAACTCATATTTCTACTGTCAAGCTTGCCAGGAAGGAGGAGAGCAGCCTTTCCAGGTCCAGGCTGCATGGTTCCTCATCTGAGGCTAGCTCAAGAAAAGCTGACAATGCTTGTTGAGGCTCAGTGTCAGATTTGAAAGGCTGCTGGTTACTGAGCTGCAGTGGATCTGCCTGGAGAAATGCCCTTGAAACTGCAAGCAGCAGCATTTCTAGAGCCTCCTCCAAATGTGAACATCGGAGGGGTCATCTAAATCTGTGTTGAACAGGAGCTGATCTGGAGCACTTCCTGCAAATTCCAGGGAAATGTCATTTACCCAACCTTTGCTGAATCAAGCAATGATGATTAGGCAGCACTCAAACACCCAGGCCTTTTACTCCAAGCTTTCTTAAGATTGTAAATTAATGGTTGGACTCTATGATATTAAAGGTCTTTTCTAACCTAAATGATTCCATGATTCATAATCTGCTGGGTTCCCAGCTCTGCCTTAGCTCTCCCTTGGAATTTACAAATAAAAAAGCTTGCCCATAATCTAATTCTTTCCAAACCTTGCAAGGAAGGTGCCAGTAATTTTCCAGATTTGTCCCCTCCCTCCACAGTTTAGCCAACACCAGCTGCTGCCATGTCACTGAGGGGCCACAGCCACAAAAAGGTAAGTAGACAAAGAATAGGCCATCAGCAAAATACCTTATGGGTGCTTTCCCATCGAGGACCACATCTTACAAAGCCTTGGATTTCCTTTTGTTTCCTTGCCTTCTCCCACACCTAATTTTCATACTTATGAACATGCAAATGCAACAGGGAAATTTGGGAAATCTGTTACCAAGGCAACTGATTAGGTGATGATGCAATTACCTTGTTATTTGAAAGTCATGGTGCTGTGTGTTGCAATAAGCTCCTACCAAAGGGGAGAATAAAAGTTTTCATAATACTTTCCCACTCAAAGACAGCACAGCCCTAAAAATTATTTGCCTGGAGAATACACAGAGAATACCAGAGGTCAGCAAAATCTGGCTGCCTTTGTTGTAACAGGAACTGAGGCAGAATCTCCTCTTTTCTCCTGTGCCAACAGGATTGAGGAGGGGGTAACTCACTTTCAGGAGATGTCAAGAAATCCATTAGAAAAAGCACTCATGTGACTTAGCAATTAACAAGACATCCACCTATAATTATGTTTAATTACGGAGAAAAGAAATAACAGCAAAGGTTTGGGTCTTTGTGCACAAACCTTGTAGCTAAATGCAATTATAGAGATGACACTGGACCCCAGCACCTCAATGCCTTGTTTGCAATGAGCAGACAAAACTGAACACAGGATTTGAGGTGTGGCCACACCAGTGCCCATACAGGGGGACAATCACTGCCTTGTCCTTCTGGCCACACTGTTGAAGGCCAGGGTGCCATTGGCCTTCTTGGCCACCTGGGCCACCTGGCTCATGTTCAGCCACTGTTGACCAGCACCCCAGGCCTTTTTCTGCTGGCAGCTTTTCAGCCCCTCTGCCCCAGCCTGCAGCACTGCAGGGGCTGCCGTGACCCAAGAACAGGACCTGTTACTTTTCCCTGTTGAACCTCACACAACTGACCCCAGCCCATGGATGCGGTGACCCAGTTGAGTCTGGCCTGGTTCTGCTGTTTCGGACCCTGTCCTTCCCTGGTTTGACCTCCTGTGGCTCTACTACAGGCTTCTCTACTGCATTTTCCTTCTCCCTTGCTGGTGTCTCCACACATGCTGCCTCCCACCCTTCTGGGCCATGCAGCATTTCTTTCACTTGACTGATGCCCAGAGGTTCTATCTCTGCATCAGACCCTTGCCTTTGACCTCAGCATGCACTGAGCTGGGCAGGGAAGGGCCAGGGGCCAGCACAGATGATGGGGGCCTGGTGAGCCCCCAGTGAGCATGGTATCTCCTTCCTTCTCCTCCATGCCTATCCTTAGTACATTCAGTCTCCTCACTGCCTGACACACCAGGATTTTCAGTCCAGGTACCTGCTGCCTGTGCTTGGTGCTGACATTCCTCACTGGAGGAGTCACCTGCTTGCTCTGGGACCCTACTCAACCCAGTGATGCATGCAACTTGGCTGCCTCTGCCAGCTCCCACTGTGAGTTTCCATGTTTCTCTGCACAGATCTGGCTCCTTCCAAATGCCAGGAGTCACATTCTGGGCTTTTTTTTCTTTTTTTTTTTTTTTTTCTTTTAACCTCTGTTTTCAGTGTTTTTCTTAATAAGTCCGCACACTGCTCATTTGCTCACAGACAAGCCACAATTGTTATTTCTGGGAACCAAGAAAAGGTGGTGGAAGAATCAATAAAAGTCAGCGGATACAGATCTGAGGTGGCAGGTGCTGTAAAGAGATGCCAGCTATGGCTATTGGGAGGGCTGCTGGGATAGCCAGAGGCAGGGAATTGAGGCTGTTGGAGAGTACATGTTGAAGGGAAAAAAGATGGGGAAGAAAGCAAGCCTGCTGCTTTTGGTCCAAGATACCAGGAACCTTGTAAAGGAGCAGGAGATGTTGACCTGCTGTTCTGGACTCGACATCACCTCTTTAGTCCACATTATTGCCCTTCTGCAGCTGCACAAATGCATTGGAAGTCATTGTTTTGAATAGCTTCAAAAGCAAAAACTCACCCAAGTCAGGGCTTGCACAGTAAATCTGGTATCATACAGCACCACATGGGTCCTGAGATGTGTGTTGGGGCATCAGTCAGGCTGAAACACACAGGCATTGTTTGCCTTGCCAGAGGGCTTGGAGGTGATGGTGTCCAAAAACATTGTGGGGAAATGCCTTGTGAGGGACCAGGCTGGAGGAGGTGCAGAAGACCTGCTTGCACTGCTTTGCTACCCAGCAGTTTCCCAGAGCCAGACCAGAGTTCAGAGGATGCCACAGCTGTGGCTGCACCATAGATCTCCACAGATGTCAACTTTATCCCTCAGTGCACTTCCCTGATCCTCTTCCTTGACCACATCATCCTGGTCACCTCTTGTCTTCCAGGTGTGGTGCTGAGAGGGTTCCAGAGCTGCCCGCACCCATGGGCCACACAAAAGCAGCAGATTGCATGCAGACTCTTTGTGTGATGCAGCAGGCAGCTGATTCAGAGATGCTCTGTCCCCATCCCCTATTCAGGGCTGGCACTGGCCCCACCATGTGTGTGTGTACACAGCTCTGTGCTTGCTGCAGGGATTTTCCAGTGGGCCAGGGAGGAAAAATGAGCAGAAAATGAAATTGCAAAACCATGTCTGCTCTGTGGGAAGAGCTCAGGTAGCATAAATTGTCATACTACAAGAGATGAGGCAACCCCCTACCACTTTCTAAATAGAGCCAGCAAGGGTATGCAACACTAGTAAAGCTAAAATGATCATCACCTTCCCCTTGAAGAACTCACACACTTCTGAATTTATTCTCCTGATTGCTATAAACTCTGCTCTTTTTTTCTTTTCTTTTCCTTTTTTTCTTTCCTTTTTTTTTTTTTTTTTTTTTTTTTTTTTTTTTTTTTTTTTTTTAAATACAGTATCTTGAACCACCCTTTTACAGTTGTACAAGAGATGGAAGCTTGACCCTAAGAAGTCAGTGTGTAGATGCTGAAATCCAATCCAGCAGGCAGGGCCCATGGAGAGAAGCAGAAGTGAAAAAGTCAGTGAAAAGTGAAAAGGTAGTGAAAAAGGTTGGGGAAGGAACAAGGGTGCCTGCAGGAAGTGGTTGCATGCAGGCAGCCTCCTTGGTGTTTGCTTCTGTCCAGAAGCCCTGGGCTTCCATATGAGGCATTCAGATATGATCTGCTTAACACCTTTGCTTCTCAAAATCTCCACACCTCTAACACCACCCCACCTAGCATTTACTTGTGTTTCTGAAATGGCTTTCCTCTGGTGACATCCTTGTTGAATAACATGGGCTTTGCAACATGTGAGATGAGATCAGCTGAGTCATGTCTTTCCTCTGTGCTCCCCAAAGGGGGAAGCTGCTCAGGCCTAGAGGCAAAAGCAAAGTTTGATTTTAGCTGCCTCAAACAAGCCTGTTGTCTTCACTCATGGCCTGTGGTGTTTTACTGTGTGCTCTGTGCCAGAGGAAAGAGGGTGCAAGGCCATGACCACACCAAACTGTTTCCCACCTCTGTTGTCCTGAGAGTCAGAACAGGGAGAGGGGCTCACTGGAGAGCTCCAGATGTGCACTGGAGAGCTCCAGATGTGCACTGGAATTCTCCTGCTGAGGGTCTCATGGGCAGCTGGAACAGCCACTGAGACTCCCAGTCCCCAAGTGTTTCAGCCACCACATCTTGACAATGATGGGGAGCACCCCAACCCTTGAAGCACAGGCCCCCAGCTCAGCTTGGAGGATCACTTCCACCTATAGAGAGCAGGGAAATACGGGCACAAAACCAGTTTAATTCAAGTCTACAAAGTGATGACATCAGGAATTTCCTCCCTTTCTCAGTCCAGCTCGAAGCTCCTGCCCTCACATAACTCTCCTCAGCAAGTTGGTCCCTTAGCCTTTAACTGCAGTGAAGAGTTCACTCCTGAAGCCACTTTTTGCATTTTGGGAAATATTTGCTTTTGTTCAGCTCAGATGGGCTCTGTGGTGCCTTGGCAGGGCAGCCCAAAGAGGTGGAGATCCTCATAGTGTCCAGTTAGGTTTTCTGCCTTAATATATTTATTTTCCTGATTGTAATATACTTTCATGGCCAAAAAGAATTGGATACTTCAGGTAGAAGTCACCCTTTATTTTTATTGCAATGTTTTACATTCATGGCAATAATTACGGGTTAATTATGATGGGCAGTTTGCTTTCAACATTTTTTTGCTTCTGTAACAACTTCTGTAACAAATTCCTTACACACATGGAGCCATGTTGAACCTCACTCTGAAGGGTGCTGCAGAACTCTATAGTTATAGGATTTTTGATGTACATTTTTGTACTGCTTGGAAGTCGGATCTGAACTGAGGGTGATTAATGGAAATTCACTGTAATCAAAATATTTTCCAGTGCTGAGCTCCTACAAACCCTTCAGCCCACCTCTGTCTTTTCTATAATTTCATTTGTCCTTCTGTTCTTAAATCCAGAAGTTGATATTTTCACAGGGCTTTTGCAGCAGAGTATTGTACGATATCATGACTGCTTTCTGTGAGGAAGCACCAAACAAATACAGTCATAGAATCATGCATCAATTGTTAAGCTTGGAAAAGACCCCCAAGATCAGCTGTCAACCCAGCACTGCCAAGTTCACCACCAAACCATGTCCCTGAGTGCCACATCTATACATCTTTGTGTCTCCAGAGATGGTGACTTAACCTCCCCCTCAGGCAGCCTGTTCCAATACTTGATGACCCTTTCCAGGAAGAAAATTTTCCTAATACCCAATCTAAACCTCCTTTGGTGCAACTTGAAGCCATTTCCTCTTGTCCTATTGCTTATTACTTGGGGGAAGAGACTGATCCTCTCCTTGTTAATACTTCCTTTCACACAGTTCTGGAGACTCACAAAGTCTCCCCTCAGTCTCCTTTTGTCCAGGCTAAACAACCCAAAGTCCCTGAGCTGCTCCCCATATGACTTCTGCTTCAGAACCTTCACCTTCAATCATGGAATCACAGAATAGTTGAGGCTGGAAGGGATGTCTGGAGGTCATCTTGTAGTGCATGAAGCCTGGCTGATCTACCAAAAGTGTGATCCTCTTCCTGCCTGTGGCAATATAAATCAGAAGTTAACATTCTCTGTTAGCCTTAGGTTGCAGACCCATGGTTAGGCCTGAGTTGCTTTGTTTTGGCAATGTGCTTGGATTGCTTTGGGAGGCAAAATCCAGAACTTTGCAGAGGATCTCAGGGGTAAAGCTTTGCCTATTCCCCTGTCATCTGCACTTCCAATTAGGATAGAGTTTATTTGCCCTGCAAAATAGGAACTCTCATTTTGCACAGCATGTTCAGTAATACTGACTTATAGAGCCAGAGAAGTACTCAGGCTAGGTAGGACCACTGAAGCTCATCCCTCCACCAACTTTCCACAAACTGGATGTGGGTACCCATCCCCTTCACCAGGCCACTGAGAGGCATCTGAGAGGATGCTTATAGAAAATGGGAAAACATCTCCTGAGTATGTAGGTCAGTCTGAAGTCAGGAGTATGTCAGTGTAGGGAAGGAACAAGTCTGAGCCAGGATCTGAGGCAGAGGCAGCCTGGCTGAGAGACCCACCATTACCTGCACACAACAGCAGCACACTCATCAATTGCTGCCAGCAGTGCCAAATCCCATTTTCCAGGTCATCAATCTTACCAGTCACTGCAAAACATTATATAACTCCTCTCTACTTGATATTCAGCTTTCATCACATCTCTCTAAGGCTTAAGCCAAAGATCTGGGCAGATTTTGCAAAATCAGGTCCAGCCTGTTAATGTGTGCCTCTGCTGTTGTGGCTTGGTGTGTGTTGCTCCCTGCCTCTGAGACACCATGTCTCATTCACACAGGTTGTGCAAGGGCTGTCAGGCATCCCCCCAAAAGCTTACTGAAGTCTGCTGCCAAGCTTGATGTAGAGTGCCACCCAGCTAAATGTCTGGGAGAAGCACGTATGCACGTGATGAAATGAGTTACTTGGCTCTGCTGGAGTGCCTTTCTGTAGCACTGAGCCTGTGGCAGGACCAGCACTGGCTGGCAGTACCCCAGCCTTGCCCTCCATCCTCGCTGATGGGAGAAGTACACAGTCCAGAGTGAAGACTAAACTGAGAGGGTATGGTCAAAGGAGGAGCTCATCACTTTGAAACCCCAGTAAAGGGCTGTGTGCTGTGTCAGAGCATTTCCCAGAGCATCCCTTAAGGCTGCCACACAGCCCATAGGGTTGGTTTCTTTGCTCCCTGCAACAGCATTGCCTAAAATATCAATTCACTTTCATTTCTGTTCCTTCCACCCACAGTCCTCAGTCCAATGTCACCCAACCACACCGAGCTCTACAGTTTCCTGTACCTTTTCTCCACCTTATTCTATTTGAAAATTTTGCAAAAGGCGGGGGACAGTTTCAAGGTGTGACAGTTTCAAGTCCAAGAGGTAAGAAAATGAGGACAGCCTTAAGTCCATCTAAACAGGAATTCTGATGGTCTCTGGATGAAGGAAGAAGTTGATGCATAGGAAGGAATGCGAAGACAACATGGGCCTACTGCCTATTATTACTGCCTATTATTACTGCCTATTAGCCTACTGCAGCTAATAACCATCTAAGACCATAAAAATAGGAGCAATCACAAATCTTCACACCCCCTGAATTCAAGATCCATTGCTGCTTTTTTTTCTTAACATGCCGTGTGGGTGTGACAACAAAAACCAATAAAAACACTGAAAGTAAACTCTCCACAAAATTCACCACGGGGTTGCTAATACAATTCTCTCCTGAAGGGCCAGCTGGGGGTTCAGCCACACCTGAGAGATGTGAGTTGCTTTGCCAGGGCACCATTAGACAGTACTTGGATTTGGCAGAGATGAGGGTCCTGGGCAGCCCTGCCTGGAATTCAGATGTGGCTCCTGTTCGCAAAATCTTTCCCGCCTGCTCTCTGCTAACATTTAATATCTGTGCAGTTCATGCTCACAAACACTTCAAAGCCCCAGCTAGTCACCACAGGCTAACTCTGCATTTAAATATTTGTGGGGGATAAATATCACATTAGATGTTTAGGATAAGACAAATTGCTCTTTGCCTTGAGTTGGTTAGACGGATGACTGGTTGGTATGAATCACTAATGCTACAGTCCAATACATAATTCCACACTGAGCACGGTGTTATGGCACATGGTTATGTTCCCTGATTTGATGGCTTATTTAACTAATCAGCACAGCAGGAGCAGTTCATTCCAACTATTCCAATAAATGAGAGCTCTGTAATTTGCACATGCAGCTGTAATAGTTGTAATGCTTCATTCCTGCTGTGCTGCTTAGTTACATAAACCATCTAGTTGGAATCAATACTTATTTACTGTACCTAATCAACACAGTTTGAATTATAAACATTCAGAATTTGCATATCAGGTGAGCTGCTGAGATTTCCCCCAGGTACAAATATCAGAGAGTTTCTTAATCCGTTCGAAAGGTCAGGAGAAAGGGATGTAAAAAGCAGCAGAATAACTAACAGCCCATGTGAAGGCTTTGTTAGGTCTTTTCAAGGGAAACACAGGGGTTTGACATTCATAACAAGAGGCTGCTGGAAACCATGAGGCAAATACACAAGAGCAACCTCTCCTGTGCTGCAGAAACTTCGACCAGTAATTTTCTGGCAGCTTTCAATTTACAGTGGATGGGGTGATGGCCTGGATGCAGAAGGAGGAGGTTTGGATCTCATCACGAAGCCTGGTGACATTTAACAGCACCTGGGGCAGGCAGGGACTGGTGGAAACCTCCATGCACATCAGAACTTCTGTATCCCAGCTGCTGAACAGCACTCCCAGAGGAAGCCTAGTAATAATTGATCCTGTCCGTTTCCTACCTGGTATCTAATAGATAGCAGAGATTCAATGTCCCTAACTAAGGCACACAGGGCTCATCCCGTGTGACACTGCTTCTCTTCAGACCCCCCTCAAGCCCGAGCTCTTGCCAAAACTGGTGTTAGCAGCAAAGATGGTTAAGTGGATGACTGACCACCCACTCCATAGCCCATTCTGGCATCCTCCTTGAAAAGCTGGCCACAGAATACCCTAGGTGCCATTGGGGTGAGCTGTGCAGGAGGCAGAGAGGTCTCTGCTTTCATGGGCAGAGGGGCTGCTGGGCCAGGTAGGGGACAGGGCTCAGCTGGACCCATCAAAGTGGCAGCCAGGATCTGCCCAACTTCCCCTCACAGTACACAGCTTGAGAGATGAAAAGAGCACTGGACCCTATGTCCATTTGAAAAGGAATTGGACAATTTTGATTCCCAAGATAATTTCCTCCTTGTATAAAAATAATAGAGGGAAGAAGAGGGAAATTGAAAAGAACTTCATCCTCAAAAAGACACAGGTTAGAATTCCCTGTTCTCAAACAGGTTTGCCTTGTCAGTTTTGTTTTGATTTCAATTTAAGATCTTTGTTTTAATAGAGTATTCTCCTGGAGGAATGCACAGCCAGTTTGTCACGAACATGTTTAATCAGAGCAGATGGAAGGCAAAAGCTGGTGATTGCTGTGAGCTCATGTGCCTTCACATGGTACATCTGGGGCTGTCTTTCAGAACTGGCTCCAGGCTTCACAGCACTCTATGCAAAACTGAGTTTTTCAGCCCAAAGCAGGCAGATGAAATGAGCTTGCCTGGGGAGACAGCTTTGCTGCCCTGGTATAGGAGAAGATGTTGTCTCTGCTGGTGTCCCAGCACAGCCCCTGGCCCCTTTGGGAGCAGCAAGCTGGGGAGCACTGCTTCTCAGGGTGCCAGTGCTTGGTGCCTCAGCCCTCCAGCTGAGCACCCCTGTCTGCTCAGCTGATTCTGTTTTTAATGCTTCAGCACTTCTGAGATGTCTGTTTGGAATAGCTGCAGTGGCACAGGTCATGGGGCAGCAGCTAGAGGCAGGTCTGGTTCATTGGGGTATCTTAAATGCTCATCTATTAAGTACCATGTTTTAAAAAGAAGACCTTTCCCTGTAGAGAAACTGCTGGGTGTTATGTTCCTGTATTTGAAAAGCACTAAGATACATGGAAGGAGCTTGTGGACCCAAAATGTCTCCCTGAAGCAGAGTATCTGCTCCCTGTTCTTGCTGCACCATGGAAAAAATATCCCAGTACCATACCACCAAAATACCTTGCAACCCACAGCCCTCTGGGCATTAGCTTGCTTTATGAGTCTCCCTCTGGCTTTTCCAGCAGTGCTGAAGGAAATTACACCAAACATGACAGCCTGCTCCCCTAGGCTTAGCAGGTCCCTGTAAAGTGACAAAGGTTTTACATGGGGGCTATCCCAGCAGACAAAGGCCAGTGTCCCTGATATGAGGGTGGGTTTTGTTCCCAGCCTTCTGAAGGACTTAACGAGGCAAAGACATAGCTTCTACATGTGCTTTTCACCATGGTAAACCATGATGAGATCTTTTTTGTAGCACAATGTGCAGTATGTGAGCCTGTGAGACAAGAGATCTGTGCCTCTAAAGCAAATGCAGCACACTAGTGAGCACACATGAGTATCTTCTAGAAACAATTTTAAAATCAGCATGTAGAATACTACGTCCCAGGGTTAATTTTTACTGTTATTGGAATTCTTTTATTGACAGGCATCCTGTGATGTACCTGGAATGATCCTTGAACCCCCTCACCCCCACTACCTGTGACTGTAGAGTTGGACATCTGCTCCAAAATTCAACAGAAACTCTTTCAAAGCCCACAGTGTTGTTAGCAATATTTGCATTGTGGTACATGGTTGCAGTTTGCTTTTCACAGTATCCCATAACCTGAATGCATTTCCTGGCTGAGCTTCATGGGATGCTGGACAAACAAAAAAAAAAAATAATCTGAGCACTACTCAGATTTCAGCTTGCCCTTGTATGCAAAGTGTTCAAATCCTGTGACCAGAAGAAACAGATTTAACACAAATCTGTGCAGACTTTTGCCTACAAGTCCATGTACTCTGGTGGCCTCTGCCTGAGTCTGAGGAAAATCCGGTTAAGGAAATTGAATCTCAGTATCACTTTGGGCATCCAAGGATCCCCTCCCTTAGGGCAGAGGTACCAGCCAAGGCAGGCTGTTATCCTGGTGCACAGAGGAGCTCCCCAGTGTGAGGGCATCCCTGTGCACATGTTCCCAGTACACATGTACAGAGGAGGCCTGCACTGAGCTGCCTGCCTGTGCAGGTGCAAAGCCTTGAACACAACCCAGGAGGTGCCTGCCCCTCTGCTCCTTCCCACTTTGTTTATTTGCTGGGGATGTTCTGCACTTGCCAGTTCTACAGCATCACAGCATCCTGCTGGTAAATGGCTGGTAAGACTTCTTTAAAACACATCACAGCTGCTATTGCATTTGCATTCTGATTTTGTCCCAGTGCACTTAGCTTTTGGCTTTCCTGCATTTTCAGGGGGTTCTGTTCACAAAATCTTTGCATTCAGGTGCTTGTTGCTATGTTCAGGTTATGGGTGGAAGGTGGCAGAAAAATGCAGGGGTTCCCCCAGCCACTTTTTATTTCAATCAAAACATGTTTTCAGTCATTAGTTATTCAGTCATGAGAATTTCTAATAACTGAGTGGATGTGGATGCTCAAATATATTAGTTGGTGCTTGGGTTTACTTCACCACTTCAGATACAGACAGCTGAAATATAAGGCTAGGAAAAATCAAAGCATTTAACAATGTTGTCATTGGGGGTTTTTGTTGCTCAACAAAGGGTGTTATATGTTCCTGATATGTTGGTCCCAGATTCTAAACAGCTGTCCTGCATCCTGACACAGCACAAATTATATTGTGTGAAAGACACTCCTTTCATTTTTATCTTACACTTCTGCAAATAACCATATGTATTCTTATATTTAGTCATATGTCTCCCTCCATGACAGAGAAGAAAGCAATTCTGGCATGAATAAACTTGTTCACATGCTGAATTTTCACTTGCTTGAATAAAATTCCCTCTCCAGACATCTGTTTATCCATCCATCCAACTACTCATCCATCCACACAAGCAGAAAAACCCATAAAAATATTTGCAGAAAAACAACCCAGAATGGGTACAGTTGCAGCTATAATAAACTGTAGGTAATGGAAAATCTTATATTTATATTTTTTGACAACCTATCCCTCTCTGATTTATGGTGTACTGCCAGTATAATTATGAAAGGAAAACTAGTTGGAGAATACAACTAGTTGTTGGCCGAGCAGTTTTTAAAACTCTGCTTTAGTGCTGCTGTTTACTTTTTGAAATATTAGAAAATGATCAGGAAAGATAACTTGGAGAGAAATTTTGCTGAAATCTTTCCTCTGGTGTGTTTTTTCAGGAAGGTGTATTAAGTAACAGGAAGAGAGTTCTGCTTTCTGACAGGTGGCATGTAGGTAAGAAATGCAAATGTTTTAAGAATGAAATTTGTTTAACCTCGAGAAGGGGAGGCTCAGGGGGGGCCTCACTGCTCTGTACATCTCTCTGAAAGGAGAGCGCAGTGAGGCTGATCTCTTCTACCATGCCTGCAGTGAGAAGACCAGAGGAAATGGCCTTGGGCTGAGACAGGGGAGTTTCAGATCAGATATTGGAAAAAAATCTTTCTATGTGACTTTGTCAGGCCTTGGAAAAGGTTGCCCAGGGAGGTGGTGGAGTCACCATCCCTGGAGTTGTTTAAGAGTCTGGATCTGGCGCTGGGTGATGTGGTTTAGGGGTTACAGTGGCAGTGCTGGGTTGATAGCTGGACTGGAGGACCTTAAAGGTCTCTTGCAACACTAGTGATTCTGTGATTCCATTGTGTCATTGTGGTAAACATGGTACTGTCCAATGGTGGAGGGAGGAGCTCTGCACAGTAATGCTCAGATGCTTAAATCTTCCAGGTGCAACTTCAGTGATCGTTCAGGAGTCAGAAATAGGTGTGGAAAAGGTTACACAAAATTAAGTCTCACAAAGGAATATATCTGAGGAGAAACATTAAAGTATTTTTCCTCCTTCACATGGTTTTGGCACCACAGGGAGTAGATCTTGTTGTGAAGATATGAAAATTACATCTTTTCTTCCCTTTGACTGGTTGCAAGTTTGTGATACAATATAGGACACCCCAAGAACATCTAAGCGGTGCTAAATAAATATCTTCATATGGAATTTTCAATTTTTGCAGCATCCTTCACCTTCCCCCCTGTCTTCCTGCACGCCTCATAGTTTCCTAGCCCCACCTCCCACAAAAGCATGACCAAAAATAAATGTCCATACACTCACTGTCTTTCACCAGGTCTTTGTTGCTTTAGCTCCTCATTGGACTCGATGAATTTTGCCCAGTCACCCTCCCTGGAAAACAGCATCTTCCAGCTCCATCATGCAATACTCTTTTCCCTTTGGTGATCTCTTCTTCTCCCTTGGAATCCAACAGGAAAGGTGCAATAAACAGCAGATCAGGGAGGTTCCTGAGGGGGATATCCTCCTTGATCAGCTCCACTGAAGCCTCTGCAGGGAAGGGTCTTGGCCAGGTCAAAGACAGAAGCATTTTCAGGCGTGTGCTTCCATGGAGATGATCTTACATCTTTTTTAGGCAGACCTGACATTGTAGGGATATCAAAGTCAGTATGGAACATGCCAGAATATAATCCTGAGCTTGTGCTGCTCTCTTTCCCTAAACCTCAGGAGGTTTTCCATGATTTATTCCTTACACACCAAAGCCATTGATTTATTGATATCCCCATCCTAAGGAAGTGTCTAGATTCCCTTGTGGCTTTGATACCATCAATAATTTAGATATTGCTTCAGCTGTGAGCATTGCTTCTGCTGGTCCCTAAGGATTGCGCCCTGCCCTGGGCCGCTCTGGCTTGGGTACCTCCCTATTTTACAGAGGATAGTTCATCTATAAAAGCTATTGACAAATCTATGTCTGAAGGAAAGCAGAAAAATCCATAGGTGATCAGACCTTGACATCTTTGGTTTTAACATTAAGACTATAGCACATTTCATTACCATGTACTTTATGTTACCACTAGAAATGTGTGTTGAAGCCTGTGGACTAAATAATCTCACAGGGTATTGGAACTTAGTCTCTCAATTAGGGAAACGGTGCAGTTCAGATATAAAAATGGAATGTGATGAGCTAACAAAAGGAAAGTCAATTCTCTGTTAGCTCCCAGCATTTCCAAGTCAATTTAGGGCATGCACATCACAGAACCTGACAGTGGGGAGAAAACAGGCATATTTCATTCCCTGCCTTTCAAATCCCAATAGCAATGATGAACTCTGGCCAAAGCACTTGTTTGGGAATTTATGATCAATTGAGGTTATTGGGCCTTGGCCTTAGGTCAAGCAGGCCCCTAGAGGTCATTAATATCCATTAAATGCTCTGTATCTCTTTTATTGCTGTTTAAATGATGAGTAACTGGGAATTATAAGAGTGTCAGCCATATGTAGCAAGTGTTTCAAGGTTGCTAAATCTGAAATACATTAACAGAGGCAAACTGAGCTCTAATTAAGAGTTTGTTACCATTCACTTGTACTTCCTGTTACAGACCTGGTGGTTGGGCTGTACAGAAAGCTGAAGTGAAATAAAACTTGCAATGCTTTGCAGAAAGAAGGAAAGGAGATACTGGAAAATACAATACAAAATTTTCTTCTGCAATGGCATTTATTAAACGAGGTCTCTAGAATCTTCTGTCTGAGATACACTTTATATTGGTAGCATGAGTCTTGGAGGAGACATAAAGATGGGGAAAACAATGACAGAGGGAGTGTATTTTATATACATCTCGCTTTCAGAAATAGAGAAAACATAAAACGAAACATTTTCTTAATAGATAATGTTTTTCCAATAGAAAAAAAAAAAAAAAGGGATTCTGAAGATCCTTAACGTTGTATTAAATTGACTGTGCTGGACAAAGCACTATTTACAACCTGATTTGAAGGGCAAAAAAGAATCAGTGTGAAAGAGAAGCTGCTGTGAGGCACAGGTGTTATTTTCTAAAATGAAAAGTCCAATACACTTCCCAGGAAAAAGCTAAGGGGTATTGTGTATGGGAAGTGCTTCTGGCCCTAAGTTGAAAAATCCATATGAAATTTCCCAATATTGGGTGTAAACCTTTTCCTGAGGCATCCCTCTGCATGGTGACTTTTTCTGGTGCAGGGTTGTGTGTGCATGCTGGACTGGACACAGGGAGCAATTTTGGCAGCGAAGATACCACTGACCTCTGCTGGGAGTAACCAGACACATTTAGCTTCTGTCCTGGGTCCTGTGCTGCTCAGATGTGGTGGAGATTCCTCTGGCAGAGGCTCATATGTGTGTGTGTGTGTGTGTGTGTGTGTGTGTGTGTGTGTATGAATACATATATACATTTTTGTATATATATATATGTAGATAAAGATATGCACACCTATTTGTATCTGGATGTACCTTCCATCCTTGCTGTTACTTCAATTTCCCAAGTGGCCAAGTGGTTCAAAGAAGTAAAATCCATCATGGACTTACAAAAAGAAACTTTCTTGGCAGTGAGGAATATTTAGACCTCCTAAAGAGAAGAATCCCTACCAGTTTTCTCTAGAATAGAACATCATACACATATAAATGTACAAGATTCATGGGTCCTTGATCTCCTAAGGGTTGAAGGGTGATGATGGGATTCTGAAGGCCTGGCCTGGAACTGATGTGACTGTAAAGCAGAGATGTTTGCAATGATTGGCACAATTTCCAGTTTCCTGATGGATACACTGCAAATGCACCGAGCATCAGCAATGCAGTTCTAGTTAAGTAAAGGTTTGAACTGGCAATGCACAAAACAAGAGACAGATTGTGCAAATAAAAGAGTGCAAATAAAGGTGTCATAGAGGAATCATCACCTTTCCCATCAAAGTACAGCTAGTACTGAATCATTTTGTCAATAAAGAGAAAAGATCCTTCTCTCCATGACATCCAGTGTAGGCATATTCAGTCAGTGGCTCAGAGAAGAGCACAAGCTGGAAGCAGTCCATTGCAGAAAATGTTTTGACAGGAAGAGCCAGAGATTATAAACTGAATTAATTTGTAGCCTTATAGTGAGTGGCATGAAGTAATTACTGTAGAGCAGAAAACAGGTCAGATGACCCCACAACGGAGTAGTAAAGGAAATTCAAGATACCACATGGAATTTTGTTCAATAATGTTGAAAAGTGGTACTGGCCGTACAATTAACAGCACACAGAACAAACTACATCTAAAGTCTGCTCTGTTAGTGAAGAAAAGTCAGGCTGTGAAAAAGCAACAAATCCTCAGATTTAACAAAAAAATGTAGACAAACAGGATTTATTCCCATACTGAAACATTCCAGCAGCATTCCAGTTATCTGTGTATTACAGTTGTAAGGACAGAAGATCAATCAGGTGTTAAGACTGGAGACAGCAACGAAAAAAAGACTAATCTTGATTATTAAAAAAAAAAAAAAGGAATGACAAGGTTTAATGAGACAAGATCTTGTGTGGTTGCAAAAGAAGAGAGGTCAGCTTACAGGGCAGAGACAAGAAAACAGAGTTGCCCACCGTGACAGATAATGCAGAAAAGGCCAAAGGGAAGAGATCTGGGTTTCATTGTAAGGAACTTACATTTAGATGGTGAATAGCCATGCATGAATGTAGAAGGAATTAAAGGCAAAGCTGAAAAAGAGAAGCTGAGCTAGGTTTGAAGCTCAGCCAGAGAAACAGTATCTGAAACTCAGGGAGAGGTTACGGTTGCCATTAGAGAATATACTAAAGGAGAAAACAGAGAAATGGGACAAGGAATCAGGAGGGGGGAAAGTATTATAAGTGTATCTAAGGAGAAGTATTTTTTCTTTTCTAGATATTTGGATGATCTGGCAATATCTTCACTTAAGTTGTCTCTTTAATATGAAGGGAAGCTGTCAGAAACAGAGGACACCAGTGAGAAAGGACTGGAATTAAAAAGAGCCTGTTAGACTGCACCTTGAACTGCAGCAGGATTTAGTTCCATTTTCAGGCAGAAAATAATGAAGGTAGCAGCTGCTAAACATTACTAATCAGCCATGGAGATCCATCCTGTGCTAACAAAAATTTCCATGTGACCTTCAAATAGCCACACAAGGCTGTTCAGCACTCTCCAGCTGGAAGGTGGCAGGAAAGACAACTGTGGCAAGTCCCACATGAAAAAGGAAAACCACATCCTTTGTGCTGTGCAGTAAGAAAAGACAGAGGGCTATTTCTCCTTCCTTCAGGCTCTATGGATTGTTTTTTTTTTTAAAGCAGCTCAGCCTTTGACAAACAAGAGCCATCTGTGGGCTGTCATCTTGTCCCTCCCAGTTGCAATGGCTGTACAGATGCTGTCAAGCTCCCACTTCCACCTCCTGGTGGATAACACAGGTCCACACTCAGGTGGCACAATATGGTCTTTCACTCACCTGTCTCTTCTGAAAACAAACCACACTTCAACATCTTTATGTATTTTTAGTTATTTTTTGCTTATCTGAGGGAAAGGACACTAATCCTCTCAATGCTTAAAATTCAAAAATATTTCTAAATAAATACTTCTAGCCTATCCTTTCTGACCTTGAAGGACTTTTAGGCATGGACATGGAGGCAGCTAGAACCAAGACTGTCTGTCCTTATGCAGGCCAGATGGTAGAAGTTTTTTCCCCTGTACATTTTTGTCATATTCCATATTAAAGACATTAGCACTGTGGCTTGTCCCTGTGCATGTTTCTGGCAGCTCCTAAGTCCTTATGAACATCCCAAACGAGACAGGAATAGATTTGCTATGTTAGATTGTCAGAGTCATAGCTTAGCAGTTCAGAAACCCACTGGAGGAAAGAGATTTTGCCAAAACCAGGTGCACATAAAGATCTCCCACTGGGTTTTGACTGTGCTGGAATACTGAACTAACCCCAGCTGTTGGGCAGCAACTTCGCAGCAAGGTAAGTAGCATGAAGTACTGGAACCAAAATTTCAGCAGAAAGCCTACAGATTTAAGAGCATAAAACCTGATATTGATGTGCACCCAATGTCATGCTTATTAATAAGAGATACAGAAGAGTTAGCAGGGAAGGAATGCAGGACTAGTCTGGCAAAAGTTATTTTCTATTAGTTTATTTGATTACCTGGAACACAGCATGGGTAGAAGCAGTAGGTGCTTTGTGCAGAGAGAGCAGTGTAGGTTGTAGTCATCAATGTTAAAGCAATTACCTGTACAGATGTAATACCAGTGATCAGTTACAGCACTGAAATATAAAGTGTTACTTTATTGCTATTACATGCTCATCTTGTCAAGCGACTAGGGAAGGATCCTGGATGGGCAAATGCCAAAACCCTTTTTCTTAGGAGGTAATAGCTCAATTTACCAATCTGATTTGGTGGATTTCAATTTGGGAAGGAGACAAATAAAAGTGCTTGAGTGAGCATTTTGTGGGCTGATTTGAGGCTTTGCTGATATTGATCAAATTGTACTGAGAACTCAGGGGAAGAAGTTGCAGTCACAAATTTCTTTGTGATTTAGATATTTGGGGTGGGATCCAGGTCCGCTTGAATTCTTCCAGCTGGGTGTCTGTGCTGCCAGCTCCAGCCAGGTGCATCTTGTCACCTGATGGCTTCTGAGAGGCCCTGTGGTCCCATGACACCTTCTCAGAGCCAGCAGAGAGGACACAGTGATTACAGCAGGTCCATGCCATCTTACACCAGACAGAAAGGATATCCTACACCATTTAAATCAGCAGCAGGTTGACACCACAAATTGACTCCGTGTTTGTAGAGATGTTTGGACAACTGAAACCCAGTTCCATGTTGGTACAGCCAGAAAAGCCTAATGAGCCTCTGCACTGTGAGAGGGGAGTCTCTGTTAGCATCTGTCATACCCTGGGAAGCCCTTGGGTACCCCAAGGTTCATTGTCATGTCTCTTGGCCCTGTGACAGTGTTGAAGGATTGCTCAGGGACAGTACATATTAGTGGCTGAATTGAGCCTTGAATCACCACTTGAATCAACCACAGTTGAAAATTCAGACTTCTCACTGACACAGAGACTGATCTGCATCCTACCTCAGCTATCTGTGACAGTAGAGGAGCAATGAGTGTGTGTGGACCTGTTGAGAAAGAGATTTCCCTGCACCCTGAGATCTGGCAACCCCAAACAACAGCTGCCAAGACCAGCAAGTGAGCACTGTCAGGCTTGTTTAGGAATGGACTCATGTCTAAGAGACTTCCCTTGTGCCAGTGAAAAGTCTCTGATAGACCAGGTTTGTCTCATGCCTGTCCTAGGATGGTAGTTTTGAGATAGCTATGCAATGGAAAGTAAAATAAATTCTTGTGAGAAAACTTTTGCCCAACAACTTTTTCCAGGCTTCTCAGGCTTCCTTTATGTCAGTCCATGTGGGTGGTAGGTGCCCAGGGAAATGTCTGTCTGCTGCTCCAGTGCCCAGCCATGCCCATAGTGTGGCTCTCTGCGCTCTGCTCTTTCCACCTCTTGTGACTGAAAAAGGAGTTTCCTGGTGTAAGGAGCTGGTGTGCACTTGTGTGTGGATATTTATAAGAGTTTACTCAACACCCAGGAAATCCCAACATGAAAGCAACGTTTGCAGCAGCTTTTCAACTCTAGTGCCACTTCAACTATAAGGTGTGGTATGATGTGGAACTGTGAGTTCCTCAGCATATAGCAAGTTTTCAAGCTAATGATCAAGTAAATTATCAAGTATCCTGTTAATAATAGGTGGATAACTTAGCTGGCTATATTGATTAGTGTCTTTGTTTAGATCACAGACAAATTCTTCTCTTGAGTTCTTGAGTTTGGTCCTTGGTAGGTGGGCAGGTGTGTGTAAGCTGGAACAAGCAGAGGCATGCTGAATGGGCGAGACATGGAGATGTGTCTGACTCCAACCAGACATCACAGATGAGAAAAACATTTTGAACTGCCACTCATGAGACCTTAGTTCTCTGCACGTGCATGTATGACTGTGGACGTGTGTGAGCAAGGGAAGGATTTGAGACCTTACTGCACTATCCCTATGGAGAAACCCTTCCAGTGGCACCCCAAATAAACAGAAATACATCCCGACTTTCCACCCATTAATTCTTTACCAAAAAAATCACTTTTCCTAGTACTGTGGGAAAGCAAGATGTTTTATAATAGGAAGGAACACTGAATCTCTAGTTTTTTACCATGGCACCTACAGATTCCTGTACCCTGCTCCTGTTCCCAGAGCACAAATCCTACACCCTTTTGTGTACTCTACTATAAGAGAAGGCCTATCTGAGAGGACAAGTTATGGCAGCCTTTTGTTCTGTGGGGCAGTGAATCTGGGTGTCTCTCATCTCCCCAGTATATAAAACATACATGCCTTTTCTATAAAGACCTGTTTCTTAAAACCTTCACCCCTCCATTGTCAAATGGGGTCATAACTGGCTTGCACATTCAGAAGTTGGTGCAGGAAAATGGCAGGCTGATGACATGGTCATTTAACTTTGTTTTTTATAGTGAAGAAGAGTAAAAATACAGATGATAACAAGCACTTAGAGGGCTGAGCTCCTGGGGAGAAGCAGAGGTGATGGTGGTACTGTCAGGGCAGCAAAAAAAACTGTCCCCAAAGGGGCTGCTGGGAAACACCATCAATTCATCTCCTGGGTCCTCTGCTTTTGGCAGCTCTGGAAGTCTCTGGGATGTAGTTACCAGCTGTAGCAGGTGCTCAGATGTCTCATTTATCCCTCTGCATCCTCTATTAGATGGGCTCATCTTTTACAAGAGGTTGCAGCTGAGGAGCACCCATGAGTATCTTCGCAGTCTTTAAGTGTGAGTAGGTAGCAGGAATGACCCATGACCAATTGAGGATATTTCCTTCAACTCTTTTTCCTAACATCTCCTTCTGTTCCTCTTCCCTCCAGGCTCTAGTCTGTGGGTAATGGGATTTGTCTGTGATAACCAATAATTCATTGCCTTATACATTTAATCTCTATTTTCCTTGCAGAGTTTCTTTGTGCATAGCTGAAAGCACCAGAACAAAATGACCCTAGAAGTGACTGTAACAATGCATTTCTCCTCCCTGATCACTTCATTTTCTAATGAAAAGTCTTTATTCACCTGGGTGCTTTCCCAGCTAATGGGCTATTTAAAAATCTATCACTAATATAGTGAAAAATATGTTTTCTCCCTCCAGAACAATGTCAGCAGCTCTCACATTAGCTGCACCCGGTGACAGCTGATGCAGCTAACCCTAGATTTCCCTACAGGCAAAGTCACAGGTAATAAAGCCATAAACCTTACAACTGGTTATTATTAATTGCAGCAACCTTTACAAATGGGTCTTGCCTGCCTGTGCAGCTCCTTTTTCTTGTACCTGACCCCCACATTCAGTCCAGTTCTGCTGCTGCTGTTCCAGGAGCTTGATATAAAACCGAATAGCCCTGAAAAGGCAGCTGAGGGAGCTCAGCCATGAAAACATCCCAGCATGCTGAGGATTTCCAAGTTGTCAAGTTCCTGTTTCTGCTATCAGTGGGGAGCTCTAGGGATTTCTACTGCTCTTTGTTGACAGAGTGCTGTGGACCTTGCCTCTGCTACAAACCCTGGAAGTCTAGGGATAGGGCACAAAGAATCAATTTCTTTATCTATGTATTTATGTAGGTATATGAAGTAAAGAAAACCATGTCAGCCTAGGGGGTTGTCGTGTAAGTAGGAGGTCACATTATTCATGCCTCTGGCAGCCACTTCACTGAAGGACCAATTTTGCTCCATTTCTATGTAAAGCAAGGTTAAAGCCATACACAACTGGACAGAGATCCTCAGAAATTAAGCCTGAACATAAAAATCTCCCATGTCTCAGATAGTGGTTGCTGGGAAGACTTCTTTGCCAGCAAGGTCTCTGGTCTCACAGTCTTCAGGTAGTTAATCTCCTTGGAAATGCAAGCAGGCAAGGAGGAAATCTGGGGTTTTCAGGATACCCACAGCACCTTCACCCAGCTGTTTTGGGTCCAAATTTCATGACAGCCATGGATTAGGCTGCCAAGGTCAGCTCTGAATGTTTTTACTGGATAATATCACACCATCTCACCTTCCTGCTCCTGCACAGGACCATTTTTACAAGGAGCTGCTTGGATACAGTCCCTCTTCAGTGAGAACTTATATGGGATAATTTTATGAAACAAGAAGCTTATAAATCCAAGCCAACACATGTTGATTCTCTGTCCCAGGAGAACAGGATGCTCATCCTCAATAGTCATCCTGAACCATCTATGTTTTAAAAATATGTTGTGAGCTTTGAGTCTTTGCTGTGAATTTCAGTTCTTTTTATCTTTCTGGATGCATTGACATTTCCACACTTTGTGCTGTTCAAGGACTCTGATTGCTGGCAACCACCTCTCTTCTTGTCCTTTATCTGGAGTACTGGAGACTGGATATCTAAGAGCTCAGCCCTGCTTTCTCATATGTCACAGTGTATCACCATCAGCCCATCACTGTGGAATTGCTCTAGCATAGTGGGAGATGGAAAAGCCCAGCAGAGCATCTTGACAGGACTGGTGGATATTTTTAATTGTTTAAGACCATTACTTTAACAGCCTTAAATCAGCCAGCGCTGACACAGGGCTATGTTTGTCCTCAAATCTAGAGAGCTCTCCCTGCATTTTAATGTGTAGCTTGAGTGTATGCAATTTGCTGGTACAGTGTATTTTTAGCAAGAAAATAGTCTTCTTTTGTTTGGCTCAGATAGGTGAAAGTTTATCACTTAAAGAGGTTGGTGGTGTCATCTGTATGTAGGGATTTACTTCTATGAGCTTGCTCTGCCTGTTGCTATGTGATGGCTGCATTTTAAAAACTTGCATTGTTTTATGGAAAAATCACGTTTAGGAATGTCAGGCTGCATGCAGTAATTATGAGTGTGAACTTGATCTAAAAGTCTATGTGTTGGGGCAGGATTTTTATTAACTTTTTATTTATTTTTATTTATTTTTATTCACTGCAAGGCTGCTTACATTTTGTAGTCAGTTTCACTTGTAGGAATCTGGAGCATCATTGACCTCTGTGGCACTACAGAGAATTTACACATTGGTGCAACAAGGCAAAATTATTGGTACTCCCAGGGCCCTACTTTCAGCTGAATTCTTCAAACACTGATAAAAACCTCCTCACTTGCAGTTTAAGAATGGAGATATTAGAGTTGCAGCTGCTGTTTTAAATCATACAGGTTTTCATAGTAGTTGTTGCATTTTGTTTATAGGAGAATAAAATGGCAACACATTTAAGTGAGTGTCTCAAACCCACGTGCTGGAGAAGTAACAGAGTTTGCTTGGGGCAGAAGAGCAAAGGCCACAGTACAATGAGGGCTGCCAGTGCACCAGGGCACCTTCAACTCTCCTTATTTTAGACATCTCCACTGTAATCAGTACCCCAACCCAAACCTTCCCCTGATGTCTCTGTCTCTGTACCTCTACACCACTAAAGAGAGTGGTCCAGGCTCTCCTATTTCACTCTGAGACAGAGTGGTGTAACATGGCTCATGTCCTCATGCTAAAACTCTTCTCTTTGCTCCCATGTGAGCAAGCCCTTTTTGACTGGTGTCTCAGACCCTCTTGCCCTTTCTGCCTCTCAAACATGCAGCCTGTAAGTGCTGAGTTTTTTAGGGTTTATGTCACAGTTATAGCATGACTGATGTATATTAAGATTTTCCATAGTACTCTAATTGCAGCATGTGTCTTCCTCTCTGTCACTGAATGGCTTTCCTTCTTTGGACTTCAGCAATA
This sequence comes from Cichladusa arquata, assembly GCA_026413545.1. Lineage (NCBI taxonomy): Eukaryota > Metazoa > Chordata > Aves > Passeriformes > Muscicapidae > Cichladusa > Cichladusa arquata. Next base: position 62,192,266 of record JAOTQP010000001.1, on the reverse strand, counting down.
AGATTTTCTTTCTGTCTCCTTTCTCCTCTCTCTTCTGTGCCTTTTCTTTTGCTCCTATATTTCCATATTGCCCACTGTTTCTCCTTTTTCTCCTAGCCCTCATGTCCACACCAATGTATGCTTTCCTTTCCTTTGCTTCCCTTTGTCTTTCCTTGGGTCTGTGCCCCACTCCATTTTTCTGGGGCTGCAGAAGCCATAAGTTTGCATAATGCCAGAAGTTAGCACCAAAACACAATTATAGCCATACTCAAATAACCAAGGAGCTTTTTTCAGAATTCAGTCTGGTACAAAGATCTTACTCCCCAAGGTATTCATTTTGGCAACATCATCTTTCCCTGATCCTCCTCACTGAGGCCAGGTCCTGGCCCTCTCCCAGCAGTAGCAGCAAGGAACCTGGGTCTGCCTGGCTGACTCCTCACACTTCCTCTCCTGGGGCAAGCCATTCATTCAGACACTGACACCCATTTCTCACCTGACAGAAATAAGGAAAGGCAAAGAGAACTGTCCCTGGACCTGTGAGAAAGGTCCAGGTCTGATGCCATAAGCTGACTCATGCTATGATGGGTTATACCTCTAAGAAGTTTCTATTTTTGTTTTCTTTCCCATTTCCCTTTCTCCTCTCCCTTTCTCCTCACCACTCTTTTCCTGCTTCTGTTGTCCCCTGCTTCCCTCTCTTCACATTGCTTTTTTTTTTTGTGTGCATGCTGGTACAGCAGATGGGAAAGTCCCCACTTGACCATGTAGATCACTGTGGTCTTGCCAGCAACCTGTTCCCTGCCAAATATTTTATAGACCTATCCCTGACTGGAACCATTTCAGGCTCCTTAAGTTGCTGTGACGACATTCACATGTTCTGATGTCACCAGGAAGCAAAACATTTCAGTATCTCCCTCAAGTGGGGGAGCACCCAATGACCAGCAGTCAGTACTGCTACTTAAGAAGGTGCAAAAGAGATGTAGGAAAATGAGTCCAATAAAAACTAACAGATGTTTATTCTTCTCTTAAGAAAGGTCACTGCAAGTAGTGCTGGGGGCAGGAGATTAAAGCTTGAAGGACTTTGGACTGTGGATCCTCCAGAATTAGACACAAAGCTCACCCTTTTTTACCTTATTTTTGACAATCCTAACACCAAGCTTTGGCATACGATAGAGAATCTAAAGCAAAGCAGTTTTCCATCCTCTTAAAAGGCCTGTGGGAAATGGAAATCAGGAGCACCTTAGTAGTGCAAAACATGAAACCACATACTCTTTGAGTGTGGCCACATCACTAGATAAAAGAGAACCAGGCCAAGCCCAGAGGCTGATTATCTGCTCCTCTGCACACTGTTGTTTCACTCCCAGCTCCATTTTGGAGGATGTCAGCTGGTTCTATCCAATGCACTTCTACAGGACAGTGTGGGTGTGAGCTGGTCCAGGTTTCTTGGCCTCATCTTTATCCAGCAGTGTAGGAATTGCCATAAAGACCAATGACAAAAAGCAGACAAATGATTTTTTCTCTGATGGAGAATAAAAAGGTGGGGTGTATAGAAGTATGCTAGGTAGCCACAGGGCAAATATGAGCCCCAAAATATGATGTAACATGAGGAAATCCATTGTGGTTTGGAGATTTACCAGTCAAGTAATTTATTGACAAGGCAAGAAAATAGGCCATTGGTGATTTTTCTTTCACTTGAGCTGAAACACTGTGTACAGCTCTAAACATGCACGACCAGGAAGATGCACTCAGCCTCAAGTGGAGGATGATCAGGATGATCAAAGCAAATGGAGACACTGTGCCAAGAGTATGTGACATGTTTAACCTAGCAAAAATGAAACCAAAAATGTATCCCCTCAACAGTATGCCTGGCAGACAACTTCTAGATGGAGAAAAACAGCTTTGTAAAGCACAGGAGAGAGGCAAACAGGAGAGTGGGAACTGGAAAGTTATTTCTTGCCATCAAAGCACTGTCACCTGGAAAAGCAGTGTCAAAGCAATCTTAAGTAGTGTAACCCTTTTCAGCCAGCTCTGATTAGTTTGTGTAGATGGACATGTGGTGATGCTTCTGCCAGCAAAAAGCACCATTTCCCAGAAAACCTCTTCCAGTGCTGTGCCCCAGCAGTATTCATGAGTGAGAACTGGAAGATTTAAGATGGGATGTGTCTTGCCCAAGTGTGGTTATTTGTAAGACAGAAGAAAAGGATGGAACTAATCACCCTGAGCTGCCATTAAAGGCAATGGGAACAGGGTGACTCATGGAGCAGGTGGGGACACCTTGGATGACTGTAGCACTGAGCCAGTATCTGTCCACCAGACTGGGATGCTTGGCTGGTGGAGTGAGTGCTGCTATGCTGCAGGCAACCAGCCTGGGCAGAGATCAAGGAAAAAGGAGTCAACTTTTGCAAGGACAGAGCAAAATCCATCTGGAGGGGAAGAGCTGACCTGAAGCAGTTCTTGCAATGGGATGTGTTGGGGAAACACTAAGGAGCTGGTGTTGGTTTCCTACACCAAAGATGTGGGGAAAATGATGTCTCATCTTGCTCTGAATTCTGTGTTAAGAAATGGCACCATGTTTAATGTGCTGGAATGTTTTCTTCCTCCACAGCCCTCCAGCTTGGGACATGCATCTCCAGCCAAGATTATCCAAAGTGAATCTCCTGCAATGAAGTTTTACAGCTGACCATGGACAGAGGTACTTGGGATGCTTTAAGTTCACATCCTCAATATGTGATCTCTTTACATTTCTCTGAACCTTGCACTGTTATGACTTCTATCCTAATATGGTTTGTGAAAAGGAAATCCTTGCTCTTTAGAGCATTGCCTTGTGGATTTCCACACAGTCACAGTTCAAACTTTGACTTTGTCTTGACACCTATTCCATATAGGTTTATTGTACACCACAGTATGGTACAGAAATATTGAGGTCTAAATAAGCTGACTAATTTTAATAAATCTTGCTTAATTCAGTTCAGGAAGGCATCTGGCCACACCAAGACATAACTTTATGCTCATGAATTTGAATTTCTTAAGAGTTATGCTCCTCATACTCACTTCTCTTCCTACTCAGACTTACTTTTTTACCTATCTCATCCCAAATAAATTAAGATAATTTTCAACATCCTTTTCTATGTTTCTTGGGTTTGGACACTTACTTACAAAACACTCTGCTTGGAGTTTGAAAATCTAGCATCAGTGCAGTTTGTATCTTATTTTGTATTTATCCACAGTTGCTAGAGGCAGCTGGTCAATCCCACAGTGCCTGAGCAAAAGTCCCTAGAGCAGCAGAACAATCTGACTCTGCTCTCTTACCACCTACACTTACAGTACATCTTCTCTGAAACAATAAAATTTGATTCCTTCTTATACATTTGTGTATGAGAAGAAGATGTAATACTGTCTTCTATTGGAAGATTATATTGGCCTTCAAATCAATTTCAATTTCTCATGAGTCTTCAATATCATTTTATTTCAGCTTTATTTTTGGGTATTACATTTTCATCACTTCATTCTACTTTAAAGATTGGAATTCTCCTGATGCCTGCCACAATGATAAATTAGTTGTAATTGAGAACATTGCCTTTGATGGTAGAGAGTGGGTTTAATCCTAAATATTTTAATAGGAACCTTTTGCTTTCTTTAGTGGGATGTTGAAGGGTTTGAATTTTGCTATATCTCTTTCTTTTCCTCATACAAATGGAAATGCTCAGGACCCCAGCCAATGTGCAGTGATGTCCCAAGGAACTTTGCAGAATTTCTCAAAACACGTCAGCCTTGCTGCTCTTACACTCTTGTTTACACATGCTGGTAGTGCTTGCACAGAACACAGACATTTGCATTTTGGGAAGGGACATGTCCACATTTGGGAATGATGCTTTGTGACAGCTTTCTGCTTTCCTCTGAAGGTGTGAACCTTCCAACAGCACATTTGATCTGACTAACAAGAGATCTGATGTATTTTCTTACACACTGTGGTCTGAGAAAAATCTGTGGAGCCCACCAGTCTGCACACCACAGGGTAAGAAACATTATTTTACTACACCAGCATCAGGCCAAAAGCCTGTTCTTAATTTCACAGCTGTCAGTAGAGATTTTTGAAATCTTTTCCACATGGTTTTCCCAAGTGTGAAAAATAGACAGCTTGTCAACTTAAAAAAGACAGCATGTCAAAGGTTTTACCTGTCACCTCAGGCCTAAGGGAGAGTCACAATGAAACCGGACGCAGAAATTTTCTTATAATAAGGATGTCAAGAAAAATTTAGGAAGATGTAAGACAAGAAGTATTTGGGTTTGAATTTTCCTCTCTTGAAGAATGCTCATCAGAGCAGGTATCATTTTTGATACATCACTTGGAGAACAAGTTGCACTTTCTTATACTTCAGATCTACATTGCAATTTCATAATGAAGCAGTGTTAGTCCTGAAAATATTATTTTTTAAAATCCATTACTGAGATATTAATGGAATGGGGTTATACAAGACATCTGTTCTGAGAGATTTTACACTAATTGCTAAATATGTATTCATTGACTTTGCAAATTAAGATCTGTGGTCATGTACGTACACATACAAACACATAAAAATGTTTAGAAAAAAATTCAATAAATAAATAAATATGAGAGTGTGTATGTTCCGACATTTGTGTTTGTATATATGTATGTATGTATGTATATATGTATATATGTATATATGTATATATGTATATACTTAACTCTCCTACTTACTATTGTTAAATTATTTTATTTTTCTGCTGCTGTCTTTAATTACTGGATGCAAAGTATAAAATCTAAGACTAATAAATCACAGAATCCCAGAATGGATGGGGTTGGAAGGCACCCCTGGAGATCATCTCGTCCAACACCCCTGCTAGAGCAGGCTCACCTGGAACATGTTACTCATGACTGTATCCAGATGGTTTTTGAATATTTTGAATGAGAAGACTTGTCTAGCAGTCTGTTCCAGTGCATGGTCACTTGCACAGCAAAGAAGTTCTTCCTCATGCTCACATGGAACTTCCTGTGCACAGGTTTCTGACTGTTGCCTCTTCTCCTATTGCTTGGGACCACTGAGAAGAGCCTGGATCCATCCTCTGGCATCTCCAGGGCACTAACATAATTTAGCAGCAACCCCAAATTTTCTCTGTCCTTCCCTTTGTTACTTGATTACTGGAAGAAATAAGGAATCAGGATGGCACTCTGAAGGAAAGTATATTATAGTACTGTGTGATGGTGATGATAGTGCCTGTTACAAGCCAAAAATTAAATATCTTGAAATGTATGTGTGTGAAACACAAAGAGAGTTCCTGGCTGTGAGATACAATCTAAACAACAGAGACATGGTTCTTTGTGACTTCTGAGGCTCCTTCCTGGTACAGCAGTTCAAAATAGATGAATTTCTGAAATGGAGATTTGGCCATGACTTTCTATTCACAGAACACAGAATCACAGAATACCTTGAGTTGGAAGAGACCCACAAGGATCATGAAAGTTAAACTCCTGGCCCAGCACAGGACACCCCAAGAGTTACACCATGTGCCTGAGAGCATTGTTCATTGAAGACTGTCAAGCTTAGTGCTGTGGCCACTTCCTTGGAGCTGTTCCAGTGCCCAACCACCCTCTGGGTGAAGAACCTTTTCCTGATATCCAGCCTAAACCTCTCTGACTCAGATTCTTGCCATCCCCTTAGTTCCTGTCACTGGGCACAGAAGCAAAGAGATCAGTGTCTGCCCTTCACAAGGAAGCTGTAACTGCAATGAGATCTCCCCTCAGTCTCCACCAGGCTGAACAGACCAAGGGACCTCAGCTGCTCCTCACACGGCTTCCTCCCAAAGTTCATCACCACATTTGTAGTCCTCCTTTGAACACTCTCTAATAGTTTAATGTCTTGTTTACATTGTGGCATCCCAAACTGCCCCAGCGCTGGAGGTGAGGCTGCCCCAGTTCAGAGCAGAGCAGGACAGTCCCCTCCCTTGCCTGGCTGTGATGCTGTGCCCAATGCACCCCAGGACAGGGTTGGCTCTCCTGGCTGCCAGGGCACTGCTGGCTCTTTTCAACTTGCCACTGATCAGAACTCCTTGGTGCTTTCCCAAGGTGCTGCTTTCCAGACCCTCATTCCCCAATCTGTCTTACATCCAGCTTTGCCCCTCCCTGGGTGCAGTATCTAGCACTTGTCTTTGTTAAAATTCATATAGCTGGTGATTGTCCAGCCCTCTAATTTGTCAGGATATTTCTATGGGGCTTCAAGGGAGTCAACAGCTCCTCCCAGTTCCTGGAAATATATATAGTATAGATATGCTATAAATAGTATTCCTCATGGAGGTTTCCCAAGTCTCTTAATTTTTGCAGTTTTCTGAGAAAGTCTCTGGCATTCATGCCCTGAATGTTGATTTCTCTTCACTAAACAATCCTGGTTCCCTATGAAAAATGCAGCTGAGTCAGTCTATCCATGCTCACCTCAATATTTTCCCTCTAGTTCTCTGCCCATTGGACTTTCAAGGTAAGAAAGTTGTGACATTTGTTTGAGTAGAGAGGGGGACAGGGAAGATGGGCAGATGTCAGGGTATTCTTGATGGCCAAGCAGCTCAGGGATGATTGCTGTCATTGTCTCTTCTCTTCTGATCAGGTACAAATCCTCTGTCCCAAACTACCTCGCTCACATGGGCCCTGTCCTTAGATGGGGTACAGACTGTAGAGGTGGAAACAGCAAGGTTACTAGACCAGGAGAGGCATAGGAGAGGGGGGATTTTGATTTGGCAGCTTCCTTTTATCAGTGAGTTTCTCTGAATCAATCTTGCTAGCTTGGCTGAGTGGGCAGCCCTGTGTGCAGTTTTGCTCTAGATGTCTTAAAACAGCACAGGAGCCTAAGGATTTTCAGTAAGAGATCCTGTGGCTTTTAAAAGATCTTACTGATGGCTTATTCGGGGAAAAAGGCCTTATTTGAGTAGTGGTGTTTGCAAAGGCTTATTTAGATGTGCTCTGTCTTTGCCTCAGCGTGCTGGTGACCATGGTGTCTGCTCCATTGGTGATGGGTTGGGAGTAGCTCCACCCATGGGCATTTGCAGTGCCTTTAATTAAAGCCAAGGGACATCTCTGTGGTGGATGGTGGCTTTGAGGGCCTGATTTTTTCATGGCTTTGGATAATCCCAAGATAATACGTGGGGAGACAGCAATAACACTTTTCAATGATAAGAATGTTTTGACCCTTGCCAGTGTAAAGTGCATCACTGGAATTGGTGTCTGAAGCACATTCAACATTTCCATAATTTTTCTCTCCCACAGCACAACCCAAAGAACATGGTCTTCTCCCCATGCCAGGCTGCCCATGTCACGTCCTCCTGTGCTGCTGATCTTTGCTGATTTTGAATCAGGTCTCCAGGATCCCTCCAGAAAGACAGACCATGCAAGCTCTAATCAGATGGACAGAAAATAGCAAGAGACACCACAGACCATGTCAGTAGTCCTTGAGCTTATCTTGCTCCTTGCAAGCATGAAGATAGATTCTGCCTGTGAGAGCATGGGCTGCTACTTGCTCTGTGGTGGCCCTGACAGTAAATGCCACAATGAGAGATGGTTCTGCAGCTGGGCATTTGTCTTTGGGCATTGGCTTGAATGTCCCACCCCTCTGAGAATGGGGCAACATGTCCCTATGCCACTCCCAACTGGGCCGTATGCCCATCCACTCTTACATCTCCCAGGCCAGCTTTCATCTCCACAGCCCAGCTAGCTCAGGTGTAACTAGATGCCATCAGGAATTTGAAGGGAAAGGAACTGGGAAACAGCCAATCTGGAATTGTGCCTGGCACTAACAGGTCAGTGGAGCTGGTATGGCGAGACACATCACTTGGGTGTGTCATGCATGCTGGTGACCTGCTGGAGCATGTCCTTCCCATCTGGTCTCTGCACCTGGTTTTCCTTTCCATGGCAACGAGGACACACAGGTGTGGGAAGGGCTGGGTTTGTGCTGGTGTGGAGTCAGGTGTATCTGGACTGTTCCCAGGCAATAGGAAGGTTCACAGACCTGGCTGGCCAAAGGGCAGCCTTCTGCCCAGCTCCACAGACTGTGTGTCTGTGAAAGGCTGAGGTAGCAGCACTGAGCCAGGTACTCCACACACCACCTCCACTTCTGGAGGTGCCTGTGCTGCTGATAGCAGCTTTACCAGGGAAATTCTATGAGCTTCAATGTCTTCAGTGTTTAGGTGAGTGAGATTCAAAATTAATAAAAGAAAAAAAATAATCCTATCCGAGACAATTGGTTTTTAAACCATATTCTCATTCATTATCCACATTTATATTTTCTTTTTTAATGGTGAGGGACCACCAGAAGAGATTGCTCCAGCTGCAGTAATAAAGATCAGAAAATGTATGATGGCTGGTCCTTGAACTGTATTATTTTTCTCATTCCTTCTGGATTGTTTGTCCTTGTAGTTGCCAAAAAAGAAGTTAATTACAGCATGTAAGGAGTATCTCACCAAAGAGCAAAACATCCTTAAACATCCTGAAACTCTGGTGAGAGACTGTTTGCAAGGAGAAACTAAACACAAGAAGGTATCTATCTGTTATGGAGGGCTTTTTGGGCTGGACATCAGAAGGGTCCTGGAGCTGGCCTGCCAGAGACAGTCAGGCTCCTTGCCTCCAGAACTGAAAGCTGGTGATAATGTAAAAAAAAATCTGCAGTGAACAAAGATCCCCTCTTCAGGCGTTCCTTTGCCAAAATTTTTGTAATGAAACACAGCTCCATGCTGAGTGAATCATCCCCGATTACATCTGCCATGGCTGCCCAGAAGACATAATATCATCCAACAGTTAACATGCTCAGCATCTCAGCATCTGCAAATGCAGACAGCAAACAAGACAAGCAAACCTGCCAACC
>JAOTQP010000001.1:62155074-62181873 GCA_026413545.1 Cichladusa arquata | reverse complement strand
CACTCTGAGCATTCATCTTTGAGTGATGCAATACGAGAGGTGGACCAAGGTGCAGAGCTTTATTTCTTAGCTTCAGAAGTAAAGGCTCACATTTTGCTCCTGTGAGCAGGAATGTGACTTGTGTGACCAGGTCCCTGTGCTAGGCAGCCTCATCCTTTCAGCTGTGAAATCAAAAAGAGAGGCAGTGGTGGAATTCTGGCCAGTTTTTCTGAAAGGCGGAAAGGGAAATTGGGACAAAGAAAGTTACTTAAGTTCTTTGGCCTCCTGAAACTGTTGGCTGGTGGATGAACAGATGTAGCCACATAACATCAGCTGAATGCAATTAAATATCCTGCTTCTCTTTGCAGATATCCAGGAAGGCTCCTGTATATACACAACACAGCATGTGAGAGGGACAGGACTGCACATCGTGTTGGGACAGTCATAGTGCCTGACAGGTCGTGCTCGGTGCTGGCCAGGAAGCTGAAGCACCCCAAACAATACTGGACTCTCTCAGGAAATCTGTGCTTGAACATCATTTACACTGTCTTTTAAATAGACCATCATTTAAACTGCCTCAGATAAAATGCAGAAATTCAAAATACTAGCCCAGGGATGGCACCACTGTTGAAACAGCATCTGACTCCTCTAGATTGTGATAACACTTAGTTGCTTTGGATAGATTTTATTTCCACTCCTATCAGCAGCAGGCCATTTCTACCTTGCCCATCCCAAAGGACCAAGAGAAGTGTCAACACCTCTAGGATGGAGAAAAGTCTGATGCCTGCTCTGCTGCCAGCACAGCATGCTGTTGTAACACAAAGGAATAGGCACCTTGGAAGGAGATGCTGATCAGCAAAATCTGCACCCCTCTCTCCCAGCACACTTAGGAGCCAAAGCAAAATATAAGCTATGGTGCCAGGCTGTGTATTGAGGAAGGCAGAGGATATACCATGAAAATTAGTGGGATAATGCACTGATTAAAATAAAAGTAATAAAATCATAGACTTATAGAATGGTTTGGGACCTTAGAGATCATCTAGGTTCAATCTCCCTACTGTGGCCAGGGATAGATTTCATTAGACCAGTGTGCTCAAACCCCCATCCAGCCTGGCCTTGAACACTTGCAAGAGTGGAGCATACACAGCTTCTTTGGGCAACATGTTCCAGTGCCTCACCACCCTCACAGTAAAGAATTTCTTCTTAATTTCCAATCTAAACCAGCCCTCTTTCAGTTGCAAGCCTTTTCTCCTTGTACTATCACTATATTGTCAAAAGTCCCTTTCCAGCTCTTCTGTAGCCTCCTTAAGGTAGTGGAAGGTGCTATAAGATCTCCCTGGAGCCTTTTTTTCTTCAGACTGAAATACCCTCAGCTCTCTCAACCTGTCTTCATGGGAGAGGTTCTCCAGCTCTCTGATCATCCTCATGGCCCTTCTCTGGACTCTCTCCAGCAGGTCCAAGTGTTTCCCACGTTGGAGGCCCCAGAGCTGGACAGAGCTCTCTTGGTGGGATCTCCTGAGGGCAAAGTGGAGGGGGAGGATCACAGCCATGTAATGCTCCCCTGCTCAATGTGACACCACTCCATCAGGCAATCACAGCCATACATGGCCTCAAACTGGGGCTAAAATATTGATGTGAAAAGTGGCATTTCCTTCTGCTGTCTCTCTATGACTCTAGCATAGCTTTGAACTGAAAAATTAACTTTGTCTGGAAGTACCAGGAGCTCCCTGAATGACAGGAAAACATGTATATGAAGGTAGATCATTTGCTGCTGCTTAAGGGTTCCAGTCACCTAAGGACTTCATTTCCTCTTCTTTTGTTTCCTTCAAGCTCACAAGTTTACTGTTGCTTTAACTTTCTATGCACATAGCTATTCTTAGATTTTGCCTCCTGGAAATTTGAGGAAACACATTAATGTGCTTTTTAAGGGGAATGTGGTCCCTTGAGGGACCTAGAGGCACTGCCAGCAATTTAACTGTCAGGAGCTTTATTTTTTAGAATAGATATGTTGGTGTTTTTTAAACTACATTTTTTACTATGATATTTCCACAGTGAAAAACCCTAATCTTCAGCTCCTTGAGTAGAGATGTGCAAGAGCAGTAAATGGAGAAAAGGCAGTAAATGGGAATGTGGCATGTTATACAAGTGTTGTGAAACTTCAGGAGAAGATCCCTAACAAGGATGATCTTGAACCTTTCGTAAGTAAATCATAATTTAAAAATTCTATTACTTTATATGCACCTCATATTTTGTCTAGTGTTCCCCACTATTTTGTCATTAAAGTGAATAAGGCAGCAGGATGTTCTCACACCTCCAAGGACATTTCAGTCTTGTGAAATGATGGCCCACTTGCAGAAACTCAGTATCTGTTTCTTGTTCCTTCTCCCCTGCACTCAGAGGAGATCCCTTGTTAGCTGTGCGATCAATAAAAAACATATCTTCGACCACAAGTAAATTTAGTTTATTAAAACACAGGTCTGACAGTTAATTCAATTGCCAACAGAGCTGTAGCATGGTCAATACAAAAGAAGTGACCTCATAAGTGGAATACATATATCCTCTAAATGCAAAATTATCTGACAATTGGATGCACTGGACAGATAGAAGCATTTGGTGAGATTAGACTGTGGCTAATTTTTTGCATTCTCTTGCAGTATTTGAAGTGGGTGATGTCTCATGAGAGGCCTCAAGCTTGTCACTTGTTGCTGCTCAGGGCTACTCCTGACAGGTGAAAACCACAGAAAAAGGATTTGCCCCTTCCTTCCAATTACGTGCCTGCTATATCTGCACAGTTAGCATCTCAATCATATTCCCATTGCAAACCACTGCTAATATTCCCTTTTTCATCAACAGCATGGGATCAAGGAGTTCACATGGCATCATTAGGTCAGCTCTCAGGTATGCTGCTGCATTATTGAAATAAGGATTTGGATCATGTGCCTTAGTGAAAACTTCTGGTAAAACCCTGTCCTTATATCAAAGGCAGCATCAAGTGACTGAAATAGATTGAACATAACCCTTAGATAGCCGAGAGAAAATGTGCCTTTCCCAGTGATTTGCCAAGTACTTTTCCACCTGACCAGCAATGATTTGTTTTCTGCATATTTCAGACAGAGCTAAAAATAGCTTGTTGCTGGTTGTTTTTGTTTGGGAACAATAACATTCAATTTATGGAGTTCTTTCTCCATAAAAAGTTCAGAGCACTGAGAAAGATCTTCACAGGCAGAAACTTTCCTTTGGTTGGATTTCACGGTGAGGGAAGGCTTTCAGCATTTTTGTTAGTTTTCATATAAGCGCAGCTGCTTTCTTGGAAAATATGACTAAACTTCTAGTCTGTTTTTAGTAAAAGATGAGGTAATTAAACCCAAAATCTAAATATGGTCTAACTGAGTTTGTGGCCTGTTTTCACTTAGGTCTGATTTTTAGAAAACATATTTTAGAAAATATTCAGAGACTTACAAATACAGCCAGCCATTTGATGAAATTTTCCAAAGTACACATAGGAATAGATTCCCATTGCTTTCTATAAAAGCTCTCCTCCACCTTCTCTGTTGTCCATCTTTCCTCCTGTACCTGGGTTAGTGCTTCCCTGCTGTATTTTTTCATGTTTGATGTAGGAAATTCAAACCAACAGGAAGTTAATCCTATGAAGAAAGGGATCAGTTTCCTCCTCAGAGGAGACTGAAGATGAAGGATTGGGAATGTCTTTGGCAGCAGTTTGGTGTCAGACTGATTTACCTGTACAAAGGAAACTACTCCCTAGCTACCCTTTCGGATCAAAATAATTCTAAAAGTTTGTCTTTGGATCCTTGCATGAGGGTGGAGCTGCTTAGCCTCAGCTTTGTGAAAAGCGCTGGCAGCACTGGGCACAAAAACAAAGTGTTGCAATGACCTTGAAGGAATTGACACCACACAAGATGCAGCCCAGTGCTCTGGGCACCTGCATCCTGCCCTCACTGCCAGCAGTCATCTTACTCACAACACTCCATGGCGATGCCACTTGCTTGAAATCATTCTCTCACTTGACAACCTGTGAAATGTTAAGCAGAATACCTTGGTGGCTAGCTCAGAGTGGAAAATTAAGAAATATTAGTGATTTCTGAGCAGCCTGAGCTGGTGCTGGGTCCTGTTTGCCTCCCTTCCTGCTTTTTAAGTCAACCTCAGTAGAAAGCATCAGTGATGCTATATATTTATAATGTGCAACCCCTTTGCCAGTGTTTGCAAGGGGAATTGGCAGGGTACTGTGAATGTGTAGGGAATCACAGTGTCTGAACCCCTGCACATGCAGGGAAATGGAGTGCTGAGAGGTTCAGGCACAGGCATTGAAGTGGTCAGGTGAGCAGTTTCCCTTTCAAGTCACTCAGTATGGTGAAATGAAATAAAGGGACTCCAGCAGAAAGGTGAGTTCCTTTCAATGCCTTGTCATGGGGAGGGTGAACAACAGAGGTATCTCTACACTGCTAAACAGAAGACAACCAGGGATCATACCCGGCCACCTGACCTCTGACCATCCTGACTCAGCTTTGGTCACCCACAAAGAGCTCTCTCCCAGAGACTTCTGCTCCAGAGATGCCTGACAGTGAGCAGCAGAGCTGCAGGCTGGCCAGCAGCCCAGCACACAGCCTCTCTCATTGAATAGTATGAGCCCAGTCTAGAGACCCCATCAGGACCGTACACACACACACACACACACACATATATATAGTTTTGCAATTCTGCACCAGCTACCTGCAGCACAAACTTCTGATTTTTGCTTTGAAATTTTCAGCAGTAAAATAATAGAGGAAGGGATCGAGGCAGCTGTTCATGGCAGCGAGGCAGAGAGTGACCACCAGTGCCTGGTGCAGGCTGGCGTGGCTGCAGCTGCTGTGCATCAGGTGGGCAGTTCTCAGGATGTGATACGGCAGGAAGCAGACGAGGGAGAGGATTAGACTGATGGTAATGGTCAGCAGTGCCTTCCTGTGACAGACTGCCCTCTTTGTCTGCGGAGCCCTGGCCTTGAGCAGCGCTCTGATGGCAAAGACGTAGCAGAACACAATTGTGCAGAAGGGCAGAATGAAGCCCACGACGAGGACAAAGCTGTTCATCATGAGGACCCTGTGTGTGCTGGAGGGGTGGAGGTCCAAGCATTTGGCTGGGTTGCTGTAGCCAGCGACTCCCTTGTTTAACAGAGGGCTGGCAGCTGCCAGCACAAAGATCCATATGGCCCCACAGGTTATCCTGGCATATTTCCTGTTGGTCACTTTTTCATGTTTGAACGGGTGGACGATGGCTACGAAACGAACCACGCTGAGCACGGTGAGGAAATAAATGCTGCAGTACATGTTCATGTACAAGGTGTAAGTCATGATCCTGCAGAGGATATCACCAAATATCCAATGTGATCCCGAGAGGAAATATGAGGCTCGAAAGGGCAAAGTGCTCACAAACATGAGGTCTGAAATAGCCAAGTTCTGCATGTAAATGTTCACTGAGGTCCTTTGTGAAGTCTGGAAGAAAACATAAATGGAGAGGCTGTTTCCAACAGCACCCAGGAAGAAGATAAAGAGATACATGATGGGATAAATTACTTGTTTGAAGCCGTCAATTGTACAGTTGGAGGAGTTGTTAGTGAAGCTGCCATCTAGCATCACCTTGGAAATATTCATAGTCTGAGCCAGCGTCTCCATTTTTCTGCCAAACTGAAAAGAAGTGGTGTGAGTGCTGGGTTACAGGCTGGGCAGGGAGTTTGGCGATTTGGGACTATTTCACTGAGGGCAGAAATTGTGAGACGACAGTGGGAAGTAAGGGCTCGCTAATAATTAATTACTTGTGATGTCCCAGTAAATACACATCTCAAGACACAAAGCCCCAAGAAAGCTCTAATGAGTTTCAATATTACAGCAGCTGGTTGTTGTCTCAGCCTGTAAAAGTGCTGCCTTTTAGAGGTGCTATGTGTGTGTTTTAATGACAAGTCTCTGATCTTTGCTGTGCAAAACAAGCCAACTTGCTGTCAGCCATTTTGTGGAGGGGAAATTTTGAGTCCCCAGTCACCTACCATGGAAACATCAAAACCTGATCAGAAAAGAAATCACTACCCACTGCTAGGCCTGCATTTCAAATTAGGATGGAAAGCCAAAAGGACTGAATTTGCCCTTTGGAACCAGGGAAATTTTTCTAGTATGCTTTTTGCAGTATTTCAGGAGCAATATTTTGATACATGTAAAAATTAAGGACATTTTGACCTTAAACACTGTGCAAACACTGTGCTAATTATGCACGGTTCCTTTTTTAACTCCCTTCTCCTTGCACTGTGTCTCTTCTTTCTTGTTAGTTTCTAGTGGCTTTCTGTGTCTCTTTGTGGGGGCCTTGTTTCATGTACCACTCTCTCAACCTCTTTTGTGCTCAGCTGTTGTGCACCAGTCAGTCATATACACACACACACTGCAGCTTCCAGGGCAGCCCACATTTGCAGCCCTAATGAAAATGGCCTCTGAGAAAATGGGCTGTGCTCACAGAGAGAGGTGTTTTTCCCCCTGTGAGGTTATAATTCAATCAAATCAAAACCAGTCACCACTAAAACACTCAAAATATTTTTTTTTTCTCATTTGTGCCTATTTCTTTTCTGACCTCTTGATTTCTTATCTCAGCTGTCCTGCAGCTAGCAGTATTTTCAAAGGAAGCTGTCAGCATTGTTTCTTGTTTGACAGTGGGAAAAATTCCCTCTTTGTATCTGCCAATATATTCTAAAGATTGGGCATGGAAATTTTTAGCCTGAAAACCACAACTACATGGCATTTCCAGATGCATGAAAAAGAAGCTTTTAATTTGCCCCAGTGAGAGTGATAATGTTCCCATGGTACACGACTGCATCCTATCTCTGTTTCTGAACATCACTGGCTTCACAATTTGAAACTAATTTATTTGTAGCGGTGGAGCCTCATTGAGGGTAAATTTGGCTTTACATTTGGGTGCCTCAAACACCCAGCTACCTAGTGGGGTATTCCCAGTGTGTTGCAAGTGGGACCTAATTTGCAAACTGAAGCCATGGTGTGGGAGCTTGAGCTATGTTCAGAGCAGGCCATGGTATCTCCAGGGTGGTGTCTCAGAGTCTGTCTGAGCCTCTTAATATAGCAACCACATGTGTCCCAGCAGGTGTCTTTTTATCCAGCCCCACTGAGATGGGAAGTATGGGAAGCACAGCCACAGGCTAGGCTCCCAAAGAGAACTTCATGGACATTGGGTCTCAGCAAAGCCCTGGACTGACTAAACACATGCTCCTAAAGTTAATCTCCTCCTTGTTTGAGATCCTCTTTCTTCATGGAGGAGATGGAAAAGATATTCTTCCTAAAGACAAATATTTTACAATCAAAGGACTTTTAATTGTTTTGGTTTTCTTTATGGAAGAACTGTCTTATATACAGGCTTTCTGAATGGGATCAAAGACCAGCTTTTCTCCAGATTGAATATGATCCCCCATTTTGCAGAGAAACATTACAGCCTGAGGTACGACAAAGGGAAGAGCCCTTCCGACTCGGTTTTCCTGTGGTCCAAGCACCCTTGCCTTTAGAAACCCCAAAATACAAGAAAATATTAGTGAAGGGATCTGTCACTTGTTGAAGCATTCTCACTGTGTGTGAAAGCTGTGAGGTAGAGAAGTCAAATTAAGTTGAAGAACTTGGACTGTGGACAAACTCCAAGCCCTGCTCGGCACTCTGAGTGATGGCTTGTGCCCAGTGCTATCTGGATGAAGGACGGGATTGGGGTGATGAAGATTCAGTTGATGAGAAGCTCTTGGTCCTTGCACCCTAGGGAGAGCACTACAAGCACAGGGGCTGAGGCACTTTGCTCAGGCTCCTCATATGAGGGTATCTAGCTAATGTCTAGCTAACAGCCATTTAAGCTATTTTGTCCTCTAACTACATAAATGCTCCTCAATACTCTTTCCAGCTAGACCGAGACTAGAAGTAGAATAATGCATGTGCAATTGAGAAAATTCAGTATCCTTGACCCTGGCAAGAAAATAATTTCTCAGACTCCTCTCCAAGTTATCCAACTGCAAGTTTCAAGCTGATATGGGATGTCAAAGAGAAAGAAGCTGGAGACCAGTCAACTGAAAGCTCTGAGAGCACCATGGTGCCTGCACTCAGTAAAAGGCCAACAATGACCCAGGCAATTTTCATATGTAGACACTCCTGTTAGCTGTGTCTTGACACACTGCAGAAAGGTAAGGTGAAGTGAAAGACATATTTCATGTAGGACTGCCTGAACCAACCACAGATGATAAGGGGAGATTTTTAGCCTTCCTTCAATCCAAGAACTGTTATTCACCAGCTAAGATTAGGAAATGGCTCCTAGATATACAGAAAGAATGACCCATCTAAGAACAGGCAAAAAACTTCATTTTCAGCAAAAGTGTCCAGATGATCTCCTGGGTCAGGAATGAACAGGATGGGTTAAGGGTGAGAGACTGGACCTATAGGAACTTTCTGTGTCCCCCAAAAGAAGGGAGATTTGCAGTAAGATCTAACAGCCCTCTGGGGAAAAAAAAAAATAAAAGAAAAAAAAAAGGACAGAAAATGACAAACTGAAATGGGATTCTCTCTTCAGTGTACTGCAAGACTCCTCTGATAGAAATTCTCTAACAGGAGATTTTTTCTATATGCAAGTTTCACTGATGGAAACTATCAAATGGAAGCAGCTGACACGTCCTGAGGCTCTGACAATCTCCCTGGCATGAGAAAGAGAAGATCAGCTGAGAAAGAAAAAGAGAGCCTTTCCTGAAATAATTGCTGGATGAGTAGATTAGATGTAGAGTTTGAGTGGGAATTTCATATTTTCTTCATCTCTGTGAAATCTTTAAAAAATATTTACATCTTGATTAGCATGGGTTTTGTAGATAAATATTTACCTTTCATTAGAAACTACATCTATATTATAAATTATACATATTTATTATGAATACATATTTTTCCTTTTATCTTAGCCTGGCTTGAGTGCAATTTTAGGTAAGATTATAGCAGAAAGACATTCCCTGCCTAGGATGAATTTTACACCCTTAACAAATGGATGGATGTGCAAGACAGGTAGGGGGCTGATAGAGCAAAAGTAAGAGGAGATTTGTTTAATTGAAGGAGATACTAAACTAATAGAAATGCCCCAAATCTGTCATATTTTAAGCTCAGGATCCAACTGCCCACAAATCCAATAGACTGGCACATGTTATCTTGAATGTCTGATCAAAACCAAACCTTATGGGTAATTCTGCACTGATCTCAAACCTGAAAAAGAGACAGGGCACCCACCAGGCTTGGCATGAGACCAAAACCCTGGTGCAAAGGAAACCTCAGAGACCTGCAGGAGAAAGGATAATCAATAGGAGCCTGTGTTGCCATGCGACCAGTTTATGGTAATGATGCTGTAGGATGCTGGGCTGGAGGAGTGGCGCTGTGCAGGAGGGACTGCATAACTTGCAACACTGTAAAAATATTGTGGCTAACGAGAAGCACAACAGGGTTCTTGTAGGCAGACTCTAAAAATAAAAATATAGTAGTAGGAATGCAGTACCAGATTCCTTACCGTGATCAGGAAAGCTGCCAGAAAGCATTAAGTGAGGGTAGGAAGAGGAAAGCAGGTAGCAATGGTGGGAGGTTTTGGGTGTCTTTACAAAGATGCAGTGCTGCAGCAGGATGAGATGTTATGTCCTTATGCAACACCCTCCTGACTCCTAGAATAATTAGCCCTGCAAAAAAAAAAAAATCTGCAACACAAGATGCCATTCTGCCTCAGCATTCTACCTCTACAAGAGGCCATTTGATCTTTAGTGCTGCACAGGCCCTCATGCAAGCAGGTTTTGGTGGAGGGAGCTCTGTACTATCAATCACAGCAGAACTGGACTCAGCAGCATTGTGGGGCAGAGAAGCAGTCCCAGAAGGAAGAAGCATACATAAATTTGTGGGCTGTTTTTGAAAACAAACAGAAAATTCAACAAGCCTACACTCAAAAGAAATAGACATTTTAAGAAATATTGACCCCAATGTCTATCAGTAAAATAGTCACCACGACTACTATAAGGAAAGGATCTCCATTTGGAAAGCAGAAGGCTTGTCAAAATGGGGACAGCAGGAAAGTCTGTATCATGGCAGATCAAATGTGGAGAGGAAACCTGAGCATTAAAGAAAAAAGAAATAGTGGAGAGCTTCTGGTAAAGGCTGTTCTGGGTTGGCAGTAAGTTTAGTAAACCTACAGAAAGATGAAAAACCGCTTGGGAACTGTCAGGGGAGTTTGGTGGCAAAAGATTTCTTAGGAGCAAGGTCATAGCAGGAAAACTCAGGGAATTCACTCTTCCCAACCAAAGATGCTGGGATGTTTTCATGGCTGGTGCAGTAAAAAGGACAGAGGAATCTGCTCCACTCAACAGATGTGGGCAGGAAGTATTAAACCAACGAGATAAGTGAGAGTCCAACAAGTAATTGTGACCAGATGGCACTCATGTCAGTATCCCAAAGCATCTCAAGTGTGACACTGCTGGCCAAGGCACATAGCCCACCACTGCAATCAGGCCAGGACACTGATGTGCCATCAGTGCAGCTCTCATTTACCAGAAAGCCTTGATAAGGCAGCTCAAAGCCATGAGCTGGTCATCAGTCCTGGGACCTACTGACCACTAGGACCAATCTCCTCCTCTGGGACATTTTGGGGGCATCTGTAATGAAGAATGAAGGCACTGAGCTCATTGAAATGCCAGTCTTCCAGGAAAATGCCATTATGTCTTCTGAAGAGGCAGATCCTGTATGGCTTACTCACTGAAGGGCTGTCATGACAATGGATGAAGGGGACCCAGTGGTCATGTTATACATATAACAAAGGTTTCTTAAGTACCTAAGTTGCCAGAGAGCTGGAAGGCACGTTCTTTTGTGGGCTGAAGGCTGGCTGAAGTGTAGGAAGCAAAGTGGGGGCTCAAAAAATAAACAATGGAGTCCTCTAGGGTTTGTTACTCAGGCTAGATTAATGAGTGCCTCTATCAACAGTCTGGAGATGACAGTTCTCCATGTTGGCAAATGCCATGCTGCAAGGGTGTAATTAGTATATAATTAGTATATTTTAATGTAAGGTGATGCATGCTGGGGAAAAAATAATCTAAGTCTTGCCTAACTACATGAACTTCAAACTGGCTGTTGCATTCAGGAAAGGCATCACTGACCATTTGCTGAAGTCAGTTCTGAGTTGGCTACCACAGCAGAAGCAACCAAAATTGTCAGTAGAATGAGGGGTACCCTCAAGTAGGGTATCACCTTGTATAAAATCTTGATGCATTCCCATAGTGAACAGTTCTTGTCTTTACACTGAGGATAGAGTTATGGAGCTCGAGAATGTGCAGAGAGAGGCAAGTAAAGCAGTCAGCAGCCCTGGGCTAGCCCTGTTCTTACAGAGGGCAGTCAATCAAGGCATCTCAGCAGAGAATGGGATGGATTTCTGTGCCATGCCTGGACAGAAGGGCACAGTCCTTTCTGAAGATGTGTGGTGGAGGGGTGCTGCTGCTGAAGGGCTAAATATGAGCTCCACTCTCTCTAAAGGTGCAAATAAACTCTCCATTTCCAAGCTGCTGGTCAGAGACCTGCTGCTCTGAAATACTACATTCACTGTAATGTGAGAAATGACAAAACAACAGCTTCATTTTAATGAGATGTTCTCCATATGCAAAATTAAACAGGGAAATCAGGCTGTTATATCAAAATATACTACTTTGCTATGTAAAGTGAAAAGTATATAGAACCCCTTGTATGCCAGGAAAAAAAGATGATCTTTGCATCCCTCACAGTAACCTTTTGTCTGAGGAAGACCCCAGACACCTGACTCTGTTGTTTATTACCTAAATAGGAAGGCAATTACAATATTGCTGCTATAGAGGAGATCACTCGCATTTGCCACTGCACTTCCAAGAAAAACAGAAGTTCTCATGTTTTTTTAAAGTTCCTACTGGCTTTCTTGCTAATATTCACTTTGTGTTTCAAGAGCAGCATTACCAAGAAAAAATGAAAAAAAAAAATTGCAATATTTGGAATTAACACTAAATTCATCAAAGCATGGCATATTATTAACCTTTCTAAATGCACAATAATGAAAAAACCCCAAGATTCTGACATTTAACACCTTTTATTTTTAAAGTTTGCCATAAGTCAAATACATGTTTTTCATCTGGTTAAAAAACAAGGCTCACTTAATCAGATCCACAATTTCATTGTTATCTTCCATCTGGCAAACAATCCTAGTTACATAAACCTACCCTTTTTTTCTGCCAAAAAATTTCTCAACATCAGCTTTGTTATAGAGAAGTTTGGTCAACTATCACTGTTTCTGGCAAATAATACCCTAACTGCAAATAATGAGAAAGAAAAGTAGGTTGTATTTTAATCATTGCAACCATTTTATCTACAGCAGAGAAAGCAGACAAATCTTGTCTTACCTCAGCTCATGAGCCTTCTGGTGTGTTCAGTATTTCCTTCTTTTGCTTGCTGTTGCTTACAGACTTCAGGATTTTTAATGGAAAGGAAACCCACAAAAACTTGATGCAAAAACCAAGTGCTATTAATGCAGAAGCCAAAGAAAAACCATGACCAGGGTAAAGGGAAGTAAATCCTGATTAAAAGTTCTTACATATTCTTAAAAGAGAAATGTTCTCAGCTCAAGGAGTGGTGCTAGCAATCACAGGGCAGTCTTTCATTATTTTCACTCCCTGAAAGAGGCTTTACAACTACATCATGTTAAGAAGCGTTCTGAATTTCTGTGTTTGGGCCCACACTTCTATATATGGCCTTCCATTAGTCAGAGCTGCCCAAAGTAGTAGTGGAGATGCCCAAATAATCTTCACATGAATCATGAAAGATATATTGGAATTAGGGAGAAGATACTTGGTTTTGTTTATTTCCCAGAAAAGATGTAAATTATGAAATTGTGAACAGGCTGCTGGGATTTGGTGCATAATCTCATTCAACTCATCATTCAAGGCTGAGTTAAAAAGCTGAGGGACTAATTTTTCTTGAATTTTTATAGGAGTAGATAGAGCTCTGTTAGGCCATGAGCAAATGGCTGCAGTGAAAACCCCCTCTTAAGTTTCACCACTTCTTAGTGGAGCGATGCTGACTGCACATCTGGGTGCTCTGAGCCCACTGCTGTTGTGAAATAGGTTTCTATACACACTGTAGGTGTAAAAGCTTGATTTTTTCTGTTCTTGTATGTGCTGGTGGACCAGACATATCCAAGTGCTTTCTGGCTGCTGTGCTGTATTTCATATTGGCAGCAGGTCAGGAGTCCACACATGGCTGCTTCACACAGCAGATTGAGAGTCTCAAAAAACCCCAACCTTCTTGCCACCCACATTTGTAGTTATCTACACCCCAAGTGCTATGGATAAAGGTCTTCTCCTCTATCTCTCCTCTATTTACCATTTGTACATGTCAACTTGAGAACAGCCAAAATAGTCCTTTGGGTGTGCTCCCTGTGCGGTATCAGGGTGGCAATGTGCAGTGGCTACAAAGACTTGTGTCGCCAGAGCTCACAAATCCCTAGACCTGCAAACAGCTCTGTGTGTCCTCTTTTTTAGCATGGAGCTGAAAAAAGACATAGAAAACCAGCTTAGCTAAGACTAGTCTAACTCTCTTGCCCTCCAAGGTGGGCACAAAAAGGTGGGGTTTTGACACTTGCCTGCATTTGAGTTGACAGAACAAAGTCAACTTAAAAAGCTTCCCAATAGAGACCCAACCAATTTTCAAGGTGCAGCACAACAATCAATTAGGACCCTCTTGAAACCACTGTTGGCCAGCTCTTGTGGTACCTAAGCCCATGGATAGGTGTCCACTTCCAGCTGTGGTTGTGCTGGCTGCTTTGGTTGCTGTCCCAGCTGTTTCCCTGTCTGCCAAGGTCTGCCTGCAGAGTGGCTCCTGGGTGCTCCCTAACCCCACCCATTCGTTGAGGCAGGTATTGTAGACACCTGAAACAGGATGTGTCTTCTCACCCAGGTCACATGGACTAAAGCAGGGAGGGAATGATCCTGTGAGCATCTTTGCAGGCAGAGTCCTTTGGGAAAGAGACATGACATGCATCAGGGACTGAGGTCACTTCAGCCAGTGAGACCACTGCCAAAAGGCTGCTCTGGCCTCAGTCTTCACTTGGGCATTGCCCTGGTAACTCAGACTGCATCTTATCTGCAACTGGCAGAGACTAATTTAGGCATTGCAGTAGCAGTCTGATGACATCCCCATCACAAGACATGTGGCAATAATCACTTTGGGACTGATAGGCAGGCTGTTCTCAGATACAAAATCAGAGACTGAAACACGCAGAAAAGTTAAGACATTGATCACATTTTATTTTCCTGAGATATTTCGAGAACATATTTTTCACCATGTGATATGAATATCTTCATTGCCTGGGTAATTTCCCACATTCACCTTCTTAAACGCCCTGCTTTCTGGAGAGTACTGCTTCCTCCCTTTTATAAAGTAATTCTGTGTTTTGCTTTTAGCCTGGCTTTGAATAAATGAGGTTGGCTGCCAACTCACCCTGCACCTGATGAGCTAGATCCGGAGTGACTGCTTGGAATTTTTTAGAAACATTCACTGTATGACTCAGCTTCCGAGGGGAGTTTATTACATTTCTTACTAATAAAAACTTCAGTAATTCTGGAGAAGACATCTCAGAATATCATGAAGAATCAAAGACTTCCATCACAAGATGCTGCCTGCATATCACATATTTAACAGTTAATAGCCTGGACTATTTCTGAGTTTTGAGTCTGTAAAATGCATAGATGTTTGAGGACACAGCAGAGTGCAAACAACCCCTATGGGCTGCAGTCTCCATCCTGCCTCTGTCTCTGCCTCCTTTTGCATTTCTGGCTCCACAACAGGCCAGTTTCAAGACAGAAATGCAGGAGGGGGTTACTCATCCTATTTCTTTCCCTTGCTCATAAAATCACACGCCCTCCAGTCCTGCACAGGGGCACTGCCCACAGGGGAGGGCCCCAAATGTGTGAAGAAGCCAGATTTTGGGCCTGAAGTAAGTACTCCATGCAAGTAGAAGCAAAAATTTAGATTTTCCTTCACCTTTCCAAAGTCTCCTGTAGGCTAGTTCAGATGTCCTTATGGGCTGAGCACTATCTGCTGGGGGTTCCAGTCGAGGAGTCGAGGAGTACCACACTCCCTGTATAGGACAGCTTGGACATCCCAAATACACATCATGCCATCATGTGCTCCATAGGCCAGGCCTTCTCCTCCAGCCACCCTAAAGTCAGGTGAGGTGCATCTCAGAATGGTCCATCCCTACCCCCTTTTCTGGTGCATCCCTCAGCACTGCAGTCCCACTGGGCAGCTGCCACCTGATTCACACTCAGCAGAGGTGCTGAGAGCACCTGGAGCCCACGTGGGTCCTGCTGGATGCACACAGCCCAACAGAGTCCTGGAAGCTCCTCAGCTCACGGAGCATGGACACCCTTGCAGAGCAGCTCCAGCATCTCAGCTTCCCACAGACACAAGGACTGTGCATGGGAGACACAGCAATTCCCAGCACCGGGAGAGCTGGGAGAGATACCAGGTCTCCCAGGCAACCCAGGTGAAGGAGCCTGCAGATTTTTCCAGTTGCTCAGTCAATGTTTTGCTGTCTGGAGGCACAAACTTCTAGTGGCAGAATTTCACTCTTTTTCATGCCAAAAGATTTTTGGTAAAAATGGATCTGTCAAAAAACCAGAAGGGATTACCTCCATTGAAGATTTTAGCACTGCATGACTTCAACACGGCAGCTTAGCCTACTAACACATATCTATTTCCAGAGACCAAAATTACAAGCCTACATTCATTTTCTGTGCAATCCAGAATAAAACAGCATCCAGTGTTAGTAGCTCATGTGCTGTCAGCCATAAGGCTGGATGGATGGGAAGAAAAAAATATCAGCATCATGAAGAAGGGGAAGAGGCAGGGGCAATTTTAAAAGGAATTATAAAGAAAGGAGAAGCACAGACGGTTTTCAAGCTGTTTCTTTTGCAACATTAGTAATGACATCTTTTTTAATTGCTTATGGTCCTTTCTTCTTTGTTTGCAGTTCCTCATTAAAATACAGATGAGAATGGAGGAGAATTAATATATAGTTGGAATGGAAAAAGACATCTAATGCTATCTTTAAGTAAAATAAACTCTTATTTTTTAACTATGAAGCACTAAACTGGTAATATTTTTGCTAGGTCCTTCAAAGGTGGCTGTAGGCCTTGGGAAAAATTGTCTCCAAAAGCTGTGGAGCTGATGGCAGCTGGGAGCATTAATTCTCTTCCCAGAGAATAATTGATCCAATTCTTGATTCTGAAAAGACTGAACTGGAACAGGACAAAACACCAAACACCTTCTAAGGCCTTCATCTAAAAGCCATGGAAGGCACTGGAAAGAATAGTGTCTTTTTGGCTTAAAACCGAAGGAAGACAGACTCAGAAACTGTGACTGTAAAAAAACAGCTCTTTTTTTCTTTTTTCTTCAGATAGCTAAAAGCATTTCAGATCTAACATGTGCAAGCTTGTCAGCATGTCAGGTATATTCTGTCTTCTCCATGTAATGTACTTCTCAAAACCTTTCTGCAGACATTTCTCTACCTACCAATCACCATGGTGCTGAAGCTGCTTTCTGCTTGTGTTATTATTTCTGGTTTGTGTGTTAGACATTGCAGGATTTCAAACTGGCAGGATAACGAAAGTTCAGAATTTGAAGGATTTGCCAATGAATCTAGTTACCTCTGTCTTAAGATTTGGCCTCCCAAAGACTTGTTATTTGTATATATTGGCACATGTATGCATGCATGTACACAGTGCTGTGTTTTGGTCTTTGTTTACCACATATGAAATGTTCTGTGAATCCTGAGAATTCTGCTGAACTCTACTTCCTCACAGATATAGAAACTCAAAGCAAAACAAGCTTCTATTTTTCTCTTTGGTGATGCTTCCACAATATCCCTGACCCAAGAGCTGGATAAAATCCAACCACAGCCTTCTAAAATCAGAATTATCAGATGTAGGTGCTCTGCTTCCAATGGCCAAACACCACTGTAAGATACAACCTGCAAGTCCTTCCACATAACCCTCTACCACCAAGTCCACTTTCATATCAATGTACTCATTAATGACAGTCAGCAGAAACTTTATAAGAGACCACAATGTCCCTCTCTGCACAATGTGGGGCATAAGTCTCCCAGTCTTTTCCTCTGAGGCTGATGGGTTCCACCTGCCAGAGGTCCCTCTCCCTGGGGCATGTGGGAAGTTCTTCCTCCAGGCATTGGCTGCTGCCAACACAAAGCAAGTCAAAATTTTTGTCCTCAGTACGGATTTTAATGATGTTTCTTCAGATGAAACTCAGATGGGATTAGATCTCAGTAGATGCATTTTCTATTCTACTGACTTTTGGAAATGGTTTCTTGTGTGGCGTTTAATGTTTTTTAAACCGTATTTTATAATGCCATTTAAAGTTATCTATAGATCTGATTTTCAAAAAGATCATAACACGACCTTTTGTCCCTTTTTTTTGGCTCAGAATTTCAGGACAATATCCATGTGTCTGTGATGGGCAATAAAAAAAAAAAAAAAAAAGTCCATTTATAAATGAAATTTCTAGCCTCGAAAATTGCTAGGATTACATATTTATTTTGTAATTAGTTTCCAACTAGTGTTCCCCCAGATAAAAATGAGAATTAATTTAAGCTCATCTTTGTCACAGGCTACATGTTTTTGTGACATGGTCTCTCACTCCTCATGGTAAGGAGTCCACATTTTTTTAATCCCTCTTATCATCTTTTTTTTTCAGACAGGGAATCTCCAGCTCTCCAGGTTGTAATCTCCTCTGTATCTTCTGTATTCTCCAACATGTCCTTGAAGGGCCATAAATTCAAGATCCCAGATATTCAGTCTTAGACTCCTTCAAGCTTTGTTTATTGAAGCTTACCAGGGTAAGTTTAGCAAACTTCAGGTTTTGGTGATTTAATGATCAAAGTAACAATAAGAGTCTGTGAAAAAGAAACTTAATTTGTGCCAGCTACAAGTGGGCACTGCTTATGAATAATAGAACAAATAATTTAAAATTAGTTGGGGAAGTTAGATAATTTCCAATATCAGCACCACTCTTTGTGGTTGGTTGTCATCAGGTGACCTTGTTCACCAGCTCAAGTAGTGTTGGGGACCAGTCTGGGCAGTTCTGAGCTGCCTGGCATGGGCTGGCTACACAGCTGGGTGAGAGTCAGTCAATCTTGCACAGGGTTTTACAGTGATGACTAAACTACCTCATTGCTTTCAGAGCCCTCAGTGCAATGTGGAGAAGCTGGGCAGAGGCTGACTGGTCTTTTGCTGGAAGAAGAACTAAAGAGAAATACACAATTGTATTCAGTTTTGTTTGGCAGAGATGTTTCTTCCACTTTGTTGCTGTTGCTACAAGACCAGAGCTGTAATTCTCTGGAAATACAGAGCATGCCACCAGAGAAGAATTAGCACAATGGTTTTAGTTTTATGCAACTTTCTCAACACCCAGGGACTGATCATTTAGAAGAGAATAAACAAAATGAAGTAAGCTGTTTGTTCAGCATGTTCCAACACCCGTCCATCTGCTTCCCTTTGTACTCACAGTCCCTCAGCCACAACTTTTCTTATCAGCCACATTCAAAAATATGACTCATTTTTCACATAATAGACTGGGTGGAAAGTAGAGGAGTTTTTATATGTAATAAAGCTTTCTCTTGCCCAGGATCTCCTGCATTAGCTCATATTCTATTTCTCATTAAAGAGAATGACACAATGAAAATGTACTCTTTGTAGCCCTAGTTAGCTGCAGCAGGACTCGCTGTCCGTGCCACAATTAGCTCTTCTTGGCTCTTCACAGGACCAGCTACATGAAGCTTTGGTATAGCTAATTCTAGGATAAGGAGGAGCCACAAGGGGACTAAGTGTTAGTAGAGTCTATAAACAGTCTTCTCTCTACTCAGGCATCTTGTAAGCTCAGCTAAACACACTCTCATGGCTGCAGAGCAGAAGCCACTCTGGAGTGTGAACACTGGCCAAAACCTCTGCCCACTCAGCTCCCTCAGGTTTTGAATCTGTGTTGCAACACCATAAAAGCCATATCCCCAGGCAGATGAAATGGTCCCATGGGAAAGGTCTGCTGGTGTCATCTTCAGTAAGCATCCCTTTTCCATGGTGTCACGTTGTACTCTGCTGCCAGCAAGGCTGATCCTGGATTCCCAGGTGAAGGCTGTGTTTGCCTAGCACATTTATCCCTGCTCTTGCTTTCCACATGCTAGACAACATCTTGCCTGGCTGAGAGACAAGAGGCAAAACACACAGCAGGCTGTCAGTAGATTTTCCGTTCAGATGAAATCTCATGGCTTTTGTCACACAGATTTTGTGCTTTGTCCCAGTGAGACCCTCATATGCATCAGACAACCACTGCTGCTGCAGGAATCTCTCACGAGCTCAATTGGTTTCCCTGGGATCAGAACATCATTTGCCAAGCAGAAAGGGGAGATATCCAATAAACCCAGAGGTCTCCTCCCAAATCTGCTGGGACCTCTGAGCCACTCATGCTGTGAGTGTGTGGCACTGTGTTGGGCTAAGGAAAGCTCTTACCAGTGTAAATTACGTCTCTGACTGACAAATTGATGTTTTGCATTTCTCAGTGCTGAGCAATGCAATTTTTCTTTCTTGCTACAATCACAAGTACCCATCCATAGGACAAGAGTGGGACTGAGGCTCGTCACATCTGGTTGAGATGCTCAAACTTTGCTAGGTTATTTTGTGACACTAAAGTTATCACAGAAAATCAAATGCTTATATAAGGAGGAAACAAGATGAAGTTAATATGCTTTAAAATCAAGGCAGCAACTTACCTTTTGTATCTGATAATGACTTGGTAGAACTATATGATACAGACTCTAAGAAACATCACTGAGGAAAGCTCCAAAGAACAAGACCTTCAATACGTCTTTTGCACTTCATTTGCTTCATTCTACATTTTAATTTCCTAAGCATCGCCTAAGTGCATTCAGTAGGATAGTAAGTATAATTCCTATGAGCTAGCTAAATTACTTCTAGCAAATTTGTATCAGCACTTATATTGTATTAGCATCATTACATCATAATTTAAATCTTTCATTTCACCACTAATCAAAGACAATTTTTGCAAATAAGCCAAATCTTCTAATTTGCCTACAGTATCACATCTTACTTTCTTTTTCAATAATTAAGCATGGTCACTATAGCCTCTGTAGGTAATAGAGTAGCTTCTACATATCAACAACATTTGCCTTTTTTCAAGTGAAATTCCTAGGTCTAATGTCCTCTGCTTGCATCTCTGCAAAGCAGCATTATGTACAATATCCACCAGATACAACACTGGAAAATTCTGCTTCCTTTTGACAGGCAATATTGAAAACATCTGCTAGTGTAAGCAAATTGGCTGAGGAAACTGCATGCTCCCACTTTAGGAATGTTTTCTGTTCATTTTTCATCTCTCTAGTGCGTAGATCCATCACTTGTATTGCTGACACATATTAGAACAGGAATTGTAACACTAAAGTGCTGGAATTATCCAAAAGACGAAAGCACAATTTTGCTATGTCAAGAGTTTGCAAATGGGTGATAGAGGCTCTTTTCTATTCAAAATGGCAAACTATAGTAAACCTAACACAGTTTAAAATATTTTAAAATGGTAACTTCCTTTGCTTCAGCACAAGAAATCTTAGCCACAACTAGAATTCTCATCAATAAAGATACCATCCAAATTATGTTTGGCCCTTTCTTGAGAAACAATATACAATGTCTGCTGGCCACAGCCACAGAAACATAAATATTTTGCTTCCCTATTCAATGGAAGGGAAAAAGAAATCAAACTAGTGATGAAGAGCTGGTCTCTATGTATGAACTCACTTTTGCCTGGGTGACCATCAGGCCATGCTTGTGTTCACCAGCAACAGGAGAGATTGTAGCTAGAAAGCAGGGACTGCCTTTGGTAGTGCACAACAGTAGCCTTCTTTA
This sequence comes from Cichladusa arquata, assembly GCA_026413545.1. Taxonomy (NCBI): domain Eukaryota; kingdom Metazoa; phylum Chordata; class Aves; order Passeriformes; family Muscicapidae; genus Cichladusa; species Cichladusa arquata. Next base: position 62,160,866 of record JAOTQP010000001.1, on the reverse strand, counting down.
AACTATTCAGAATGATAAGCAATACAATAAAAATTAGCCTTGTATCTCAGCCTTTGTGTATTCCTGGGAAAAAGCTCTTTCTGGTGTCAGTGATGGAAATAAAAGAGATTATATATCCAACATACTGCTGCCAGCTGACTGTTAAAAAAACCAAGCTTTATCCTGAAGACAGGTTTTAGAAGATCAAACCTACGGATGTGCACACACACATTCTTCACATCACTGCAAGAGCAAGCCAAATGTCAAGAAAGGCCACACAAAATCAGTCAAGATGCTCACTTTGCCTGGCACCCTGATTGTAACAGGGACAAATCAAGGATGCCTGTGGAGCAGTTTGATAAAAAAACAAGTATGTAGTGATGTTTTCCTAGAACAGTCTTTCAGCTGTCTACAATTCTTGCTTAAAGATTTGCTGCAGGAGAAAAGTCTGGAGATTTAATAACCCTTGATGGGTTTTCCTTCAATGGATGCCAGCCTTTGGCAACACAACATCTTGCACAGAATTATTCCTTTGAATGAGTACATATCATGGTAAAAAATGCTGCAGAATTAGATCACCTACATTAAACATACGTACATTAGAACTACCTGAATGAAAATCACATTCTTTCACCTTTATTGAACCTACTGTCACCTTTCTTTGAGACTCTTTGCTTCTTCCACTGAAAAAGGAGAGGAAAAAATTGTTCCCCCCTACATATGAAGGAAACATTGTCTGGTTCAGAATGAGGATGTAGCTAGGGCAGCATCCAGTCTTCTGTGTGCGTGACAAAGAAGCACAGGAACAAGGCAAACTTATGTACTACTTCCCCTTAGTATTCTCCCACCTTGCAATTATTTTTAGCATGGACAATTTTGTTTGTTTATTCTGAATTGTTTTTGGCCCCTTGAGCCAGTACAGAAAACCATGGTGTGTTTGAAAGAAACCATGCATCTTTCTGACATTTACATAGGTGAAAGATTTTCTTTGATTTCCAAACTTAGTGTGATGCAGTCAAATTGTAACCACCCCTTCCAGGCTGTAAACCTTTTGCCCAACTCCAGGTCATTTCTGGCAGGCTGAAGGGTCCCAGCCTACACATTTATTCCATGCATGGAAGCCAGGTTGCTCACCTTGGTAATTTTTAGCTATAAACCTTGTTGGAGTTAATAATGGCTGAGCAGGGCCCCTTGATGCTGCACAGAATGTTAAAAACTCTGGATTTGCCCAGCAGTGCAGTAACTTGGGGGTTTTGTCTTCTTCTGAACTCCTAGGTGTTCATACAATGAGCTTTTGTATTTGAGAGGCAGCTGTGAGCTCAGAGCGTCCCATCTTAGGGATAAAGGTAAAACTGCCAAACACAGAGGCTTCTGATGAGCATCATTTTGCATCCATCTCTGCTACATTTTATGTGTCATTTAATTGCTCCATTATTCATACTCACATGGTGCTTTTGCAGTTCTTCAAAGTCAATCCTCATCTTTGCTATTTTGCCGAATAGCAAAGTATTCTGCTTATCATCTTCAAATTTTATCTCCTCACTTTTTGTCTTCTTTTCTAGATTGTTTTATTATGTAGAACAGCTAAGTCCCCAGCAAGGGCTTCTGGAACACACCAGTAGCAACCCTTTTTTGCCCTAAAAGATATTATTTTCTTCTACGCTTCCTCCTGATTTTTAACACAAGAACCTTCCCTTCTACACACCAGCTGCTCAACTGTTTGAAAGGCTTACATTTTGATTCTTCAATATTCTTTAGATATGATCAGGTATGCTGAATCCAGACCGCCCTAATTCTCATAACTTTTCATTCAGAGGAACCCAGTATTTTTTTTGTGACACAATTTACCACTATAAAATTTCTTCCTCACTAGGAAAAAAGATTCTTCCTCACACTATCTGGTTTATGCATGTACCCACTAATTCTCTCTGGTTCTTTAAGAGCATTACTAGTAATTTGCCCAGTATACATGCCAGGTTTCCGAATTAGTGGCTTAATTTTTCACATTAACTCTCTTCCATTCCTTTGATAGTCAGACAGCTCTAAGTGCAATATTATACATTACAGTGAGAAATGCAGCACTTTCTGTCTTGGGTGCACGTTGGATAAAAACCATCAAGTAATGGGGACTCATTAATGTTAATACTGTCTGCTTGTTCCAAGGCACTTTTAGTTAAAACTGAGATGTCCACTGATAATTCTCTGCAAGAAGGGCTATCCAGACTCTTCTTCAGTGGATACAACCAGAAAGTATGAATACTTTTTTTTTCCTGCCTGTGGCTTTTTCTTCCCTGCATGTTTCACACTCCAATCATTGAGCTACTGAAACAAACCCCTGTTAGGCTTTCTGACTTGGTTTTAGGATTTATTAATTGATTTTAGTATATAATTCCCTGGATTATTTGAATTTGGAAAGGATATTTAGGAGGAAGTTCTTTGGCCTGCCTTGCTGCACTTTTGCCCTTAATTACAGCAAACAGATCTTCCCATTCACCCTATTTGGGCACAACTTCAGCTGCTCAAAGGAAGTCTTCTTGTCTGTAACAGCATTCCTTTCAATGGTGACTATGTATGCTGCCTTCCTTCTGTGCTTTCTCAAACCTTTTTTGAAAGCATTTGCTTTTTCCCCCACTGTGGAACTCTTACCTGGCACTAAAGTTGTGTGCAGAGATTCAATGCCCTTGCAAACACTTTATAAGCACCCTCTCCTTTATATAGCTCCTCTTTGCAAAATTTAAAAGCTGTAAGGCTTGGTTCTTCGAGTGTTCTTGCTTCTTTTGATCCTGACAAGGCTGTAAATTCACGTACATCAGGGTCACAACTACCAGATGGCTCTTCCACAGTAAGTTGCTAAATGCTAATGTTGTTCCTTCATGAAGTCCCAGGTAACCTACTCCAGCTGAGGCAGAGTGACTGGACTAGACAGTATCCAGTAGGTGCCTAAAACTGTTCTGTGATATTATTAAGTAATATTATTTAATAACAATAATATACTCCAAAATAATGTAATATGATGCTGTGATTTAACCATTATGTTGTTGGCTAAGAACAGTACAATAACTAAAATAAAGTTAAATAGGGTACTACTGCTAATAGCAATTGTAATGAAAAGGGAGATTGCAAAAATGAGAAAGTGATATAACAATGTTCAGTATATTTACTTACTGCCCACTGACCAATGCCTCTGCCTCTTCTTGGCCTTGCACAATGTGCCAGGGGCCTTTTGGACAGTAGAGCCAGAGAGATCCTGATACTCAGATTCCTGCTGAACACAGGTCACAAGTTCCAACACCTCTCCAGTATTCCCTAGAAGCTGGTTCAGATGCACTTTGAGGTTCACTTGGCAGGCCACTGCTATGAGCTCAGTAATTTATTCAGGTGATGATCAAACTGGCCACTGCTACAGCTTTTCCTCCCTTCCATGGGTATCTCTGCTTCCAGAGAGAACCTTCCAGGTTAACCTTATGCAAGCAGCTTAATTCTGATATATAAGACTTGGGGGAGGGAAGGGAGTGATGGCAGCTACTTCATTCTGATTAGTAAGGAAAATACAGCAGTATCAGGGCACCCCTGGGAAAAAATTCATCTTCTTGTGGTTTCCACTGAAAGGTAGAAATACTTCAGTATTAAGTTACTCCTGAAAGAGTTATTTAAGGACTTAATAAAGGACTTCATTCCTCAAATTAAAGATCAGGGGATTAATTTTAGCCTGAAAAGTATACGTCTGATGCAGGAGAATCTTTTTTTATAGAAGCCAGTAGGCCAGCTAGTAGGCCACACTTGGGTCATTCTGGAAATAAAATGCTTTCCTAAGTGACATTAAAACTCCATGGCAAAAAAGGGCAAGGTTTTAAGACTGAAGATTTAACTGAAAAGCTGTTAGGGGCCTTCTTGAAGCACAGGAAGAGCTAAAGGCAATCAAGGGGAAAGGGTGGATTTTTTTTCCATTTTAATAGCACAAGATGACTAACTCAGACATTTTTAGTACTTGTCAGACCATGACTGGAAGGGCTCAGGAGGTGGGCAGAGATGTCTCCATCTCTCCCTGTGGCATCACTAATCAATAGATAAAGACAGGCTGAAGAGCACAGCACAGAGATCAACAGTAGGACCTGAACTGACAGAGACAAGGAATTGTCTCGTGGGAATTATGGTTTGTTCATAGCAATGATGCCTGCTTATACTTGGAAAAGTATTAATAAAATTTGGACAGCAATAGAATGAGGTGGATTGTTGCTAAAACAGCTATGAAAGAATATTGATATTGCAAATTCTTGCTTCTCTCCCAGGAACTGGGCTGGCAAAGCTGGGTTTGACGGAGCCTTGAATACTATCATTCAAAAGAGTTCTGTGAGAGAATGTGGCCTCTGGTACCCAGATTTATTCATTAGAGCACAAGCCAGGTCCTTTGAAGGTTGTCTTGGGTTTGAGTGTCCAATTGCTGCATGGCTAAAATTCAGTCCTGCAGGAGGACAAGAATGAAGGTATGCGATTTGTTGAGGGTGATTTCTTAAATCAAGAAACAAAGGGAAGGATAGTTTTGTTAACAGATTTCATTCAGCTGTAAGAAGGATATCAAAGAAAGTCTGCAACAGATAGAAAGGACTGGGTACCCTAGGGAAATACAGTGAGAAAAGAAATATCCTCAGCTTGTGAGGCAGGGGAAGAGTGTGACAGGGTGACCAGTTGTACTGTGTCCACTGGAAGCTGTCCCTGGGATGTCCTCAAATAGAGATAAGGAGGTTCTGGCAGCAATTACCCATGACTGTGTATCTAAGACTTGAGATGAACAGTAAACACTAGCAGCATTTGTAGGAAAAATGCTAACTTTATATGTTATTCCTGGAAAACCCCCCAGTGGGAAATCTCATAAATGGATATTCCTAGGAAGACCATGAGTCTATGAAACAGCTATTTTAAGACGTGCAGGGTATAATTAGAAGAATGAAATGATACATGCCCGGAGATGTTCTCAGATGTCAAAAATATTCCCAGATAGTCTACAGTGCTAAATGGTTAAAACAGTCTGGTACTGGGAATGCCAGCCTTGGATCTTCCAACTTCCATGTATGTTTTGGAAGTTACCAGGGTCATTACAATGTGTCATTTGGAAAACAGAGGGTCATAAAGACTGAAGCTGTCACGGTTTTGCAATGTATGTCTGGGCCATTCAGTTCAGCATTAGAGGATGGCTCAGCACACTTATTAGTACAGCCAGAGACATGGGAATTGTGGTAGGTCTGGGAAGTGAGCTGAAAAATAGGAATGACTAAAACCTATCAGAGCAGACTCATCTTCTCTGATAATTCAGAGATTCAGGACAAGAGTTGAGGCATGATCTGCTTGGGAAACAGCAGATTTCTGAGTAAATAAAAAATAAGTTTATAAGAAAACAGACAGATCTGAATTGAGGGAGAGGAACCTTGGCTGCAAAAACAATTTAGAGTGGCTCTCAAAGCAGGGAAAAGACATTGAGAAATATACTAACAACTTGGTGCCATGCAAAGGCACCAACACCAATTTGAACGAACTGAGCATTCCTACTTTTAATATAAATATCTTGTCCATGGAGTAGATTACAAGGAGATTTTACAAAACCACTGCCACTTGGCAGGCATGCATACTGATTCAGCAGTTACAGGACTTGAAACATTTCCCATTAAAGGCAAAAAAGAGAAAAACCTACGTGGAGATGTCCAGGAGAAGAAAGACTTTGCCAGAGGTGTTGCTTTTTTGGGAGACATTACTAAATTGTACCTCAAGTCCATGATGATGAATGAATGAGCCAGTGAGCCCCTATTCCCCTTTCCTCA
>JAOTQP010000001.1:62078005-62155020 GCA_026413545.1 Cichladusa arquata | reverse complement strand
GCAGCAGAGAAAATATTAGGATACTGATAGACAGTATTCCAGTTAATTTAAAGGGTGCCTGTTTTTACTTTGTTTCTGGTGATGCACAAACACTTGTCTATTGGCATAGGATGCTGCTTGAAGTCTGATTAAAGAATTATTTGCCTGAGCCAAGGTAATCCATGGAGATGGAGTGTGCAAAGCCTTGCAGAAGTACGAACAAATTGTGCTCAAAGGAAAATGATGACTAGTCTTACAACCCACCCATCCATGTCTTTTCTGTCCAAAAGACCAGGTATTCTATTAATGTAACCTTCTTTGACTCCAGAGCAAGTCTTGAACTGATGTTTTGGTGTCTCGTCTTTGTGACTGTACCTCTGACATGTGATGAAGTGATATTTCACTAAGCAGGGTGTATGCACTAAGTTTACTAGATACAGATGGCTCTCTTATATAAACTATTGTAAAACTCCCAAAATAAGCTGAAGGAGTCTGAGTTATTTTAGAGTGCATCTGACTGAGGAGCTGGACTACTTATGCTAAACCAAATCTTTGTCTACTGAAATTCACTTGAATATATTTTTGTTTAAAGACCGGTTGTTCTTGGCAATTTATTAGCAAAAGCAACAAAAAGCTTTCAGAAAATGGCTTAAGGACTTTGATCTAAGCAGTCAGCAAGCTAAAACTGCAGATGTCTAGTGCATGAACGGACGAATAGGAAAGGGTCTTTTTAATAGCAAAATTACTTACCTCTGAAGTAAGAAAGGTTCTTTGAAGTGAATCAATATGTATTCATTTCTGATACACATTAAAATCATGGCTTCATCAGTGAGAAAATCATGACAGTGAATAAAAGGCAAGGTTATTAATTTTGAAATATGTTTGAGCTGTTGTTTCATTATGATTGTATGCCAGAAGAAAGTAATGTTCAAGGCACTTTGTAGATCTCGCCTTTCCAGCCTACCTGTGGAAGGAACTTCTACTAAGAAACCACCTTCATAAAAGTATACAAAATAAGTCTAGAAAATGCCAAGAAACAGCTAAATTATATCTATTAAGGGAAATATCTGTAAGAGATTTCACTTAGAGCTCTTCCTTCCCACACTCCGGTATATTGGTAACTGTACTGCCTACCCAAAGTGTCCAGGAAGATGAAGACTGCAAAATACAGAAGTGTTACTTAAGGTATAGCAAGACTGATTCTCAAATGCGGTATTTTATTTTCAATTGTATGTGTTTCTGGTTTCTAACTATGGGTAAATTATATGGCATCTAAAATAGCCCCTCTGGTACTGTTCTATTGCAAGTAATGGTTGTACTGTGCCCAGCAGTCAGCTCCCAATCCAAGGCTTGAGGACAACGTCATAAAGTGCACTGAGTTCATTTTGTGCTTGATCTCTTTCCTTGCCAGGTGCTAATGAAGAGTGATGGGCTTTGCTGGGTTTATTGTGGGTGAGAGATGATATGCCAAGAATGATCTGAGAGGTGACAAATCCCTGACTGTCAGAAGGGACAGAGAGTCTTCAAGGATCCCAGGGGTGCTGCAGCCCCTGAACTGAATACTCTAGCAGAGCTGGAGAGCTCCAAAGAAATTGGACAGTGGAAGTCACATTTTAAAGGGCCAAAATGTGGATGGTCACCTCCTCAATACAGTGCTCCTTGCATTTCAGGTCTCCAGCTCAATAATATTTCCATGTAGACAGAGGAAAAAAAAAATCTGAAAAACAAGCCTGAGCAAAGAACTGAAAGCAGAGTTGTGATTTCAGAAGACACATTTTAATGTATCTGCAGTTTTACGAACCACCAAAACAAGCATAGGCAGACACTTCATTAAGAAGTACTTCAACACCCTCTACAGGAACTAGGAATGAAAAAGCAAGTAATTTATACCTGCAGTTAATTCTGACAAAATTTAACAAAAAGACTAAAATTATTTTAGGTTACTTAACCACTCTTGGAACTCTCATTTTCCTGACCAGTTTAATAAGTGTGTTATATCCTAGAAGCTATTACAGGTCTTGTTTATATCTCAGAAAATATGCTGTCTTGAAAGATACAAACCTTCCTCACCTTGTCACTGGTCACTTGTCACTTTCTTCTTTCTTGATTTTAGGAATGGATTGTTATCTCCATTCACTTTCTGAAGAACTTTATAATGGTAATGTTTGGAAGTAAATTTAGTCCAAGCAGTCCATGCTGTATCTAGAAGCCAAATGTGCCTCTTGGCCAGCATCTACTAACAACATTGTAGATAGTTTCTGTGCAAAATTCTAAGCCCTAACTTATTTTGGAAGTGCTGGGAAGGATTTACTTCATGCCTATTAGCTCCTATTGTGCCTCAGCACATGAAAACATTGTTTTTCATGTATCTCACTGTATCCCGAGTCACTGGCACAGTGAGGCTCCCCAAAGAAAGATGCTCACTTCCCTGTGTGCCCAAGTGGAGCCTGTGGGAGAAGTCAGACACATGTACCCACAACTCACATTCCAGGGGAAAACACCAAGGCAAAATCAGGTTTCAGTTCTGCTGTTTGGGTTTTCTATCTCCATCTGTTATTTAAATCTGGCCATGTGCTGCAATGCTCTGTGCCCTAAAGGCCTGTCTATCTGTGCTGTCTCTGTCAAGGTGTTGGGAGGGTGATGACACATGTTCAAGCCAGGACAGGCTGTGGCTGCAAACAGCAGCTACTCAAGCATAAAATCTCTTCAGGCACATACCTGCTGTGAGGTAAATTTTGTCCCTTGGCAGTGGGGCAGCACTGAGCCAGGAGATGCCATTGAGGGGTGGTGCAAGGTCTGAGCAAGGCCGGATGTGCCAGCTGTGCCCTACTGGGAAAGTCTGTCCTTGACAGCAGAAGAGAGGAGCTCAGCTATTCTGGTGTGAGAGCACTTGGACAGCAGTACTGGAAGGGTGCAGGATTTGGTCTGGGGTACTGCTGACAAGGTGGTACCAGTGTAAACATAGGCAAATGCCAGAACATGCAGCCACAGTGCCCACAAGCTTAAATATCTCACATAAAATTGGATAATTTGTGAGCCACAAGCCTCTTGCCCCTTCTTGTAGCTGACTTTATTAGCTTCTTCTAACAGATTTGATGTGATTCAAGACATGGGATGGCAAAGCCTCTATTAGCCAGAGCTGTTCACAGTGAAGCTTCAGTTCATCTTTGAAAAGGTCAGACTTCTCGCTTGTGTGTTTGGAAAAAGGAACAATTGTGTTATAGAAATACTAAAAATACCTAAAAACTGACTTGGAATTACTTCTCAAAGAGGTGTCAATCTGCTTGCTAAGTGAATTTGTCTGAATAGGGAGAATTGGTGTGAATAGGGAGAGCAGAATTTCAGGCATGCTGGTTCTTGCAGTCTCTTAATGGATGCCTATTTGTCATATAATTTTGCCATTTGCTATTTGATTAAGGGGTTTTTAACTTTTCCAGTAATCTGCTGAATTATGTGTGATCCGTGGGTGTGACCATTCTTTGATCTCCATTTATATCTACAGAGTTAGCAAAAGTCCCTGCCAGTTCCTGTTAAAGGAAGAAAGCAAGTTCTTACATGTAGAGTAGTTAATATGACACTTTGCAATCATCTGGATTAAAAACAGTGCTTTTTTTTTTTTTTTTAAACTGAAGTGGCTTTAGGATTAAAATTCCTCAATTAAGCCTTTTTCAGTTTGAACTCAAAACTTGCTTTTATATACACTGGTATTCTCTCTCTCTTTGTTCCATGCATGTCAAAAAAGAGACCAGGGAGTCTTGTTCTTTCATGTGGTTGAAGCACGTGGGCTATTTTTAGGAACAGCACAGTATCACTGCAGGATGGCAGAGGACTGCCATCTTTGTGCTTGTGATGCACAAGGAATGTTCAGAGAAGTGCACATGCAGTTCTGTTTGCAGGTTCTGCAGCTGATGGCTGACATCCACTCTAATGCTGAAAGTTTGTTTTTGGAAGAAACAAAAAAACACCAAGAGAGGAGAGAGAAAGGAAGAACTGTCTGAGTGAACAGTCAGAACCAGGAAGAGCAGTGATGGGGACCCAGATGAGACTCCTCCTTTGGTTGCCCCTTATGTGCAAGCGTTGCATGTAAATTACTGAACAATATTCATTGAGTATTTAAATTATTTCTATCTACTTTACTAAAAACTATATTTTGGTGTTTGCTAATTCAAACTACAAAATGAGAGATAAGGAAAAAGGGGAAATAAGGCAGCAGACTCATGCCAGTGGTAATTGTCTCCTGTGAAAATACATTATAATCATGAAAAGAGCATGAAAAATAAGAGGATGAGCCCAACAAGGAAAAGACACCACTTCAGAAGCTCTGAAATCTGCTACCACAACAGCTGTGGTGAGAGGCTGTAGAGCTGGCAGTAGAATGCAGGCTGCAGGGCTCCAAACAGCAGAACCTCAGCACAACCAAGGCAGTGGTGTTGAGGTATTGAAGGTGCAACACCCATCCTAGAAGCTGGGCAGAAAAGCACCAGGTCCAGGCACAGACATCTGCTGCAGCAGGGCTACCTCTTCCCTGTGCCACCCAGGCTGCTGCTGGCTGCTGAAACAAATCTCAGTATCAAAGCAGTGAGTCACAGACAGATGCTTTCAGTTCAAGATTTCCAATGGGGAATGAAATCCTGAAGGAAATCAAAATGATAAAAACTGTTATTAACCTTCAGGTATGCCACAAAAATCCTCCTTCTTCTTTCAACATTCCTACTAGAAAAGCCAGAAAATCCCAGTTCAACTGAGGGCATTTGGGGTTATGGATTACACAGGCTGTATAAAACCTTCTGACAAGTATGGATTTTGCCTAGCAGGGCAATATAATAAAAAATCTGTTAAGCATGGTGGGTAGACAAAAAAATAGTTAGTACAGACTTTTGAAAGCAACATTTAGAAAGCATCATCCGTGTAACAAAAAACATTACTTTAAGGAATAGTACTTTATACCTAACAGCTCCTTTTCTTGGGTCTTTGTATGATTCATCTGAAAGTAAAAGGCATCAGCTTTTCTTGAAACAAGTGAGTGTGGAAAATCATATTTCTTTGTAACCAGAGACATGCATCCTGCAGGAAGAACCAATTTACATTAGGTGGTAAAGCATTTAAAACTACAGTGACAGAGAGAATACAAACTGAACTGCACCAGCTACATGTGAAAGGACACCACAAACCCCCTGATTTCCTCCTTACACATGAACTGCAATGCCTCAGCACAAACAGGCTCGATTCTGCTCTTAGAAAATGTCTGTTCCTATGGGGCTGCTCTCATGAAGGTCCAGGAGCATGAAAAAATTGGACTAATATCATTAATCTTCTCTCATATTTCAGGTTAACTGGCATGTTCCATCTAACAACAATAAGGCATAAAACAGGTGTAAAAGAAATACTAAAAACATGAACACCGGTAGAAAATATTCCATACCATAAAGTCAAGACTATGTGAAAAATAATAGCCACTGGCAAAAGTTAGCAGAACAGGATGCAAACCTGGCTCTTGGCAAATACCTATTTCAGTCCTTTACATAAGCAGTCATTAAAATAAAAATATAAAAATAAGATACAAGGAGAGCAAAGAGCCATCGCAGTAATGAGACACTGGCGCCATCTAGAAGAGGAATAAAACACGCACCAAAAAAAAAGTGAAGTGGAGCATAAAAAGCAGCTCAGCCTGATTTACAGAATGTAGAAGGCATTTCAGAACCACAGTATTTTTATTAATTACAAGGACACATTTCAGTGAAAAGTGTTCTTCACTTTTACAACTCTCAGTGATTCTAAAAATACTTAAAAGTGTCTTAATCCTGTTTTTACACATACTTTTCCTGTGACTTAGACCCTGGATGTTTCTGCCCCATGAAGCAGGAATTTTCAGGGAAGACTTAGACAGCTCCTGTCCCTACCTTTCCTGTCCCTGGGAGGGCCACAGCAAGGCTGACAGAAGCACTGTGAATTGCAGCGGTCTGTGTGACTGTGGTTTGCTGCTGGGGAAGCTTAGGGCAGGAATTACAGCTTTTTTCTTTTTTTGCCACAGCAGACAGTTTAGGACAGATAAGGAACCATTTCCAGATGGGAGAGCAAAGGTGAGAAACACCTTTTTGCTGGCATGTTGAAAATTAACTCTTTGTGCTCCCTTTATGGTATTCACAAACATTTTGGACATTATTGAATATGACACAACAGTCACCACTCAGATATATAATGGATATGAGGAGTCTCTCCCCTCCTCTCATGAAGGAGATGTTCACCACGTTCCTGCAACAAGGAGATATAGCAGGTGCAGCTTGTCCTCCATGCTAATACACCAATACAGGAGAAAGACCAGACCAGATGAGCCATAGCACAGCTCAAACCAGCTTGATCACCAGGAACCAGAGCATCAGCTATCCAAGATACCCCACTAACTCAGAATTTCCATTTGCAACTGCCATCTCTTGAAAGCATCTTCTTGGGCTGTGTTTTTATACACACATCTCTAATTTTGAAATCCTGTCTTCTTCTTCATGTGTTGTTGTACTAAAGACAAGAACTGACTGCTCTTCTTAGCTCCACTTTCCATTAAGAAACTGTTCTGTCCTTTCACTTACAAAGGATAAATCAAGGACTTTAGCAGATGCCCTCTTTCAGGTTTAAATTCCATCTGACATCCACCTGGGTTCAAATGACTTTCGGTTTGATTCTGTTTCTTTTGTGTGTTTGAGTCAACAAATTTCATAACTCTGGTAGAAAGTCTCTAGCGTGTTTCCATGAGACTAGACAGGCCATAATTTCTGAGTTCAAAACCTGCCTACACATCCCTGCTGCTCAGACAGTGTGTTCAGTCCATAAATTAGCTTTAAAAAGGGAGAAAGAACACATAAAAGTATTGTAATTTGTGGTTCCAGTACAGACCATTTAGACAAGATGATACTAAACAAGGAGAGCTTTAAATGTCTATTACCATTTATTTATGTGCCTCATGCATTCATTCACTCAGCAAAACCCAGGGCAGAAGCCTTTAAAGAGAGTCATATTACTGGGTCATGCAGGTTCACAGAGTTGGCTACTTGAAACACCAGGGACAGCATCACCAGCAACCTCGGAGTACTGAGTGAAAGTTTGTGAGTATGATGCATCTGCCACTGTGGCTGCCAAAGAAGTGGCTTGGCAGGGCTGTGGTTTTGAGCTGCCCACTGCTGGCATTGTCAGCTGGTCACTGCTGCAGGGCACAGGGGGCTCCAGAGGCCCTGCTGGAGAAGTTGTAAGGGAAGAATCAAACATCTGCCTTTGGAACAGCAGCTCTCATGAGACATGGGTAAGGTTGCTGGGAGCTTTCAAGATCCTAATATAGCCATAGTGACATCGACACAAATTAACTGATGCTTGACCGGTGGGGAGCAGCCACAAAATATCCAGAAAATTAGATGGTTTGGGCAATGACTGAGGAATGCTCTTGGAAATTACCCCCAAACTCATTGCCCCTACATCTGCTCTTTCTCTTTGTCTGGCCTGAAAAGCATCTTGTGAGCATGAAAAACATAATAAGATAATATAATGTTATTCCTTGTGATTTTATTTTAATATATTGTAACAATTATAAACATTAGCTCTACCTCCTGATTTCTGTTTAACTAAGCTCCTAACTTCAGTGTTACACTCTTGGAATGAGTTATCCAAGTCATTCCCAGCTAAAATAAGTGTTCCGTTGGCACTATGCCCAAACTCAATCTAATCAGATGGAATTCTGTGTGTTTAATTCCAAGAAAACTGAGATTAAATTGAAACCCACAAGTGGACTCCAGACTTTATGGTCTCTGAAATTTCAAAACGTTCAGACTTGGTTCGAGATGTCGATATGGAAAACCTGAAATGTAGGAAAGTTGTCAGTCGTGCTTGATTCTGCCTCTGAACTTTGAAGGCTGGCATGCCTTTTTCCCCTGTGGTAAGCATAAAGTAATAGCAGTCATGACATGACACAAAGTCCATAGGGCCAATATTTTAATGAGGTCAGGCTTTTCTTTGGATGAGAAACCTACAAGCAAAGCCAAAATGTGACAAGAAAAACTACTGCAAGTGGAAGATAATTTATCTGAACCAGAGCCTCAACTCAGTGCTGGAGCTGACCTATGCACTGCTGGATATTCTCTATTTCACATGTAGCTTCAAAACAGAGCCAAGACAGTTACTTAATGCCAAGACAACTTTTACAAGAAGATTCCTGTAAAGAGCTTTTCCCAGGAGACCCCTCCACTGTACTGAGGTAGCTGAGGAAGTTTCCTGATGTGACTCAGGGGAATAAAAGCCCAGACTGAGTTAGCTGGAGAAGTGAAGAGGGCCAAGAGGAAGGCAGACCTGGAGCAGGAAGACCTGAACTAACAGAAATTGTAAGACAGCTGATGAATGAGTTAAGGGAAGGAGAAGAAAACCATGCAGTTCAGCAGTTCAACAGAAAGATGTTGAGAACGAAACTCTGCCATTTCCAGGAGACAGCATCCTGAACGATGCTGAGCAGATAGTCTACTCAGGACCACTCACAAAGTGCATTTTTCTAGGCTTGCTCTGAATATTGTGAGGTGATCTGGACTTCATGTACCAACACAGAGCTACAGCCAAAGGCAATGAGAACTCCCTCTTAATTTAATGCAGAGTACACAAAAGTCAAAATTAACAGGGCTTTTTTATTGTTATTCAGGATATCAGCTCTCAACAGACAAATGGGAGTTGTGTCATCCCCTCATTTTAGAGGACCTTGAAAAAATGTTATAATTTGGAAAGCACTGGGATATTGAACCAATATGTATAGTGGCAAAGCACATAGGAAAATTAGCCATTGTTTGGAGAAAAGGAACAGAACATTTTCTGTAAACAAGGCTTATGGAACAGCTTTTTTTCACCTAAATAAATGCTGATTTAAAGCACATGATACAGGCACTTATTCACCCTAGGCTCCCTGCTGGAGAAAGGTGACAAAGAAATACTTCCAGAAAGTAACTCAAAACCTATGCTGAACTGAAAACCTCTGAGGAAGCACTAAAGTCTCTCCACTGACTCCAGAGAGAGCTCTGGACAACTGCCCTCTAATTCCATTGCCAGTAAACCAGGCCAAAGGCTGAAGGCTGAAGCAGGATAAAACAAACTGAGGAGCAGCTCTTGAACAATCAGCACTCTTCCTCTTTGTGCAGATCAAGGCAGAAATTTTTTGGAGGAAAAGTAACAGCTAAAGCCTATATTATAACATGTCTGTACAAAGGTGAAAAATTATGGTTGCCTGTGCAGCTTTTTTTTCTCCTGGCATTTCCTAACATTTTAGAGATTGGGTCCAAAGCATTCATGCTCTTTTAGCACAGCTTGGTGTGCCAGATGTGCAGGTAGCTCTCATGCATTCAGGCTGTCTCTGTTGCCAGCTCTAAATATATCAATCCCAACTTATTGGCCAAAATGGTAACCAAAGACCAGTTATAATACTTGGCCTTTTCTTTTACCTTTCAATTTTCAGTTTTCAGTTGGATACAGGATTTGTTTAAACTTCAGAATTGCTCTGTGAAAGTGTGAGCTGGATTTTAGATCATGGAATCTCTAGTTTCAAACACAATATGCTGAGGTGTATTATAATACACAGTATATTTAGGAGCAGCATTAGGTAATAAAAACATGCCTGAGTGAAGAGGATTTTTTAGAGGAAATAACATCTCATTGATGACTGGATTCTGGTTTTCCTTAGCTTTTCTGAGAGGAAGAAATGTGGCTTTGACAGCCCCCTCTTCTGTACCTGTGTCAAAGGCAACAGAGATATTCCCTTCATGAGGCTAAAAAAGAGGTTACAAACAAGCCATCTAATTCAAGTACAGATGTTTCCAGAGAGAATGTAGAGTTCATTTCTAAAAAGCAGTGTTGAGCAGCCTCAAAGGAAGCTTTCCAGGAGCCACAGAACATTTCAGCCTGCAGCAGCAGCACCAGCAAAATGTCTTTGGCCAGAAGTGCTGGTGAGGTGCCACTTCTCATCTTCCCCTTTTCCTGCAGCTCTGTGTGGAAAAGCCACATCGCTGCATATCTGGAACATATGCCATTGTACATGGAAACATTATTGATATAGTATAATTGTGGAAGTATCACTGTCTTTGGGTTGAATTGCATACAGTATCTTTCTTCCTGTAGTTCTCCCTACTAGGGGAATTAGCTGCTGCAATGATTTACACACTTGAGTAGGAATATTTGACTTAAACCTTTGGTTACTAATGTTATGTTAGGAAAACAGCCATGTTATAGCAAGCTATTTTGGTGAAGTTTCACTGAAATAAAAGATATTTTAGGAAAGAGGATTTTGCTTCCATTTCCAATATCTGCCACCAGATATAAGCAAGCAGTGACAAGTTATAGCTATTGACACATGACAGACTGGCGCAGCAAACAGTGCTGTGGTTCACAAAGCAAACACAGCTGCACAATATCATACAATCTACCTGTCCTGCTCTTTCTTGTGCTTTTCCAGGAACACAACAGGAATTATCAAATTAGAGACAATCTAGAATAAAATCTAGAACCAATTATTGACTTCAGTAAAAGTAAGGCTGACCTCTTCCTTTATTTATTTTCTGGTATCTACAGATTTTATGGTATCTACATCCATCTATCAGAATTTTTCTCCATGATCTAATTACTGGCTGATTTATGGCCAGGAGTCAAACTTCGAAACCATTTTGCTTCAATTCACTAATTTCTCCCTCTGCAGTAGCTCTAAGTGTTGGCACTGCTCTCTTGTTTTCAGTTATTTCAGACTGAATATCCTATTACATCCATGATCTGATTCAATTCACACAGCATTGGCTAGGGTCACAGGAAATGTTCAATGTGTCTTTTAATTCTGAGTGGCAGTTCCAATCTAAACAGTGCATTACTGTAAATTCCAAGCAAGCTGGAAGACACTATTATAGTAATATGGAAAATTAAAATTTGGTTTTAAGGTGGCACTGTTTCTGAAGTAGAATTCCTATTAGTGCCAAATCATACACAAGTTACAATCTGTGTAGTTTTATTTATATCCCATGCTTTCTTTGCAGTAAAAGGAAGTGAGCAGGCATGTCTGAGGCAGTGCATCTGACATTTGAGAAGGAACTAAGCCCCAACATCACTGTCCCTCTCTAATGACTCACAACCAGCTCAGACACAGGTGTTGACACAATACTGTCCAATTTGTTCAGAAGGACCCAACACAAAAGCTTTAGCTTAAAAAGTCAGTATATCAAAAGCTTATACCTACATGACAATAAGAGCTTGATTGTGCTTATACAAGCTGCTGGGAGCAAAGGTAGAGTGTGGGTGCAGAGCCCAAGGAACAGGAATTGGATGCTGTCAGTAGAATTGCTTCTGACTGCAAGGACATGATGAGCTCCCTCTTCTCTCCTGTGTGCCACAGTTGTTTACATCCCATGAGTTGTGCTTTTCCATCCCTCCCTGCCTGTTTGCTCAGAAACACTAGGTGCTGGGCCTAGCAACTTGGGCAAAAATGCCATCAAACCCAATGTCTGTAATTATTTTTCACTGGCATGTGGCCTGTGAGACCAGAGATGATGAAATACCATGTGGCTGATGTACTTTACTGTGAACAAATGCAAGCATATCATGTGATTCTCCCCAAGAGAGAACAGGTTCACAACAAAATTGAAAGCAACAACTTCCTGATTCTTTGGTTCTCTTCCAAGACATCTAAAATTAGTCTGCAGATTGTCTTAATTTGCAGTAATCAGCCAATGTCAGCTGTACATTGTGGGAGTGGGACATAATTCTGCCACTCCTTGAAATAAAATTGCCAGCACAAAGAGGAGTTGAACTAGGAAGTTTTCTCCATAATCTTCCCTCTATTTTAAACAGGCTAATCCACACTAACTCCTTCTCCCAATTTTGCCTCAGACTTTCTTTTCCAACCGAGATGTAAATTTTGAGGTCAGAAACTCATTTATCACACCATCTCCCTTGGTTCACTGCAAGTCTGGGTGTCCATCAGTCCAAACACAATGATCTGCCTTACAATTTGTGGTTCAAAACATAAAATTCTCTGATGGGTGAAGTCATTACAATCTATGAAACTGTCAGGAAAAAAAAAATAGCTTATTTCAATTTTTGGGGAAAAAGGCAAGTTTTTAAGTTTAAAAATACTGTAAGTACTCCTAAAAAAGAACAATAGGAAAAAGGTACTTAGGCTTCAAAATCCAGCAGCACTGTACTGGAAGATTGTGTTGATCCCACCAACCCCAGTCACCATCCCTGGAGATATTTAAAAGATGTGTAGTTGTGGCACATGGGGACATGATTTAGTGATGGACTTGGCAATGCAGTGTTAATGGCTGGACTCAATGTTCTCAGAAGACTTTTCCAACCTAAATAATTCTATGTTTCTTTGAGTCTATGCTACTCAGCAAATTACCCAATCCACCCCCATACCAGATTTTTAGAGATAAATTTCAGGGCCGATATGTGATAAGGAGTAAAAAACATATTAATTATTAATATTATTTTTCTCTTTCAATTTCCTCAAGATGTAATGTAGTAGGAATTTCAAAATATCTAATTTTCACAGCCAAGGTGGGATAAAGTCTCTTCTGTGCTAGAGTCTTAAAAACTTCACAAGGTTTAGGGTTTTACCCAGTTAGTACAAAATCATGAGAGTGCCAGATGCATCACGACCTCCTCCTTACAAAGTGATAATTCTTTCTTACAGTGAGATCCCAGTTAGAGTTAGAGCCCAAGCCCCAGAGTGGAGGTGCTGCTCTGCCCATTTTAGGGCTGTGAGTAGCTCACCCCATGCTTTGCCAAGGAGAAGCTGCCATGACCAGGCTCACATGGATCCTTCCATGAGCAGGACATCTGGGCAGGGAGTTGTGGTAGGAATTTCAGGACTGAGCTTCATCACCCAGTATCTGAACTTCCAGACAGGTTTCTTTCTTCAGACAGCAACAGGTTTCTGCACAGGGCAGACCAAGTCCAGGAGTTCTTCCTATCACATACAAATAACAAAACTGCAACAAATGCATTTGTACAAAAAGGAGTTTTCATTTCAGATAGCTGGCATTTTGTGTTGACTGTCACCTTGCTGAAAAGTTTTGGGCCATGTCTAATCTACACAGAAAACTTTGTTGAATGTTCTCTGCTTCTGTTTTGTGTCTCACTCTGCCTCTTGCACACATGCACTTGTAAAACATCAAGCCCAGAGGTCACAATCCCATTTGAGGCTTCTACAAGTAGTGAGTAAATGTAACGCTAATTGCAGTGTATCCACAGTGTGTGTCATTCTCTGGCACAGAAATAGCAGCCCTGCTTCTGAGTTCAAGGAGTTCAGGTTAAAACTTTGAGATCACAGATCACTTTTCCTGGAATTTTACACACTTTTCTTAAAAACACCCTGAAAAGCTTATTCTGAGGCAGTGAACCAAGGTCAAATGGACTCTGTTTTCAGTCTGTTTGCATATTTGCACAAGCTTAGAAAGCTCTTATCAGTTCATTTAAACAGGGTAAAGTAAAGAAAAACAAGCCAGGGGGAAAAAAAGGCAGGGAAATCAGAGAACATGATTCATGCAAGACACAAGTAACAGATAAATTAGACTTCTTGATTTGGTTCCACTCCTTTTATGTGCACTTAAGTGCTCATCCTACAGTAGCCCAAATTCCCCCCAAGTCCCCTAAGAGTCCTCCAAGGACCACAAAAATAACTGCATTTTGGGGCCAAAATAGTGTCATGACTGAGGTCTGCTTGTTTGCCACCAGCAGAGCCTTTTGTCCAGCTCTTTCCTCTTCCTAGCTGTCAGTGTTCACAGATCTGGAAGGGTGTAATTATTCTGAAAACCTCTCTCCCTCTGTTTCATTTGGTTGAAACAGGACAAGAAATGTGGAAGTCATTTGCTGAGGGGATGGGAAGACATCAGCAAATGATCACATGGACTTTATTTTTTTAGAAAAACTGGTCTAAAACTCCAGGAAAGATTTAGACAGTGAGGAGCACCCACAAAATAGGAAGAGAGAGAAACAGTACTAGGATTATTATTAGCATGACCGAAAAAGAGAGAGCTAGTCAGTGACAAGAATAGATATCAATAATTAAACCTTCAGGTCTGGGAATTTTCAGAGAGCAATTTGCATTTTAAGTAACCCAGTACATACTGAAACTAATAATATCCAATGTCTTTTTTATTTTTTATGTCAATGTTCTAAACAGATATCAAGATTTTTTAAAATTATGTTGTTTAATATCTTAACTGCAATTTAAACGCATAGATAAGTTATCAATTTAAAATTAAACCTGTGGGTTCAAAGATTATGTTCAGCTTTTCCTGATGGAGTGAGAGAACAGATATTTTTAATTCTTTGTGCAGATCAGAGTAAAAAAGGTATGATATAAAGTTATTTGTCCTGCTGAAAATCAACCAAAAGCATCAGATATCATTTGTAGTTCACTGCAGTGTTCCATACAACACCAAAGAGACAACCTCAAGCCCTCAAGTCCTAATTATCAAAAGATTTCCCAAAATCTCAGTGCGTTTCAGCAGGTTGTCATGCTGTTGCATTGTAAACAGCCACATTCCCATGAAGCCTAGTACCAGTAATGGATTTACCCCATCAAACAAGGACTTCTGTGCCAGTCACCATCCCAAATTCCAACTATATTAGCAGTGAAAAAGAGCCACTGCCAGGATTTCATTCACCTTGTCCTACAGGAGATGTATAAAGTAAACTAAATCACCCCTCAAAATGAGCATTGTTCCTCACTGATTAGAAAGGATTCATGGGTACTTGTAAAGATCTGGGAATATTAAGGTTAAGATTTGAACAGAACTTTTTGGTTCATATTTTAATTCCTAATTATCTTGCTTGATAGAACTCCATCCTATCAAGTTTCCTGTTGCTCAAGAAGCTTCAAATATGATTTAAAGATTCCAAAATTTAGGCTGTGATACTGAAGTTAAGCTTCATCCCTAATTTAGTACTTACAAAGGCAAACCAGTATTAGTTTGGTTTTTTGCTTCACTGTAACTGATTTTTCTCAGTTAAATTTCAGGTTTGATTAGCCATATGGATTCAAAGAAGAAGTTAAAGTGTTTTTTTATAAGATTGGGTAGAGGATAGAAGAGAACTGGTTTAGATAGGATTGTAACCATAGGTCTTAGAAAGAAATTCCATTAAGGGGGAATAAAAGCCAAAGAAAGAGATTCTGAAGAACAATTCCCTATACATGAAGCCCCTGTGGGGGACAAAATTGCACTAAGGGAATACTTTTGGCAAACTGCAGCTGGGAGAAACCTCTCTTGAAATTTGAATAGCTCCATCTCGGGATTCTCTATATGAAGATTGCACCCAGGGACTTTTTTTATTTTGACCAAACCCCATTTAGCCCCATTTTGCTTCTTTTTCTGTCCACTGAACCGTGCTAATCTGTACCCTTATCCCTGCTGCATGTTCTGTCTCTTGTCAGGCAATATGCTTAGAAGTCTCCAGCCTTACTTCAGTCCCCTGGCAGCAAGTCAACCAGTCAGCTGGCAAAGCCGGATAATTACTGCTTAGCCCTAAAGAGCTTGAAGTTTGTTTGCATGGACCTGTGTCCTGGCAACACTAAAGCATTGAACCAGAGGGCAAATTTCCCTTCCCCCTAACAATTTCTGTAAGGGGAGGAACACAGGGGATTTTTAAACTAAATGGTGGTTACCAGGAAGGACTGAGATATGTGGACTATCTTCTATGGTTGATTTGCTGTCATTACAAGGTAAAAGAGACCACTGGGTTTCATTCTTCCTTCCTTTCTTTGTACTTTTATAGAAAACTGTACATGGCTCCACTGGCCAAAAGAGTTTTTTGGGAATTGCCTCTGTGGAAGTACTTAGAAGACCTGAAAGTAGGCTGTGGTAGAGACAAGACAAACATAGACATCAGGTTACACATTCTAAGTAAAGCTGATGTTTTTCTTTGTTTATCCAGTTCAATTTGCTCATGATAACTTCTGTCTTCTCCTGATTGTTATTGTTGTTTTCTGTGGCTGAAGCAGCCTGACTGGCTCCATCTGGAAGAAGTAACACACAGGTCAGGACAATAAGGAATGTAATTAAGTAGGACTGAGCCACATTCAGCACTGTTCCTCTTGGCTGGCTGCTCCATGGTGTCTGTGTACAGTGTGTAGAATGCTACACTGGAGCACCACCTGCAGCTGCAGAGTAGCCACCCTTCATGTCACAGTCATGCCTGAAGTTAGGTGATCCTACAACCAGGGCTGAAGCCCTAAAGCACTTCCTTGCTCACTAAATCATCTTGAAAATGTTGGCAATGAGTTATACAATCCTGTCCATGGTCTGAACACAAAGCATTAAAATAATCTTCAGTATTCGACCTAAGTATCCCCAGGTTTCAGTTGTGCTGCCTGTAGCCACGTAACTCCAGTAGCACTCATGCAATTGCATTTGTATTGCAAACTGATAAGCACTGGGGTGATTCAAAGCTATGTTAAATATGATGGGTGCAGAGAGAGATATAGCAAAACACTCTGGAGTCCAGTGTAAGCATCACCAAAATAATGAGGGGAGTTGCATCCTGCCTCATTATTCAGCACTGCTCTGCAAAAGCAAACTTGAATTGCCTTGGGACCAGACTTTCTGTTTGTTCACAAAAAACCTGTGGAAGTTTTCTGAGGCAGCCTAAACTGTATGTCCAGAGATAAACATACTGCTTTATCAGGGGGTTCTCAAGGTGTTTGCCAGCCCTATAGACCAGCCCTGCTGTGCCTGACCTCTCCAAACCATTTAAGAACACGCAGATGAATGACAAATCACTCCATAGTGTTTCCTGGAGGAACACTGGCTCTGCTGTCAGGGAAGGTAGATGGGAAGTATAAGCAGCCCTAAATTTGGATGAGAGAAGTGTAGATGTTCAGGGAGAGGTTTAAGAAATGCTTGAAGCTTTGGATTTGCAGCAGAAATATAAAGATATCTTCGGAAGTTTTTTTAAGACTGAGAGGCTGTGGTTTGGTGTGCACCCCTGAACCTTGAGCATTAGGTACCAGAAATACATTGTGCCTAAGCCTCTTAATCCAAATTTATTCTTGAACATATTCTACCTATGTCCCCTAAAATGCTAGATGGGCCACAACTCTAAGGAAAAAAAAATTAAATTTTAAAAATTTTAAATAAAAAAAAAAAAAAAAAATTTAAAATGTCCGAAGTGCAAGTCTACTGTCTAGTTACTGATGTGCTCCCTTAAATCTGTTTGGCAAAATAGATGGCATCTTAAATTTTTTTGTTTACTTAGCAAATCCTGCAATGCTGATGGCATCTTGTTTTATTCTCTTGGCTGGTTCAACTATTGTGGCAAAAAATATAAAACTGTAGTGCTTCCACTAATGGTACATGGGAAGGAGTGACAAGCACTTCACTTGGAGAACTTACCTACTGAAGCTGAGATATGGATGGAATGCCAGTTCCTGATTCCACATTGTTATGAAACCTGCCAAAAAACCATTGCCCAGTCTCAGACATGAGTGTCCTGGGGAAGTGAGCCCAGCTGGATACTGGCCCTGTTGAAAGGCTGGAGTTCTCGTTTGTTCCTGATCAGCACTCACAGGGACAAGGAGAGACTGGTGTGCTGGCCACAATTCCAGATGGTCATTTCAGGGATTCTTTGGGTTTGCTTGGTCCATCTTATCCCAAAAGGGAAGTAGCAATGCACATGAAAGATGAACAAAATCTGGCTTCCTGACATCAGGAAAGAGGTCTCCAGCCTGTACTGCCTACAATGCTCTCAGTCAGACCTCCTTCTCTCAGGTGCAATCACACAGGTCAGGTCTGGAATCTGCATTGGCCCAGATGCCAGATGAGAGAAAGCCATTGAATGCACAGTCAAACAGGTCTGGAAATGGCATTTGGACTCAGTTTGGGAAATACAGTTAAGTCCTTGAGAAACTAGGCTTTTGTGCTCTTTCAGAAATTATTGAAATTCAAATATTCATTCTTCTCCTTGCCTAGGGAAAGAGAAGGCTCCTCAGAGAGGAAACTGGTCTCATTAGAGAGTTTCTCTAGCTGAATACACAAAGTGCCAGCCTCTCCTGAATGGTGGTCATTGTCCAAGGGAGCCTTTCTCTTCACATCCTTTCCATCTGCTACAAGGATGGTGCCTAGAAAAGCCTGGTGGCACTGGCTAGAGCAAGCAGCTAAAGTGGGGCACAGCTCTGCTGCTTATCCCCTTTCCTCCAAATGAGAACTTTACACTTCTTTTACACTTTATCTTGCTGCAGCTCATCCACCCAGACTATGGGACTTGCTGAGAAAGAGCAAATCAAGAGGTGATCCAGCTGTATCCAAATGTTCCTGGAGGGAGCTCTTCCTAAGTGATGGGTTAAGTAATTTCAGGGCTAACATAAACCATTATGTTGTACTCAGTTGTTGGCAGCTGGACTCCTACCATCCAGTTACAAGTTAGCTTTTATACACATATTTTTAAAATTTAATTTAGTTTTGCTTGTTTGTTTGTTTGTTTGTTTTTAAAAACTGCCCCCATTAAATTATTTCATGAGCTGCGGGCTAAAAGTTTGTGCTGTCATTAAAGTCCTCCTCCACATGAAGAGAATACCTTTAGTGATGGTAGACCTGATTTACAGATAAGAAAGGTGTGAGCATGGAGCAGTGACACAAGTCTGCCCTTTGAAAATGGAGTCAGTGGAATGCATATCTACAAGGTGAACTTCTGAAAGTGATACACACAGGAGTTCCTAAGGACTTCAGTGCTAAGGCGGTTCAATCCATTATCCAAGTCCTAGCCTTTTTACAAATTAATACGTAGAACCAACATCTACATAACAAAGCTGTGCCCCAAATGTTGGTAACTCTTCTCTGAAGTTAGAAAACAAAGGAAAGACTAAACTGACCTTGAACTTTTCCACAGGAGGACTTATTACATTCCTGGCTGCACCTGAAACCTGTGATTTTGATCAATGCATTTTCTAGTTTAGTCTCTGTATTGGATTTGAAAAGGAAGAGAGGGGAAATAGTTCAGAGCAAGAATGTTTAACATTGTAGGATCTTACAAGATCTTGAAAAATAAGTTACTTAACTTAGGGTGATTAGAGTTCTTCCAGAGAATCTCAATTCCAACACATTCCTTAGATAGTCAGGACCAGTTGGGACCCTTCTGTCTTTATCTCAAAACAGTGAATGAGAGAACACCATAACCACAAGTAGAGTTGTGGTGAACACAAAACCATGTGACCTCCACTACTGAAAGAAGTGGAATTGACCATCACTTGTATTCCTTGAACACTTGCCTAGGAGAGTTATGTGCCCCAAACTTGACCCCAAGACTTGTTTATACCACACAGTGCTTATGCATGACGGCCAGACCCAGAGGAAGTAGCAAAGAGCAGTGACATCTGAAATGGTAATTCTGTTTTGGTGCTTAATTACAGGTCTGGGCTAAGCACTCTACTGAAGAATGTGATTTACATATCAGAAGTGCTTCCTGGACTTCTGCATCTATTGTTTTAAGAAGTGGGTTTTATATTGCAGTAGGGTAGTCAGAGCCCTGCTTTGGCCATTTAATGACCAGACCAGAGGCAAGATTCAAATGAAGTAATTTCACCCCATTTGTGAGATTTTAAAGAAGACTACAATACAGGAAAGTTAGAGGGTTGAGGAAGGAGAAGGGAAGGAATACTGTTGAACATGTGGTGTACAAATGTGTAGTACTAAAAGAGAAAAACCATAGCCCTTAAAGACAAACAAGGTAAGTGGAACAAAAAAGATGTGTAATTCACTTTCTGTGCAAATCAAGAATTTGAGATTAACTATTCTGTTCCATTGCTAAACTGTAAAGTACTATTTGTATCTATTACTCCAATAAATTGATTTTACTTAGATTAGAGGTTTTTGACATTAGAATTAGGACAAAATTATCGTTTCGGCAAGGCTTCTTTATTCTTCCAACTTCTCTCTCAAAAGCAAAAGCTCCCCTGAATGGCAGAGTTTCCATCACGTTTTTCAGAACCATCTCCATTTTTCCATTGGAAGAGAAACTGACAGGGTGACTGATGAATTGTCACACACCATGACTTGCACTTAGAGAAACATATGAAAAAGCTGTGAAGCACAGTGTGAACAATTTCCTAGGCTACAAAAAAGAACATTGAAACCTTGTGGTGATCCAAAGACTCCTGTCACTGGGAAAGATTAAGTGTTTCAGGAATACTTCAAATGAAGCTGAGAACTCAAATTGTCCGTGTCCAGTTTATAGCTCCAGCTTTTTCCCCTGAGCAACTTGTTTATTTTCCTTTTCCCCATATATTTCAAGAACTAATGGTTACACATCACTTTGGGGAAAACAAAACATGATCACTTCCTCAAGTAGACCCAGATTTGTTGCTTAATTGATTGGTCTTCATTTATAATTTTCAGTTAATTTTTGATGTTGCTGTATAATAAACATGATCATCTCTTCCCTTCATGTGTGGCGCTCTGTAAATCATCTTTAGAGCTGCTATGTCACAGATTAGTGTAGCATTTTAAGTGTATCAAGGTCTATATATGGAGTAGACTTCATAATGGGCATATGGTATAATACTACAATGCTGCTAAACATTTATACAGAACATTTAGTATGCTTTCTTTTTAAAGCTATTAATTTCTGTATGCTTTAGTATAGTAGTATATAAGACACTTCCATTTTAGATTCAGTGTGGGTTTGGGCATGCCTGGCTGCCCAGCTGGTCATACATGGAGTTTCTTAGACTTGTCCAAAATGTTCAGTCCCTCTGACCTTAACAGAGAATAATCCTTACATCAACAAACAGCAACAATGCTTCCATCAAAAACAAAACACAAAAAAAAAAGACTCCAATCCCAGAAAGCATTGAGCATTTCCTCACAGGAAATAAAAAGTGCATGTCAGTGTTATGCAATGTCAAAAGCTAGACACATAATTAAACATGCTCTACATAAGGACACATAATGGGAAAAGTGCCATAAAGGGTCAGGCCTTCTAACAAAATCTGTTCTCTGGCTGTGAGTTAGAAAAGAACAGGGTAAGTAAATATGAAACTTCCTTTAAATATTATCCTAGGCTTTGAACATTCATAGCTCAGAGATTTCTCAGCAGGAGACCCTCATGAGCAATCTTAGTTGAGTGCTCTCCCTGGACTTGTTCATGCAAAGTTTAAGCACTTCTAGAATCTTAAAATGGAAAGTTCTGAAAGTTGAATTGCAGGAGGAAAGCTACTTTTTTTTTAACTATTAGGATTAATGCTGTACATTGAAAAGAAAAAAAAAATCTTCTTCTGACAATTAATTTTATAAGTTCACATTTTGATAGCAATCATAAATAATATAACACTGCTCTTGGCTTCTGATCAAATGGGATGTTTCTATCATCTATAACATTCTTTCTAATACATATCCAAAAAGCAATTACTTGATTTTATTTAGCTTTTCAACAGCCCATAGAGTGACTTGCAAATTATTTCCAACAAAAAGAATGCAGGCTGTTTTTAAATTGCTTGCACCAAGTAATATAAATCCCACAAAACCTGAGATGTAAGTCATTACCTCTTACAAGGCTACTGTGTATATTCCTTGCCAGAAAGATATTTGAGAGCAATGCTAAAGTATTTGCTTAAAATTAGCAATTACTCTGTCTTTCAACAACACAGTTACACAACTAAAGGCAATTTAGTGAAAAATGTTACACCTCACCAAATACATGCTACCATAAATTTTACATTTTTAGTACAGGAAACTGCTTTATTCATGAGGGTCAAAGGCAATGTCTGCTAAGATGTTTGCTCCCCAGAGAGCAGATGATGACAATGGATACAATACACTGCCCATAAATAGCATTCACTTTGCCTTACTTATTATTTATTGCTAGAGTCCAATAATAGAAAATCAATCTACTTTAGCCTCACCATTACCGGATTCAGTGCAACCAATTTTGTTTCCTTTTGGAATTATAAATCGAGATTTGTGAGTTCATTTTCCTGTTCCACAAACACTTCATATTTTTACACTCATCCTCAGTGAGTAACACATATGATTACACCAGTGTCACCTTCTTTCAGACGCCTGAATAGATTGTGCAGTCAGCACAGTGCATGACTGGGATCAACTCTCTGTAAGAATACTTCATCTACTCTCTTCCAGTCTAATTCAAACAAACCAACAACCCCCCAGACACCACCTTTCAGATTCTGTTTCCTTGGATATTTTTCCAAGAATACATTCAGGATGACCATGCAAAACTAGTTATAGATAACAAATCAATAATTTTTTTTCAACCCTATGCATGTAGGTTTTTCCCAAAGCCTTGATCTCCAGATTCTTCCTTCCTCAGGCCTTTCCAACAGACATAAGGCTTAAGACAAAATGTTATTTAGACTCCTCATGCGTGATCACTTGAGCTCTGATCACCTGAGCTCTGATCACCCAGGCTGCTGGTTAGCAGACTTGGCCTGTGCCAGCTGGAACAGTTCAAGGGTAGTGCACTTAAACACCATGGGCTTTGTGGATAACCCTGCTCCAAGTCTGCCCTCTATGACAGCCTCGACTCCCTCAATGCTCTCTCAGCAGGTGCTGCACCCTCAATATTACATGCTTTCATTAAAGTGACCTAAAAAATTTAGGTTGTTTAAAAAAAATAACTATGGGAAAGAAAATTGTGGAAGTGAAACTTTTAAACAATAGGTAATAAAAAGCCACTTTCAAATACAACGAACTGGATAAAAAACCTTGCAGACATAAGCAAGTTATGTTAGAAGGCCACAGGATGACCAATAGCACAGGGGAGCTCCAGGGCAATTTGATATGCAGTGTTGTTCGGCTAATCTGATCTTAAGGGGAATACAGCACTAAATATTATGGACATGAGCTAGGCTGTGTCTAGGCAGGAAGAGAGGCTGTGTCCTGGCCATCTGCAGTTTAGCAGAGGCATAGCCAAAAATGCCTCCAGTCTTTGTGTGACTGAGAACCAGACTGAGCTGTATGCAAGTGATATTCTTACCACTTACTAAGGAAGCACAAAAGTAGGTACAGAAATGGCAAAAGTGGTTCTGCTGACTGAAAAGATATTTTGACATCTACAAAATGTGATTCATTTCACAATTCTTGAATTAAGTCTTCTTTTAATATTAGCTTGCAAGGACAAGATTTCAAAGCTGCCTAGAAAGTGACAAATTTCTTCTGGTATTCCTTAGGTCGGTTCAAGTCCAAGTCTATATTAAACAACAAGATCCTATATGAAGTCCCACATTCTCATCTAAAGTTATTTTGGAAGCTTACTGAAACCACTGAGCTCACAGCAGACAATGCTCTATTTGGAACATTGAGGAACCTCCACCCTTCTGGGAATTCCCCATTCCCAGAATGCTGAATGTGTATTGCCCTTTCATTTATTGCTCCAGATGAAATTGAAATGAAGGGAAATGGACAATATAAAATCTTGTATGACATTATAATTAAATGTGTGACTTGTCAAAACCTTTGTTTAGCAGGATGAGCACACTTAGCCAGATCCCATATGTGTGTTAATTATAGCAAGAAAGCAAACAAAATGTCAATAGTTAAAACAAATCCTACCAACAGGAAATGGTTATCAAGCTGTGATAAAATGTTTATCAGGAAATGTTTTTACACTATCCAAAACATTTCCTGTCTGCAACATTTTTTTGTGGGAAAAAGAATATCTGTGCTGCTAGAAATAGCATCTTTGCAAGGAATTAAATGACACTGCTTATAGAAAATAGCAATAGTCACAGATCTAGCTTCTTTCCTGTTTTCTTCTTTGTACATAGTATGATGTAACTCTGAAAGAAAACTGTTTTCAGAAGTTACACAGACATCACTGAAGTTTGTACTTCACAGATTTAAAAATAATTCAGAGTAAATGTTTCATTTGTAATATCTAAGAAATGTAATCATGGAGGCAGTGGAACCTTGGTCCTTTGCTCACTGAGACAGATAGTGAAACAGTATTTCTATTAAATATCTGGAAAAGATCAAAAGATATTAATTAGTCTGAAAAACAGTACCACTGAAGGCAACAAAAGATGATACTCAAGGGGAAGAGGAGCTAGGGATTATCTATTGAAATACTTCCTCAAAATAAAAATCATGAAGAATTATATTTCCCTAATCATGACTTTTCAAAACCAGGAAAATTCTGATTTGTTGCAAACTTATGGGTAGTATCACAAAATCACAACAGAGCTGGCATTTGAATATAAGCAAATACTTGTCAGGATCAACCTATAAGAGTTTACTGAATATAAAAGCATAATAGAGGATTCTTCCTAGATTTGTTCTATCAGCCACATGATGTCTAACCTGTAGGCTGTTATTCTATTCTTAAAATATTCCATCCTCCCAAAAAAGAAGAGTGAACTTTAATGGCTTTTTAAAGGGAATTCAGCCACTAAAACTGCTCGAGTACTTGGAAAAATTAGGTTATTGTGAAATAATGTTAGACTTTTTGCTTTGATTAAAAACTTATTTGTTCCTATTTTAACAGTAGGTTCTATACCTTTTATTGCTTTTTTTCCCCCTGTACATGGAAACTACAATGGAACTAATTTCTTGTGCAATGCAACTAATGATAGAATCCTAAAAGTGGAAAGGACTTCAACAGGTCATCTGATCAATTTTCATGACCTGAATACAAGCTCAAATCATGGAAACTACAACTTCACTGGGAAATTAATTCCCAACTTTCTTATCACTGTGAAAGCAATTTTTCTTATTGCCAAATATGAACTGCTTTGCTTCAATATTTTTGCTGATCATGCAGTGATCAAAAATTCTCTTGCTCTTTGGAGTAGCATTTTCTCACAACCTGGCAATATTTCTTTTCTGTCTTAAGATCCTATTTTTGGACATCCCAGTATGAGGTTTACCTGTTTTGAAATGATGTGATGCTATTGTATAAGATAAAATTGGGCTGCCTTGCAGTGCACCATCAGTCCTTCCTAGCTTTATGTCAAACAGAAATGGAATGAGCATCATCCTAGCCATTAATTGAAATATTGGAAGGAACTACAAACTGCTTGTAAGATGAGACAGGCATATATCATCAGAATCATACAATCATAGAATAGTTGTGGCTTGGAAGAGACCTTTAAAGATCATGTAGACGAACTCCCCCTGCAATGAGCATTCCTTTCCATTCATTGCTGCTGAGTTCTAAATTTGGCATCACATTTAGGAAAGAAGAAAAACAACCTAGGGACAGTCCAAATGAAAGGAAGAAAGCAAGACAGGAGTTCAACAAATGGCATGTAAGGAAAGGCAGAAATAACTGGATGAGGTTTTTACTTGAAGGCATAAATAATGGATGCAACTTTCCACTTTCACTGTCACAAATTTGTTTACCATTTCTAGTTTGAACTCCTGAGGCTTTAATATATCTCTACTGCTTCTTATTAAGGTTTTCTCTTTTCCATTAAATTAAAATGCCACTCAGTACCTACCTAATATTTTCTAAGCTATAAACTGCAATTACCTTTAAAGTCTTTCCAATAAGCTAAACAAATAATCCCTTTAACTATGTCTCATTTTCAACCATTGATCATCTTCATACAGCCTGTCCCATTTTCGACGTCCCTATCAAAATGTATAATAGAATTATATGCAGCATCCTAATAGCTGGTCTAAAATACTAATTACTGAATGAAAAATACCTTTCAATTACCGTTGATTCCTGTCTTGGTGCATTCATGAATGAAATTAGTCTTTTTCACTTCTACATCCTCTGGCATTCAGCTGTTGTTCACTGAACTCAGTCCTTTAGCTAAATGTTTCAGAAAGCAGTTTCTCTGCTTGTAGATCCACATTATTGCTTCTAGGTTTAGAGACTTCACTGTATCAAATTGCATTTTGTTCCAGAGGACCAAAACTTGTTCCACTGCTTCTAAGTGTGATCTTCAGCAGTACACAGCACTTCCATGAGTCAAATAGCAATAACTTCTAGAAAAATATCCAATATTGTTTTAAAATATGCACTGAAGAATCAGCACACACAGTTGTTTTAGGGGACAATCACTCTTTGCTTTACTGCCAGTCTGAATAGTAACAGCTTCAGCTTCCACTGGGTTTTGCTCCCACTCTCTGTTTGGCTGAGATCATCAGGTATTTTATTATACCTATACACCCATCTGAGATCCAGCAAGGCCAGCCTGGATGGGGTTCTGAGCCACTTGGTCCAGGGGAGGACAGCCCTGCCCATGGTGGATGACCCTTAAGGCTCCTTCCAACCCAAACCATTCTGTGATTCTTTGGTTTCATGCATTGGGGAGCACATCAGGGAAGAGCACTGGTAGCAGGCACAGTGCTGCAGGCACTTCATGTGTGATATAGGGGAAGAATGGGATGAAAGGCACGTGTAGCCCACAGAGTGTAGCCACAGACTGAGACTGCCATGCAGCATAGCAAGTATGGAGAACATACAGAACCTCTGTTCTTGTGGTAACTCTAAGGGCAGGGCTTCTGCAACTTTAGGTACCTAAACAAACCTCATTTATCGACAGCCAAAGGCTTGCATCAATTTTTAAAATGTGAAAACATCCTCGTAAAGCTGTTATTCCCACAAGAAAAACTGAGACCCTCCCTAGGTCATAAAGGAATTTAATTTTTTATAGGAAGTCAGTTCCTTAGCTCCAGAGCCATTTTCCTCCTTCTGAATAAGGTTTCCACAGCAATAATGTAACAATATCTTTGGGGATGGCAGCAAGGGTCCCTGAGTATTTCCCACAGCAATATAGCAGGCAATTGACACACTCAAGGCAAGAGACACAACCAGGCAAAACAGCCAGGTTGTTGGTTTTAGGAAAACTTAGCAAGTCTCTCCTCTTTGGGGGTGCTTGATTTTAAACATAAGCCATAGGAGAGCTCACTTCCTTAGGGGAAAAAAAACCACATTATTGCAGGTTGGAATAGGAGTATTTGTCATTCCCCTTTGACTATGCGTCTCTCAGTGCGTGGTTGACACGGGTATTTTGGCCCAGGCCGCAGCCTGGAACGGGCTGCCCCGGGATCTGGTGGAGTCACCGTCCCTGGAGGAGTTTAAGGGAAGGCTGGATGCGGCGCTCAGCGCCCCGGTCTAGCTGCCATGGCGGTGCTGGGTCACAGCTTGGGCTCAGGATCTCAGAGCTCTTTCCCAAGCTGATTGATTCTGTGATTCGGAGGGGGAAGCGGCGGTGTCTCCCCGGCTGCCGTGCTCGCCCTGGGCACGGCTCTTCCCAAGGCAGGCCCTGCGAGAGAGAAAAGAGCTCCTTGCTCTCCCTGCGAGGAGAGCTCTGCCGCGGGGCCCATCCCCGCCGGGCTCCGAGCACAGCGGCTCCCCAGGCTCCTGCTGCAGTGGGTGGATCCCTGGGAGGTGCCAGCCGCTTCCCTCCCCTTCCCCTCGCCCTCCCGGCTCGGCGCTGAGGAGGCGCCTGAGCGCGGCAGCATCTTCCCGGGCCGGGGGAGGAGCCGCGGCCGCCTGCGGGGAAGGAAGGTGAGCAGCGGAGCGCGGGGGTGGGAAGGGGAGGGAAGGGAAGGGAATGGGCTGGCTCCCCCCTTTGCCTGTCCTTCCCTGCCCTTCCCTGCCCCGGGCGGCCCGCGGTGGGCAGCGGGGCAGGGGCAGGGGCAGGGCGCGGCCGCCCGGGCTGCGTGTGCTGGGCCGGGCGGGGGCTGCGCTCCCCGGGGCCTCGCTCTCAGGCTCCCGGTCTGTAAATGGCCGATAGCGGGGATGGCGGTGTGTGTGTGTCTGTGTCTGTGAGTCTGTCCGCCCGGAGTCTCCTCGGTGTGGTGCCGGAGCCCGCTGCCCTCAGGTGCGCCGAGGTGTGATGGTGGTGGCGGCACTACGGGAGGGCCGAGCTTGGCGACCTGTCATGGTTTAAAGAAAGGATACTTTGGAAATCAAACACTGTTTATTTATTGTGTGGGAGATGGGAGGGTTTCGTGGCGTTTCCACGAGCGAGTGAAGTTTCTAGTACCAGGCACGGTCAGAAAAGAGGTTTTGCTCGGGTTACGAGTGGGGTGAGGTCTGTAGTGAGTGATGCTTGTGCACCATCTGAAACCACTTGGGTTGATGAAAGGATCCAGTACGAGAAGGGAGCTTACAGGAAAGATGGAGCAAGACTATTTACAAGAGAGTGTAGTGACAGCACAAGGGTGAACAGGTTCAAATTGCAAAGGAGTACATTTAGATTAGATGTTAGCAAAAATATCTTCACTGTGGTTGGTGAGGTACTGGACCAGGTTGCCCAGAGGGCTGAGGATGCCCCATCCTCGAAGTGGTCCAAGGCTGGGTTGATGGAGCTCTGAGCAACCTGGTCTAGCACAAGGTGTTCCTGCCCATGGCAGGGGTTGGAACAAAATTTTATCTATGGTCCCTTCCAACCCAGATCGTTCTATGATTCCGTGTTGGAGGATGTGAAAGCAAATAGGGTAAAGGAAACATTTAGAAGCAATCATCCTGCTTAGTGTTGATAGAAGGGATAATACTGTCCAGATATAGGAAATAAATGTGACAGAATTATGCAGGATGTGAGTGATGTGATGGACTGTAAAGTAGCAGGAAGAGACTGTGTGGATAAAGAAAAAGAGTCAAGCATATCATTGCTTTGAGACAAGAATCGCAGAATGGTTTGGGTT
This sequence comes from Cichladusa arquata, assembly GCA_026413545.1. NCBI lineage: Eukaryota > Metazoa > Chordata > Aves > Passeriformes > Muscicapidae > Cichladusa > Cichladusa arquata. Next base: position 62,126,428 of record JAOTQP010000001.1, on the reverse strand, counting down.
GGAAGAGACCTTAAATATCATCTGGTTCCAGCCCCCCTGCCATGGGCAGGAATGCCATTCACTACACCAAGTTGCCCCTGGCCCCGTGGCCTTGAACACTGCCAGGGATGAGGCATCCACAGCTTTTCTCAGCAGACTGTTTATGCTCTTACCACCATCTGAGTAAAGAATTTCTTCCTGGGATCTGATCTGATTCTTTCTTCTTGTTATTTAAATCCATTCCCCCTTGTCCTATCAATACCTGCCTGTGTAAAAACTTACTGTCCCTCTTTTTTTTAAGCCCCCTTTAAGTAGTGAAAGGTCACAGTGAGGTCTCCCTGGAGCTTCTTCTCCAGGCTGAACAACCAAGAGATACAGATGATGGCATCATTTAGACATACAGTGATCCAGAGGATCTTACATACAGCTGCTGTCAGCTTGCCAAATAAGCACTGAATTGCCTTAGACTTGCTCTCAGGTAAGCAGTGTGAAAATTCTGGGAAAAGGTGGTTCATCGGTCAGCTTGTGATCTTGGATAGCATTTTTAATTAGATTAAATAAATAAAAACAGAATAGGTGCTAAACAGGTTTGAAATTCTTAGTTTTAGAAGGGCAAACTTGGAAAAGTCAAGAGAATTAGTTAGTGATGTTGCTTGTACAGGAGTCCTGAGAGCCCCTAGAAAGTAAAGAAGGTAAAAAGCCGTTTTGTTCTAAAGGTAGAATCCATTTGGAATTTATATTCAAAAAATGTTTTTAAAAGTGTATTGAGAACAACTTCTAACCATCCAAAAGGATTTTAGAAATAAGGACTAGAAAGAGGATATTTAAGCAAAGTGAAAATGAAGAGGTAAAGTTTCAATTCAAGAGTAAGAACTGGCAAAAGTAATTCTGAGTTTGTTACAGAGAATTGGGGTTTTTTTAACCTTCTTTAATCATGTAAGTGAAAACAATAATAGAAATAAGATCATGGAGTGGTAAAGTTGAGGTAAAATGGCCTTGACATCATGATGCATATCACCTGTTGCAGTTTGGAGTGGGCTGCTGCAGTGAGTAGGTTTAATGTTAGATGCTCAGACTTTTACCTTAAAAGAATAACATGTCTCTTAATTATTTTTTAAGGGTTGGGAAACCTCTGTGTGTTAGATCCAATGCTCTTGCCACTTAATATTCAGAAGACTGGAACAGTACATTTGGGTATTTAACAGTATCATTTATTGGCAGAGGTCGTGGGATAGCTTTTCTTTCTCATACACATTCTATTTACTGTTTTATCTCTCTCCTATAACCTATCTTAGTATGCAGCCAAGATTAGGAGTTTTAACGATCAGAATTCTTAGCTCCAGGCTTATAATACCTGTTTGATGTGTGTACCTAGGTAAATTCTGACTTTGTCAGGCTCCCACATGCAGGTACAATGCCACCTGACATCTGAGGCTGGTACATGGTTTATCCTGGACAACTGACCTGTTGGTGCTTCTTAAAGCTTTAATATTTTCTGTATTGCAATTCCTTAACTTTGTTAAAAATAATAAAAAAGCTGTTTCTTTTGCACACTTGCTGCACAATTCTGAATGGTTTTCTTCTGTTGCCTGGTCAATATTTTTAAGAAAGTTTTTTTTTTTCTTAAACTGAATCTTTGGATTAATTTTGTTTCCCTGAAGCTGGTTCTGTAACCTCTCGTGTTGGAAGGTCAAAATGAAGATAAGTTTTCAATTCTACCAAATCAGCTGTGTGGTAAATGAAGTTTTATGTAGAATATAAAATAGGCAAGAGCCAACAATTGCATCAGTTGTATTTTATTATGTTTGTGTTTCTGTATGGATTGCAGGAACCGAAGTTTGGGTAACAATTCACCAAAGAGAAGGAACTTTTCAGGTTAATTTCCTGAAAATCTTGGATTAGCCATATCAAAATTGTGAACAGATGGTTTTCTTTAGCACCTCAGGGTAGATTTAGGTTACATTAGATTACATTAGGTTAGATTGCAGTGCAGGAATGACATCTTGTTCTCAAGAGACTGTCTGACAAAATGTTTGATTATTTTAATGCATCTCAAGGTCTAGAGATAATGCTTATTATGTTTTTTTCCTTTTACTGGAGAAGTAAACCAGTAATTATGTCAAAGTGACTCCAGAATCTTTCTATAATACTTTTCAGCACCTAAAGTAGTTCGTGCATTGTTTCCATGATCTGAAACACTTGTTTGCCTTGAAAAGGTATTGTTGCATCTGTAGAAGGAAGTGTAAATACTTTTAAGTGGAAATGTGTTTTGATTGACATTTTCTTTACCAGGCTTTTTTAGCTGCTGACTTTGACATTTCAGTAAGTCTACCAGAGGCTTAATTTTTTAATAAACTACTGTTTTCTTGCCTTTGTATTTCTGCCTTTCATTTGTTTGTTATACAGCTTCTCAGTAGTTGCCAGCCCCTTTCTTCAAATGTTCTTTTTTTCTAAAGTCAAGTAGATGGATAGCCAAAGGTGTGGTTTTGGTTTTTTCAGATTGATTTTAGGGTTTGTGAAATGAGAACAGAATTTGGGAATATTTTTTTATTTCTGCTGTAAATATTTTCCTTTTTGTGGATGATGATGATTTTTTCCAGTTGATTCCTCTCTTGTTGCTGGCTGGTCAACAATGCACCATTCTGCATCAATGATGGTGATAGACATTTCTAGATGGGAAAAAGTAACTGGCATAGGAATGAGAAAAATGAAGAAACTTAACATGAGCACTTGTCTTACCATCACTTAGGATATGCATTCTGCATGTGAACCTCTGGAAACTTCAGTGGGGTAGTGCTAGAGGTCCATCCCTGGAGCCTACAGATGGATCTGAATGTCATGCCAAAAGAGAGATGGTGTTAGACAAGATACTTTTGGCTGAAGTTCTCTCTCTGGAGGTGGAACCAATAAAGAGTTTCTTGGATCTAGCCTCTAAACTGTGTGTTAATGTGCTTGTATAATGAGTGGAACAGTGGAACTTGTGTTAGGAGCAAAGAATTCACAGTCCCGTGTCATGAAGCAAGAAAGGAAGAAGATTATACTTCAGTTGGAGTTAGAAAAACAACCACTCACTGTTTGTCAAGGTCTGCAATTTCTTGGTAGTGGAAAATGCCACCTCAGTGGAAGAAAGAATGACAAGCTGAGTTCTGTCAATTTATTGTCAGCACTGGGTGTAGTACTGGCATTTCACTGTACTTGAAGAAGGAAGATAATTTTGAAAATAGTCTTCCTAGAAAGGAATGTGACCTGTTCAATAGGAATACATGTTGGCAGTATTGCTGACCTGATCTCTCCTGCAAAGTTGCTTGGACAGGTTAGCATCATGTAATGGCTACTCTGGTTGGAAACTGCTGAGAAATCAGGAATATCAGAGAAGGTTAGGTTCCTTTTCTAAAAGTCTCATCGAGTCCCTTTTCTCTGTGTCTTTTTCTTTGTAATCTTTCCTAAACCTGTGGTTAGAGTCCTTGGGGAAGAAGCTGCAGACAGACCTTTGAATCAGCAGATGAGATTCATAAATGCTCAAGTTAAGTAGGAGGAAATACTAAATGGAGTTCTGAAAATTTTTGTTTGCTTGCCAAGTTCCTAGAGAGAGAAGCTACAAGAATGTTTACATTCAGATGAGTCAGTGAACCTGTTTAAATATTTAGGGTTAAATGGTCTTGGACTGCTAATGAAGCTTGGCTACTAGAATTAGTATTTATGTTCTTTAACTCAATCTTATGTATACTGCAGAAACATGTGTCTTACTTGAAGATCTATGGTGGCTGGACCAAAGCAAGGGCCAGAACTTTTAGCTGCCAAGACCTAAACTCAGACTGCCAGAGTATGCTGTCCAGATTCTTAATTGTACTTGGATTCCAGATAAGAGATTTGTGGAAGTTTAATATAAATATTTTTGTATCCAGAAGCAGTGCACATCCTTAAGAAATGGGTGCTTATAATAATGATGTTTTCTCCTTTAGATCTGCACTTAGGAATTTTTTGGGGGAAACAAAGCTAGTGAAAATTATAAAAAGTTTTAATGCATGAGAAATATTTCTTGTTACCTTTTTTACTTTCTTAAGTATTGAATTTTTTAAAAATGTAGTGGCTAGCTACTTGAAAGTAAGCGGTTGTAGCAGTTATGTACATATTAGATTTAGTAGACAAACCCAGTAATTTGTCTGGAATAGGTAGGATATGCTTTTCTCTTGTACCTGATTTACTCAAATATACAGATTTTTGGTGAAAATACTGTTTTTTCTTTGCTTGACTGCATTGACAATGGTTATTTTTCTGGAGGAAAATTCTTGCAAGTAGGCAAATATGAATCATGGCTAATATGTTAAAAGTATATGGACATGAATAATTCTTAAATAGGCTCAATTTTTTTTTGTCTTTATTTTTGGGATCCCCAGATGAATGTATACTCTTAATTCAATGATAGGCTTTTAGGAAGAACGACTTTGCAGATATAGTTATGTCTCACTCAATATGTACTTTTATTAGAAGAGATGAATTTGAATAAAAGAATAAACTGGCATAATTTGAGTCACCCTGTGTACTCCTTTGGGGTTGCTCAGAAATAAGGTGTCTATGTTTGCAGGGCAAACTGAAAATGAAGCTGCAGGGTGATTTTCTCATGGTTATATATAAGTTAAAACACATTCTAACTTTTGAGTTGGGAGGACATGTAACTGATCTTTGTTATTGAAAAGTCGGGGCAAAACCATCAGGAGTCTGAATAGTAATGAAGTGGATCACTTTTTATTAGTTAACTGAGGTGGTTAGATCATAATGTATCTTTATACTACCAAATCAACTGTTTTTTAAGTGAAACTATGCTTTTGTCTGCACAGATGCAATTGAAGTGAAATACTAGGATCTGAAGAATCATGGGTATCAGTTTTGTAGCAAATGGCTCGAGGAAGGAAATATGGAATTCTACATTTGTTTAAGCTAGAAAATTCAATTAGCAATTATTCCCTTGGGGTCTGAGTGTAGGCTGAGAATGGTCAAGAAGTAGGTAACATATGTCAGCATTGCCAGGGAGTGCTGGAAATTGATGTTGCAAAATATTGGATGGCCTCGATAATCAGCTTCACAGCAGGACCACTGGCATACTTGAAATTAAATGTTTCAGAATAGTTCAGTAGTACAGGCAAAGGCCTTGATTTGAGGATTTATTTCTATTTTAAATAGAGATAATGTACACAAAATCAACTGGTTGCATTCTTGTTGTTTGAACAAGTATGTTGAAGAAAATAAGAAATTGCTTAACCGCAAGAGCTCAGCAAGTTCCCACATTTCCCTGAAGGTGTAAAGCTTGGGAAATGGCTGTGTGTGCTTATTCAGGGCTCTGCTCAGCTGCACAGGCAGAACTGTCTGGTGCCATTTAGCTCTTGGCTGCTGCTCCAGCTTGGCATGGATATGTGGATATCCCATGGGTCCTGTATCCTATCTGCCAGCACCGTTTGGTGTCAGGGATCCCCAAGGTCATCTCAAATACCAGTATTGATGTGCAGGTGACTGAGTCAGCCCTTTAGTCTGTTCTAGTTGAAAGGGAATATAACTTAGCTTCCAGTTGTTTCAGTTTGTGTGTTTGAGCCTTAAAGTCACCGTGGACTTTCACACATAAGCTGAGTTCTTCATTTAATGTCTCAGACTTGGTGTATAAAATACACTTCGTGTGTGTAGATTTGTGGGTTTATTTGAAGCTTAAGCTTAACAGTTGTGCGTATTCAGTATGGACAAGATGCAGCAGTTGTTCAGGTTTTTATTTGTTTCATGAAAATAATTTTTGTCTGTTTATTCTGTAGATTACATGTTGAATCATTAACATTTATAATACTTAAGTCATACCAATTTAATCTATTTTATGTAATCGGATTAGGTCTTATGGCATGAAGTCTTACATAAGAGTCATGTCTAGTAGTAAGTTAGGTAGTTTTATGCAGTTACATTTGATACTTGTTTTAATGTGTATTACTCTGAAAATTAACTCAGTAAAATGGTAACTTGTTTGTTGGATGTTATTCTGCCTACAGTTAGAATTTTACAGACATGTAATTTTATGTGAGAAGTAAACAGATTTTTAGCTATGTCTGAACCAATGTACCTCAAAGAAAATGATGTGCACAACTTTAGTCGTTGTTATAGTGAAAGAGGCTTGTACAGACTCGGAGCTGCTTCTTGTTTTTGTAGTTTTATTGAAAACAGAGTTGCATGGCTTTAGGTTAGGAAATAATTTTAGGATAGTAAAGTTGTGCATATTTGTGAAGAAACATCTAGTTTGAAAATCTGTTTCTATTAATAATGTATGTCATAGAAATTATACAGGTAATTTACAGGGCTGATGATATTTTCTGAAGCAGATTGAAATTTTTAGCAGCTCTGAGTAAACCTGAAAAGACACAAGTGTTTTTCTAACATTGGTTTCAGAATGGAACTGAAATAATTGCATTTGAAGGCTTAAGCCAGAAATTGAATTTTCTGAGCAGTGTGCTTTTTCTTTGCTGAAGGAGATGTCTTAAAGCATTATGTCAGGAAGGTTCTCAATTTATTTGTACTGCAACGAAAAAACATTGGAGTATGGTGCTCATAAAACATCTCTCTTTCCAATCACAATCTGATTAATTTTCCTACTTGTTTTAAAACAATGTTTTGTCCAAGAATGAATATTTTAGGTAAGAATACAGAAGAGCAGAGTCTAACTGATCACAGTACACTTGTATGTAAAAGCAAAACTGAGAGAGCTTTGCATTTCTTGTTCTCCAACCCCCCACACACAGAAGAAGACAGTTCTGGCTTAATATTAAGTGTGCATAGTTTCAGAAAGAATTGTTGCAGCAATATGATATGATGACTTTAACCACAATTCTCTCTCTGCAGGGTGACACAAGCACAAATCCATATGGAGGATGAACCTCCTCCTCAAGGAGTCAGTGCCAAGGTCAGAGTGTTGATTTGTATTGGGGATTCTGTGCTGCTCTGCTCTAAACGTTCCATTTAGCAGTATCTTAGTGCATGCAAGTACTTTTCAAGGTAGACAGAAAACAAAAGCTGTAGGTAGAAGAAATGATACTAGCTGAAGAAGTCTTGCATATTCATATAACATCTGAGATTCCTGTCTAAGTCTGCCTTTCATGACTTTTTACAATATAATGAGGGAACTGATCACTTACAGGATATAAATATTGGTAGACTAAGAGTTGAAGCTGGTTTTTATATTTTTGAAACAATATATAATGTGGAACTGTGTGAGGTGAGAAAGTCTTGAAAAGTGGAAGAATATCTCTTACTGAGTTGAGTGTAACTAATAATTCCAGAGACAGGATTTAGATTATGGATTTTTTTTTTGTCTAATAAAGTTTTGGTGTGTTTTTTATTTATTTATTTATTTTAAAGATCATTATTGTAAGTATTTCCTTGGGTGCTTCTTATAAGAGTAGTTGGGGATTTTTTTCTTTCAGTGTATTATTTTAGTGTTAACAAATGCTACAGTTTGGTTTTTTTAACCTGTTAATTGTGAGGGTAGGACATGAGTGCTTTATAGAACAAGGTTACAGAAAAAGCAGCTCGGTTCTGACCCATTGAGCACTTGGAATTTAGAGCCCACATTATAAAGAAACTGATACACTATTCAATAAAGGAATCTGTAAAATTGAAGGACACTCTGGCTGTCCTTTTGAATTCAGGGCTTTTTCAGTCTTGAGCAAAAGTGGGATGCAGTTTTGTTGATGCAGTTGGAAGAACGTGCTTTTAGTATTTATTATCATATCTTAAAAGGGCCTAAAATTCTCTGTAGAATAAATGGTAACCTCTTGTCATAAAAGAAATTATTCTGCAAACAGCAGATGAACCAAGACTGATTCCATATGGATTCTAGTCCTTCATCCCTGATAACCCTGCTACGTGTCACAGGGAACAGTGTTTGCTAGGATTAGCTTGGACCTACTTGCTCACTGACTTAATTCATAACATAATGTCTGTTTGTCCAGCTGCCTGCTGCCAAGCTGATTGTGTCAGCAGAATCTTACTTCCCTTTCACTTGCAAATTTGGTTGAAGTTGGTCAGTTGTTTGGAGATGGGGATGGAACTGGTGTGATCAAAACCACAACTTTTTTTCCTGTGAAGATGGCCAATCCTTCTTTCTTCTCCTCAGAAGTATATAATAAAGAAATGTGTGATTAGCTGATATTTGTCTAAAGAATTTAATTTAGGATTAATTTAGGGGTTTGGTTTTGATTTTCTAATGTTCTGTATATTTCTATGTATATTTTTTCATAGTCAGTGATACTAATTGAAAAAGCAATATTCTTATGGCTGATATAACATGCTTCAGACTCCAAACTAGAATTTATTCATATCTTTGTGTAATTTAGAGGTAGAAAAAATACATACATGAAAACAAATATGTATATTTCTCAAAGATAAGTGTGTTCTTGGGTAGACTTCTTTTATGGTTTCTTATTTTAACAGCAATTTTAGCATTAAGGGAAAATACACAGATTTCAAATTTTGAGTATACATTTTACACTTTATATTGGAATGCTGTCTTACAGAATTCTGTAATTATATTGAACTCTGTAAGACAGCACTTGTATTGTCTATAATGTAATGATTATAGTATATTAATATAATGAAATATATAAATATAATGTAAATACGACCTTACCATTTAGCCTCTTTCATGGTACTTTTCTCCACAAATATAGATCCTTTATTTCTACATCATTATATATTTTATATGTTTATTTAGTGTCTTCCTTTCAAGTATTGTTGTAAAATTAAAATACTGGTTTGTGGCTGAAAAAGGAGGTGGTGGCATTTACCTAATTTTTTACTATGCAAAGGCATATATTTCTCTCTGTGCAGGTATTTGATAGCCTTTTTATATAACACTAGGCCTTGGAGGCAACACTGTTGTCAGCCCTGAAGATGCTGGATGTTGGGAAATGGCCGATTTTTTCTCTGTGCTCCTCAGAAGAGATCAAGTTAATTCGTCAAGCCTGTGTCTTTGGTAGTGCTGGTAATGAAGTGTTGTATACAACTGAAAATGATGAGGTAATTGTCCAAGAGTGTGTATGAACATGACATATTTAATCAGTTATGTTTATGTTTTTCTGAAGGCCCAGTATAATAGTACAGCTAGAGAAAGCTGCATGCAAAAATGTCCAATTGTTTTGTTTGCTACTGAAACATTTTCAGTTTAAATTTAAGGCTTCTCACCACAATGAGAGAACAAAGAGAAGATGGAGTTGGACTTTTGTTGCATGTGCATAGTGACAGAATGAGAAGCAGCGGGCACAAACTGCAGGATGGGAAGTTCTGATTCAGTGCTGGGAAAAATTTGCCATAAGAGGGGTTAAATCCTGAAGCAGTTGTGAGATTTGTTTTCCTTGGACATGTTCAAGAATCTTTTGGATGTGGCCTTGAGTCAACTGATCTGTTTAGACCTTTGTTGAGCACGAGGGTGGACTAGTTGACCTTTGGAGGAGGTTCTCTTTTGCATCCTAAATTATGAGTATGATTCTTTTATTACAGGTTTTTGTGCTTGGCATGAACTGCAGTGGCTGTTTGGGAACAGGAGACATGCAGAGCACTATAGAGCCAAGGAGGTTAGATTCCCTATGTGGCAAAAAGATAGCCTGCCTGAGTTATGGAAGTGGCCCTCACGTTGTTCTTGCTACAGAAGGTAAAGTGTGATCTGAATGAAAAATACTGCTTTTTCAGAGAGTCCACTTAAATTCATCCATCAGGTGTGAAAGGTCTGGTCTGGTAACATAAGAGAGAGAGTTGAGTATTCTGGGCTGTTAAGTCAAAAGTATTTTAATTGGCAAATATGACATGCCAGCTAGCTTGTCATTTTCAAAAGTTTTTCAAGCCCTGCTTTGATCTTGTTACTACTTTTGGAAGGGTTTTTTCTTTTACTTCTCAGTTAAGTTTGAAACTTCTGATTGCTCTTGAAATGCATTAGTGGCTACGCCCCTGTGTTCTTGTGCCAACACTGTCCTTCAGCTAAAATGCATCTTTTTCCTTCAGTACCTAGTTTTGGATGTGCTTTAAAAACCTATTATGTTGTCTCCCAGCCTTCGTGCTTCCTGCAGTGACACTCTATTTATCTGCATTGTGGTAGTGGCTTTTATGTTCATAATTAAGTACATTACTCTTGAGGAAAAATTATTAACATTATGTTCCCAGTGTGGTTCTGTTAGAGCCTAATTGATGATATTCACACTTATTCTGTTAATGAGAGGAAATGTTTTTCAGTGTTCTAGATTATGACTAAAAGTAGGTGGAGAGAATTTTGTGTTCTTTTACATTCAATTGTGTTCCATCATTTTCTCCAGTCTTCATGGCAGACCATTCTGCATGCTTCTTTTATGTATGCATCTGTATTCCTCTTAGCTTTGTTACTGGCAAATCCCACTGACACACTCATACTCTTTAACCTGATGATGAAGTACTGCCAAAGAACAGGTCCAGAACTCATCTTGATGATTTTTACTCGTAACTCCATTTGCATTAATAGCTTTTCTTCAGCACAGCCTTTTTTAACCTACCTTTTAGAGGACTGTTGTATGTTACACAGTTAATTATTGTCATTTCCACTTTCCTGTATGTTTCTGTGCTGTATGTTTCACATGTTTACTGAAATTTACATTCACATTTAGGTGAACTGAGGAAACTGTTGTTCACTTTTGATAGGATAAAGTAATTAAGTTTAACCAGTTATTATAGAGAAGTATTGGTTTAGTATAGCATGTTTTGCTTTTGTAGTTCTGAGTGAACCCTTCTTGGGGAATATGCATATTGTAAGGGAGTCAAAGCTTATTATTTGAATTTTCCAAAGTGGGAAACAGTGCCAGGCTAAGACAAGAAATTCTGATTGATTGTCAGTAACAAAGAAATTGAGTTTTAGACTCTGCTGTCATTTCATCATTTTCTCTTCTGTATTACACCATCCCTTTTCTTGCAGCAGTATGTTTTCCTTTATTACGATTATGGTGATGCTACCATTTTGTATTTGTGGTCAACACTATGTGAGCCAGGTAGCATTGGTACATCCATGGGCTAAACAGCCCCATAAGTCATATATGTATTTATACATTTAAGTATGTATGTTGTTACTGAATTTGACTTTCTGGTTTGTAATTTTATGTTGTGTACTCATTGGAAAAGTAGAGATTTTTCAACTCGCTCTTTACATTTTTGTTGTAGAAGGAGAAGTGTACACGTGGGGTCATAATGCTTATAGTCAGCTGGGCAATGGTACAACAAATCATGGTTTTGTTCCCTGTCAAGTCTCTACTAACTTGGTGAACAAGAAAGTCATTGAGGTTGCCTGTGGCTCTCATCATTCCATGGTGTTAACCTCTGATGGAGAGGTGAGTATAGTGGGAACCAAAATCTCTTTTCTCGTAATGAAACTCACATATGGGAGGAACAGGAAAACACTCTGCACCTATAGCATTAGACCTTGCTTCCTGCAATCCTCACAGTGCTGATGTAACACTAATATTTCTAAAAAATTGAAGCTTGTGAGGGTGTAGCTGTTTTGGGGTGTGTGCAGAACACTGATTTTGTGCCACATCTGCTTGTAACAAGTTAAGCAGTTCCTTCCTATGCTGTACTCTAAATGCCTAATGGCATTAAAACTGATGTTAATGTAAATCACATTCACTGTAAGGAATTCTACCTGCCAAAGTAAAAAGTTTCCTGGAATTTGCCTTGAGGTGCCATTTGTGCCAGTTAGCTATTCAAGTTTGGGTTCTAGAAAAGTAGCAATGGGTTCTTCCAGCATTAACTGCAGCCGTCATGTTTCCTCTTACCTTCAAGTGGAGGAACATAAAAGAATGGAATATATAAATACTGAGATCGGCATATTTTTGTTAGAAATGGTGCAGTTGTAAACCTCTGTGTCTTCCTAGGTCTGTAAAACAATATACCCACTTCCACATAAAAATAAAATTTTTTATTCATACAGCTTTTTTTGTCTCTTGAATATATATTTTGAACTGTATATTATAGAGACATCTTTGATGACAATTCTTTTGCAACAGGTATACACATGGGGTTATAATAACTCAGGCCAGGTTGGATCTGGTTCAACAGCAAATCAGCCAATTCCTCGAAGAGTTACCAGCTGCCTACAAAATAAAATAGTAGTGAATATAGCTTGTGGACAGATGTGCTCTATGGCTGTGGTGGAAAATGGAGAGGTAAGAAATTTCAAGTGAATATTTGGACTGAATTTTACTTCATGTAATAACTTGGCATGTAGATAATTTCAAACCTGGTAGTAAAGAGCTATTATTCAGAAAGGAAGTTTACATTTCCAGACTCCCTCAAATCTAGCTACTTATACTGCTCATAAAAACCCTTGTTATTATACCACTGCTATCTTCAGCATTCAAAAACAAATAAATTATTGTCTATACTAGAATCTGAAGTATTGAGTGTGAGAATAATCAGTGAATGTGAGAATAATCACTGAATGATATTTTAATTTTTAGTGCTCATATTCACACATCTTAAGAGAAAACAAAAGTATGTTGTATATATTTGTTGTACTGGAGTACCTCTTGAATCTCTCTCATACTTTTTTATCCTCTTTGCAAAGATATGAAGAAGTTGTAGAGTTCTTAATTTTGTTCATATTAGCTGAGGATATTGGGCAGTATACATTTTACTAGCTCTATTTTTCCAAGCATTTGAGTTTAGAGCTAAGTAGCTATTGACTGCAGTAAAACATACATCACTGAAATTATCAGAGCTCAGTATTTTCCATTTTTCTTATATTTGGCATAAAGCTGCCTACTCAAACTGTTGTGCATAGCTTCCATTCAATACCTATTCTAGTGTGTTTTCTGTTAAAAGATTTTGGAATGAGAAATCAGCTCTTTGGAAATGGGAAGTATTATGCTGGATTTACTCCGTTCTGGCAAGCAGCCATATGAATCACTCATTTTCTGTTCTTCATATTATAATATTAAAATGTAGTCCTATGTAGTCTAGCTCCTAAAGAGCATGAATGTAGAAGTTAAGAATTGTAGATGAGAATGTAATTGGCATTTTAAAGAAAAACATGTGTGTGTTTATGTGTTGATATAGGTAGGTATGTGTGAGAATATGTTTGTGTTTACCTAAAACAAACAAAAAAGTGAGTTAATAGTAGCAAAGAGCTAAAAGTCTCTGTCTCTGTTTCAAGGTCTATGTCTGGGGGTACAATGGGAATGGCCAGCTGGGGCTGGGCAGCAGCGGCAACCAGCCCACGCCGTGCCGGATCGCAGCCCTGCAGGGCATTCGTGTGCAGCGGGTACGTCTGTGCTGCTCCACCCCAAGCCTCCAGGAGCCTCTGCAAGAGCCCCACAGGCAGCACATGCTGCCTTTGGAGGAGATAGTGAGACTTGTTTAAAGTGGCATCAGAATAAAAAACGTGTGTCCTAAAATGGACCTCTGCCAACAGGGGAGAAACTGTGACCCTGTGGAGTTCAGTGGGAATTTTGCCATTGACTTCAGTGAGGTCAGGATTTTATTTAAAGAGGACTAGACTATTAGAAATGTTTATTTTCTTTCTTTTCCTGTGAAATTTAATTAAAAATTATTTCTGTTATTTTAATAAATAACAGTCTTTCTAGGATATTCCATTCTTCATTAACCACTGCCTACAAATTGCCTCCCACTGCATTTGGCTAACACTTGGGATGATTCCACAGTCAGTCTTGACGTTTGGAGGTTGTTGCACTTTACCAAATAGTGGGGCTGCCACCAGTGTAACTAGCAAACTGGTAACTTCTTTTGGCTAATAAGAAGTATTTAAAGTGACTGCAGGACTTATACTGGCAGTTTTTAATTGATTCATGCAAAATAGAGGATGCTGTCAGGAAAGTGATACACATTGTTAGGAACCATCGGTTTTGTAAGCTGGTGAAAATTTGCAAGAGCATTTTGAACTTTGGATGCTATATATTGCATTTACTCAGGAAAGCTATGGATTTTTAAAGTCTTTTAAAAGAAACTCATTTAATGACATAATTTTACATTCAGGGCCTAGGATGTAGAAAGTAGCTTTGTTGGTAGCAACTACTGTTGGATAGTAACATAATAAAGTGAGTATTATGTTCCTCTGTATTTATTCTTCTGTTTAGAGAGTGGATGCTCCAACAGGTTTGGCTTAGATTCTATTTCCATCCACTTCATTTACTTGGTATTGATTAATACCATGTTATAGATCTCCACTCAGTAAATAACTTGATAGTTTATTTCATTTAAAGTACATCACATGCTTCATGGATGTCAGTGGAATATGTGTTTATGGTGTATCTTTGCAGACCATATAAAGACAGGTGAGCTAGTTAGGAACAATGTAAATTAGTTTTTGGTAGCAGTCTATCTCTACTAAGTTACATTAAATCCTGCAGAGCAAGAATGTTGCTGGTAGTGTTGCCACTGTGTCTGTATAAGGGGCATGTGCTGCATATATTAAGTGGATTTTTTGAACAATCTGATGTGAGGAGGCAGCTCAGCAGGACCAAGGGGGTTTCCGGGGAGGTTATAAATTGGTTCAGTTGTGTGCTGCCATCAGAATGGAGAATTTTGTCTCTTCCCTCTCAGTCCTTGCTGATTGTTCTTGTTGCTTATCTTGTGTAATTCTCAGACTGTACTGTGAGAGTTTTCTTCCGGTGATGTAAGTCTAGAGAATCTCAGAATGGCCTGGGTTGAACAGCACCCTACAAACCATCCAGTTCCACCCTCTGCCAAGGACAGAGACACCTTCCACTGGACTGGGTTGCTCAGAGCCCCAGTGAACCTGGCCTTGAACACATCCAGGGAGTTAGCAGAGCACTAGAGCTGGCACAGGCAGCAGGCAGTTTTGTGTGGCTATCAGTCAGGGATGAGAGGATCAGACAGGGAGACCTTAGCTGTTTTTCCAGTGGTAAAGCTATTCATATTGGTGCAGTTACCCATGGAGCAAGGTCAATGCAAGACAGACAATCTTCAGTTTTCTGCATATTGGTCAAATTTGTCATATAGTTTTCCTTCTTTCTAAATTTCCAGCTATTCTTTTTCCTCTGCTCTTGAGATTATCTGTCAGGCTTTCTCATTGATAATTTTTTTCCCCAAAGTCACCTCATCTACTTTCCTTTCATTTTTAAATAAACTTACCTATATTTGTAATTTTTACACTAGTATAGAATCAATGGCATTAACCCATAGCGTAAGATGCATCTATCTGTACTAACTTATTACATGAAAATGAGATTTTCTTCTTTTTATTATTCCTTACAGGTTGCCTGTGGCTATGCACATACATTAGTGCTAACAGATGAAGGTCAGATATATGCCTGGGGAGCCAATTCATATGGCCAGTTAGGTACTGGGAATAAAAGTAACCAGTCTTACCCTACAACAGTTATTGTGGATAAGGACAGGTAATACTTACAGTCTTGCAATCAGACATTGGTTGACATACTCACAGAAGAACTACATAAAATTATGGTATTTTTAATCTATTTTTGGTGGGGAGAAGGAACCTATGATTTTTTGCAGTGGTTCATCTGCTAAATGTGAACAGAATTTTCACTGAAAGTGCTTGAATCTGCCCCATAACCATCCCTGTGAAAGAGAAACTGAACATTCTGAGACTGAATATGCTATTTTCTGCTTCAGCTCACACTGTACTTTACAGGCCTTAATTGCAGTTTCCCTTCAGTGGTGTAGTTTCATTGCTTGAAATCAACAATAAAGGCTTTATTGTCTGTGAATAGAAATTATATTTTAATGTGCTACTTTTGACAAGAAGTGTACTCAGAAAAAGTGAAGGGTGGACATCTGCAATTTGTGTTATTTCTGCTATTAAATCTGGCTCATCACCCAGGAGAGAGAGAAGGGGAGGAGTTCTTCCTTGGTATTGTTGCCTAAAAATTAAGCTTCAAATTTTGCAAGTTAAATATTTTCTTCTAGGTCCTCGAAGGATAGTGGGGCAGTTATTTCTGTTGCTGTTGTAAAGCCATGTATATGATCAGAAGTCTTGATTTTGGGCTCCTCTTGTGAATAAGAAGGAAAGTGAGATGTCCTTCTCAACCCTGTGTCTGAGTACATCATTGTGAGGAGGTGGCATTGCTGCTCTGGCGATGAGACATGGCCTGATCTTGAACATTGCTATTACTTTGTGTGTAGTTGTGTTTTTGCTTCAAATGTTACTGATTTATTTTTTTCCCAGACACTTTAGCCACAGTTAAAATGTTAAAATAAAAATTTTATACAATTCTTAATGTTCCACTCTGCCTTTGCCTTTTGTTGGTCAGAATATAAGTTCTTGGTGTCAGTGAAAATATTGCCTCACAAAAGCCTGCAAGATTTGTGCATACAGCTTTAAACAAGTTGTTTCCCTGCCATTATCCCCAGACAGCTGAGAACACAAGTAAACAAGCAGTAGTTCAGACTGCAAAACAGTGGATTGTGTAATGCTGTACACAGTGGGAGTTTTGAAGTCCTAAATCAACCTCAGGATTAGAGACGTAGCCTAGCTAAAAGACACTTAGAAACAGATTTAAGTGCTGTTTGGTTCTAAATTTTAATTTTCAAAGTGGAAGTCCTTTAAGCATAAGTAATAATAATTATCTGAGTAAGAAGTATGTTTAACTTGTTGGTTTATAACTGTTACCAATAAGCAAACAGAAAAAAATACTTTCATGATCTTTGAATTATTAACCAAAATGCAAGTTTTATTTTTTTAATGCCTCCTCATTTCCTGCTTCATCTTCTCCAAGTATTTGTTCTCTGCAGCTTAATACAGCCACTCATCTCACTGCCCAGCACCACCAAGGACATTCAGAGACTTGAAACTCATCATAGGTTTGCTTGAGAGAGCCGAGGGGTCAGCAGAGCATGTGCTGTGGCAGATACAGGGCTCTGCTGCAGCACTGGCTGCTCACTCCCCAGATGCTTTTCCAAAGGGAAACTTGGAGTGCATGCTGTTTGCAGAAACACTGCCAGCCCTTTTAATTTTGCTGTGTATGACCAGAAAGCATTCTTGCTCTCATGCATGCTTAAAATACGCATGCGCTAGAGAAAGACAGGAGGCAGTGAGCTGATTCACTGCATTTTGTTCTTGATGGGAGTGACTTGCTTTTTCCCTTTTGTTTGTTTTCCTTGCGAATTCAGAGTTATCGAGATCGCCGCCTGCCACTCTGCGCACACGTCGGCGGCCAAGACGCAGAGCGGCCAGGTGTACATGTGGGGCCAGTGCCGGGGCCAGTCCGTCACCTTCCCCCACCTCACCCACTTTGCCTGCACCGACGATGTGTTCGCCTGCTTCGCCACCCCTGCTGTCATGTGGCGCCTGCTCTCCGTAGGTGAGCTGGAATCTTTCTTTATTCTGACACCTTCTAGGTAGAATCATTGGTTCATAAAACAGTTGCATGTATTTGAAGCCTAAACATAGTTTCTCACAATAATTTACACTGGGAAGCGTTGTCATAATGAAATGTTGCATGTGTGTAAGTGGTAATATGGAATTGTAAAAAATTGCTTAAGCCTGATGACAGTGATAAATGATTGTCTTTTTTACTGATGTGGCTTATTTCTATGAGGAAATGCCTCAGGTTTGCAAGAGATTTTTTTTGTGTAACCTCTGTATGTGACTGTCCAGCGGCTCTGGGTAGAAAAGCTGAGTTTGAGAGATTTGGAGATTCGGAGTTTGAGTTTGGAGATTCAAGTTTAGGAACTCTGAAGCTTTCTTTGATGCCCTTAAGCAGACTACTAAAAATTGTGGGATCCAAATTCCCATGTTCTGAATTGGCCACAAGCACTCAGTCTTGTCACAAGTGATCATGACCTGGTCTTCTGAAGAGACAAATTGCTGGACCTCAGATGTTTGATGAGCATTGAGATCTCTCTTGCTGGCCTTGACTAGAAAGAGCTAAGTATACAGCATTGGCTATATACTGTATAAATGTGTGTGTGTGTGTGTATATATATATATATATGTACACACCAGAGAGTTTATTCTTCAACTGCAGTTTAATCCCATAGTGATTTCTAATAAAGTTGCTCAGGTGTTGTTTGTTTTGTTGGGGTTTTTATGTCTTTTGGATTTTTTGTTTGTTTTGGCTTGTTGTGGGTTTTTGGGGTTTTGTTTATTGTTGTTCTTGGGGAGTTTGTTTGTTTGTTTATTTCGTGGTTTTTTGACCTTGACTTCTTAGTGCCTTTGGAAATAGCACTTTAACACTGTAGCAACGTTGTACCAAAGCATAAAGTGAAACCTTACAGCAGGAAAAGGTTACTTTACTTCTAAACAAAACAAGTTTCAGATGCATTTTCAAAGCCACTTTTTCTTATGTGTCAAGTAGTCTCTCCAGCATCCTGGCACTTTTCGGGAGGTGCAAGCAGGGTTCCTTGTGATGACACAGGATAAAGGATGCTGGCTATCAGGCCCTTGTCATGTCTCCTGGTTGTTTTTAGTTGGGTGACTCTGTGCTGGTTTCAGTTGTGCCTTTTTGCACACTCCAGGAGCTGAGGGTGACTGGCCTCTTCATCCTGTCCCACCCTGGCAAGCTGTCAGGACTGACTCACTGTTGTTTGTCATCTGATGTATGCTGGGTGAGAATCCTCAGGCAGCTGTGTCCTGGATCCTCCATCTGCTGAACTATATGCCATGGACATCTGCCATGCTTACAGCCCCTTCTCTGTCCTTTTTATTCTGGTGCTTCCACACCATTCCCATTCTCTCCATGTTTGTGGCAGTTCTAACATTTCTGATACAATTCTTAGCGCTGGCTGCTGAGGAGTTTTCTTGGCTTTGTGCCTTGTCAGTGGGAACTGCCTCTTCATTTCCTTCCTCCAGTTCCCCTTTCACTGCTGTAACAAATAAAAGCATCTAGTTTCTCTCTAAGAGTTTCAAAGCTGAGCCCCACTATATTCAGTTTTCCTCTGATGGCTGTAGAAATCAACTGGAGATGTGTCTTGGTGGACATCTGGATTGCCAGTTAATTTTGAAGAAGAGTTTCAGCTTTGCATTAGTTGCTAAAATGCTTACTTGTTTAGCTAGCAGAGGTTGGAATAAATAAACCACACACTGTACAAAATGAGAACTAACAAAGTATTTTACAGTACCATTGTTTCAGAAATTTATTTTTTTAATCATCACTATATTTGATTGCTTTCCACCATCCATTTTTCCTGTACCTACCCAAATTGTGTATACCTGACATTCTCTAAATGAAATGCAAAATGACTGTGCTAAACAAAGTGTAACAGTATCAAAGTGTATGTGTGTGTTAAGCTTTTGCTAGAGCTTGTGGAGAGGGTATTTCCATTTCCAGCAGAATACTGTTCTAATTTCTAGTTTGATAGGTTACAGGACCTAGCATTTATATAATTTTCAGTAGAGAACAACTAATTACAGACCTACAAGATCTATGTAAACCCATAATGTGTATTTATATGGTAAGAAGATAAAATGTTGTCACAATTAAGAATGAGGTTTGGGAGTGGAGTGGGTTGTTGATTTTTTTAGTGGTATTAAAGAAGATTATTCTCTGAGGCTATGTGATGGAGATTTGGATCAGTTCAGAAGGTAAAAATTTTGTGTGCAGATAATGGATGATTTTTTAAAGCTGTTTGGTGATTTTATAGTGGAAATATCATGTGCACAGTGGGATATACAGACATACATCACAAACAGGAATATGCAAACATTGAACACACTGTGCTTCCAACACCATTAAGTCTAGGGAAAGCTGTTATTTTAGAATAAACTTGTAAGTGTTGGTATTTACTTTTAGGGATATTGCACTGGGCAGTTTCACTGCAAACCAATATGTTGCTTCTGTAATAGTTTCATTTTTGTGTAATATAATGTCTCCTCATGGGAGCATTTCAGAAAATTTTATTATGATTTTTTATACTGATTATTTGAGGATCTTATAATAACTAACAGTTTTAATTTGATAGAATTTACTCAGTAGTGGTTGATAGCATTTTCTATCATATGGTGCAGTGTAATTTCTGAGACTGTTAACTTTTTTTTTCCTGGCCTTATACAGATGAGTTAGAGGAGTGGAATTCACAGGTTTTTTAATAGAGACATTTGCTTGAAGCAGGAAACTAGAAAGGAATGAAGAAAGCTGTCCGTTCTTTGCTTTTCTGGCTCATACAGAACACGTAGGCTCCTGGAGGGGTTTGCTAGCCTTAAGAAGATGTATTTATTAAGAGTGTTGACAGATACCCAGAATATTGTATTTGTAATGAGATATTTGTATTGCTTACTACTTTATGGTAAATCCCCTATTTATTCTAGAGCCTGATGACCATCTAACAGTAGCCCAGTCACTAAAGAAGGAATTTGACAACCCTGAAACTGCAGACCTGAAGTTCCTAGTGGATGGAAAATACATTCATGTTCATAAAGTTCTTCTCAAAATTAGGTAAGGAACAGATGTATAAATTGTATAAACTTAACTGTGTAGTGTAGTCCACTGTGCTGAGTCATCACTGAAAAAAATTCTTGACTTATTCTTAAAAATTCCCTTTTTCCTGAGCCGAGGATTCATCTGGTGTTCTTCAATGTTACTCTTTTTGTAATTATCAAACATTGCTCTCCTACCTGCCTTTCCATCACTTCCCTCCATCTGACATTTATCTTCCTTTGTGCTCCTGAATGGCATTGATCTTGATTTCCAATAACCTTTTTCTGCTGAGGAAAAGGCTCACTTCCTTCTGCTGTCTTCTCAGTAGTTATAATCTGTTTTTTCCTCCTTTATATGCTTGATTTCCTCCACCAGAATGATTTGAGGGGTTATGTTTATTCTTGGTACTCTTTCCTTTCACAGGACCCTTCAGTTGTTTCAGCAACTTCTGTAGGTGCTATCCAGATGATCTTTTTTTCCCTTTTTATGACAGATTCCTTGTTCTATGTGTTTCAGACATTCTTATCAGTGAGTCTGACTTTTAAGCTGGCTTTTTTTTTCTGTTCTTGCAACTTTTTACAGGTTAAGACCACTTTATGGTGAGATTTGATGTAAGCAGATCTACAGAATGGTCTCATTGTTATTAACATGCAGAGAGATTAATTTGTTACTGCTGATGTGGTTTCTCCTGTGATATTCTAGAGACACTGCTTGGCATCTCTTCTGTCTTGCCAACTGCTTCTGCTTCATCCTCCTCATTGTTATGATATTTTTTTTTCCTCTTTGCTTGGCTATCACACTCAGTTTATCACCACTTTCATCTTCCTACTTTTGCTCCTGAGTCCTGTTACCTATTACTATGTAAAATTAAAATTCCCTGTTAATTCTTCCCTGTCCTTGTTTTATTGGTTTTTTTCCTGCTCTCCTCTTACTACTCTGATCACCTGTGTTGCTTTTGTCTTCCCTTTACTGGTTTGATTGCTTGTACATTACACTTGTGCCTATAGTCCACCCTCTTCATTTGGAATGCCATGTGTTCTCCATCAGATACCACACCAAATCTTGTGTATGCTCAAAATGTTCCTGAGGTTTGTTTTCCTGATAATCAGATTATATGTAGCTTTCCCTTACTTTCTTTTTCTTGCTCTGCTTTCCTCAGATTATATGGCATTCTGTGAAGGAAATATATCTAATTTTAAAATGGGTTTACATATATGGTGTTACCAAAATACTATGAAGTAATAATAAAGCATCAGGCACAATCTGTAAAATTAATCTTTTCTTTACTGTCATGATGTAACTGGATCAAAGTATTTAAAATGTCTTCCAACATTTGGCCTCTTCTGGAGCATTGTCATGAAAGCAGTGCTGGCAAAAGTTCGTTTTCATTGTTGAGTCATTTCTTTACTGGTCATGAGGGCTTCTCTCCATTTGTTCTATTCCTGTTCCTGACCTGGAGCCCATTGTTGGTGGTTACTGGCTGGCAGTGGTGGAGCAATGTCAGGGAACACCCGGCTCAGTGGGAGCAGCCCATGGCCAGCACTGCCTGCAGCTGCAGAGACATCCCAGTGTGCCCGTGGGATCTTCCAGCTCTGCATTCAGCCAGCCAGAACTGGGCGTCTGGGCTGTGTCTGCTGGGGGATAGTGACAGGGAGAGAGACACTCCAGAGGATGAGTCACTCCAAGATACTTTGCAGACTGGAGGATGTGTGCTAACCAATTTCTGTTTTCACGTACTTATTAATTTTTCAGGGATCAATGTGTGCCACCTTCTCTCTGACTTTTGTGTGGTGCCATTGGGGCACAGGCCGTTCCCAAGGTCTGATCCATGCTGTATGGATAGCTTGGTCACCACTACTTAGCATGGGGCTCTGGGAGGCAAAACAATGAGGTTTTGTCTGCCTCTCCCAATGCCAGAATGTGGTAGAAGATGTGGCAGAAGCTAGATAATGACTTCTATTTCTTTATGAATTTGACAAGAGGTTCCATTATTTTAGTAAAAGCCCCAAAATACCAAGATAAAAAAATTCTTTCAATAACCAGTAAAATGTGAAGAACTTAAGTAATTATTTAAATAATTATTTTTCATTTGAATTTAAGTGGTACTGTCTTTATGTTGTAGTTTTGTCTCAGAGACATTAAAGGGAACCCATCCTACTTCTTACAGGAAAGTTTGAGTAAAAGAAGAGAAAATTCAGATGTGGGAGAGTTGCAAGTTAGTGTAGTACAAAGAAGTACTATTAAATTGTGGTTGTTGTAGGAAAAGTTATCAGAAATTGAGATGTTCATTTTTATCAACAAAAATTTTGAAAACAATGCACATGTTAGGATGCTTTTTAGGGAACAGTAAGTTACAGTCGTTGTAAATTCCTGTGACCTGGAAGTTGCAGATTACAGCTACCAAAGGCAGTGCTTTGTCCTTGTTTGTATTTTGTTTTGTGTCACAAAAGTATTCAGACTTGTAAGAAAAGGGTGGTGAGAGATCTGAGTGAGAGTGTCTTCACTTTCAATAATTTAATCCTTGAATGTAATGATTAATGCTAAATTGTGTATGGACTCTGACACTGGAATAAATTACATCTAAAATTATTAATAATTTCCCTCTTCATTAGGAAATGCTGGAGAAATCAGGGCCAAATCTCAGAAATGTCTAAGTTAATTGTAAATTTTATCTGCTACAAGACAGGTAATAATATTGATTGTTAATGTATAATGTATTTAAGAAAATGGCATCACAACCAGATGGGTAATCCTTGTAGATTTTGTAAGTAGAAATGGAGCCTGCCATAAAATATTAACAACAGAAATAAAATTCTGAATTATATATATGAGACTTATAAGGCTTAAAGAAATGAACATGTTCAAAGCAAGAAATCATTTGCTTGTATATTTAGTCTGTTAGGACTGATCTGATTTTTTTTCCAGCTTCTTGCTGCAGCTCATCTTTCAAGCTTAACTCTTTACAGTGTACAATCTTTGTTCATGTTTTGTAGGTGTGAACATTTTCGCTCCATACTCAATAATGATGATGAAATTATAGAAATGAGTGAATTTTCTTATCCTGTTTACCGAGCCTTCCTGGAATATCTGTATACAGACAACATTAGACTCCCTCCTGAAGATGCAATAGGTATTTGCCACAAATGGAAATTACTCCAGATTATTGTTTTTGAGAAGTTCAAACTGTGTGTCATTACAGAGTAAGGGAAAGCAGGGCTTGTTAATTTTAGTTTCATTAGCACTTAAATCTTGAGTTTGGCAGGTGTCAGGAAGAAAGGATGCAGTAGCAGGAAACATGCCCAAGGAGAATGAGTGGTGGGCATGCAATGAGATCAAAGGTGAAAAGCTTTCAGAAAGAACTCATTGTTGCTCTTATTAAGAGCTTTCTTTTATTTAGAAAGGCACTAATGCCATCCTGAAACTTTACTTGTTTGAATAGCTGTAGTGATTTTTGATCCTGAATGAAAAGGGAGCTCTTCCCTGCATGAATTTAGGAGGATATAAATCAGTAATTGATGTCCAGAATGAGAATGGGAGAACAGAACACTTGCATAGTAATAAAATGGTTCCTTTTTTGAAAGGTCTGTAGGGGACCTTAAAAAATGCACACATCATTTAGGGAAAAAAACAGAGCAAGTCTTTGATTAATTCTGCCTAAAACAAAAGGGTAATTGATTAATTTGAAAAGACATTAATATATTTTGCACCAGAATAGTTAAAGCTGTATAAATTTTCACAGGACTGCTAGATTTGGCAACACTGTACAGAGAAAACAGACTGAAAAAGCTTTGCCAGCAAACGATCAAACAAGGCATTTGTGAAGAGAATGCCATTGCTCTTCTTTCTGCTGCTGTCAAGTATGAAGCTCAGGTAAGAACTTCTCTTCAGGTAAGCAGTTGTTTTCTGTGAAATGAAGCTGCCTAAGGTAAACATGACTGTATTTAACTGATGAGGCATGATTACTGTAATTTCCCTTTCGGGCTTAACTAATGTTTGTTTTTTTTCTTTTTAAGGTGTAAAATAAAAACTAAAAAACCCCCAGTTTATTGTTTTCTTCCTGCCCTTTTAGCTTGCCCTTGTGAGTCAGGGTTCTTAATCTGCTTCCTTCCTTGTCATGTGGCATGGCAGGACATGACATGGAAATTTCTCACTGCCATTTACATCTCTGCCTTTGGATTTTGCCCTTTCACTCCCTGAGTTCTCCACCTGATCATGTTGTCTGCCAGTGTCTGGTACAGTCATTCTGGTGCTGACTTTTACAGGCAGTGGGAGAAGTTACCTGTAAAGTCCCTGCATATTTACACTTGTGCTTTTATAAAAAATTCACTTTTGCAGTACTGTTTACAATTAATTATGCTGACATACAACAAATTATCTATTGTTAATACTCCCCTCATATCCTGTCATCTGGTCTGCCCTTGGTTCTGGAATGAGTCACTAGCATTCAACCTGTTATCCATGCTCTTTTGGTAAACAAATAATTTCAAAGATGTCTTCCTTTTCTCATCTTCTTAGCTCTGTGATAATTGTGGAAATAACTGGTGGGTTTTATTATTCAAAAAGTCTCCTTATGTATTTTAGATGTAGAGGACATTGCTATAAATACCTTTCAGGTATGGGAGGCAAGTAGAAAGAAGAAACTGAAACAAACATTGAGTTAAAAATGTTGCAGCAGTCAGTGCTGTATGGAGATGGCAAACTACAGGAGATTAATTTGGATAGGAGTTGCAAAGAGGAGGATGGAAGTCTCAGTTCTGTGCATCAGAAAGGGATAACAAGAGGTTAGTAGACAGTAAGATCATGAGCTGCCATTTACAAGGTGTTTGGAGTTGTGCTTTCAGTGTAAAGCTGGGCTGATACAAGCTCAGCATAGTAGGGAAAACTCTACAGGAAGGCATGACCCAATGGTTTGATTCTCTTAATGGCAGATTTTTCATTGAAACTTTATTCTCTATTTTCTCCTCTTACAAGATTTTCAACATTTTTTAATGTCTTCAAAGCAGAAGTATTTTTGGTTGGTCTGTATCTAGTGAAGTAGTTAAAGAGTAGTTAAAGATACATGTTAAGTGTGTTGTGAAGTAGTAAAACTAGCCTGGACAAAGTACCAGAGTTCATAATATCTGAGACACAATAAAAGGGATTGGCTGGATAACTAAATACATGTTATCCTCCTCTTCCTTCTATGATTCAGTGTTCAAAACATGTAAGAGTTTAACACAGTTGTCAGATGATAAATTGGTTCCTCTGTCCTGGCTGCAGCATGGGCCAAACTCAGGAATGTATTGTTGCTCTCCTCCCTACACCCATAGCTCAGAAAGAGATGGAAGTGCAGCAAAGATTTCTTTATCAAAGACATGGGGGTATCCTCTGTCTAAGGAATCATGGAATAAACCAGGACCTTCTAGTGTACTACATTAATATAGTATCTCCTGGTTTGGGAACCATGTGCAGCATGTCCAGGACTTCAGTAGAAAATTGCCAAAAGTAGGGTTATGAAAGAGGCCTCATATTTTGGATGTTTGAAAAGATAGAATTCAATTTTTTTTCATTAAATGTGAACATTGCAAGTGAAAGATTATAGTGGTGTGCGATGTGCCATTCACATTGCAAATTAAATGAAGGCTGATTTGATTACTGTATGCCTATGTTAGGATTTATGACACGTGAAAATATGTTTCTTATTCTCAGAAAATACAAAGAGTTTCTGCTACAGGCTATTTTAAAGCATATTTTTCATATACACTGTAGCAAAGTTTAGACTAATCATCTTCTATAAAACTGAATAAAAAGACAGTATCTTTTGAAACTGCAAAATGAGTGAATGGGATTCTCTATAATCTATAGTCCTCTTCATACCAGCACCAAAAAAATTAACTGTTGATAATTTTAACTAGCATAAAAATTCGCACATTGACTGTAAAGCAGCTCAGGTTCTGAGACTACCATTTCAGAAGTCTACTGGAACTAAAGGTGGCACTGTCTTTGATTGTCTGCATTTTTTATTTCCTCTGGTTTTTACTTCTTCTATTCTCATTCCTTTTCTACTTTCCCAGTAGCTGTTGATGAGAGATACTTGCTATACCGTATTTCTTCTTTAAGGATATTTTGTGCTTCAGTTTACTCTTTAGTTGCATCTTGAAACACAGAATCTAAGAAGTTTTCAAAATAGAAATGTAAAGGTAGTCTGCTGAGTATCTTTATTCTATTAATCCCAGGCTGCAATGTTTGTGTAGTTAACATAGAATCAATTTGGTATGGGTTACTCTTTTTGCTGTAACCCCTGAAGAGTTTATAGTTTATGGATCAATTCTGACTTCTTTGCTGCTGGCTTCAGCTCTGCCTGCAGAAGGTAATTTTTTTTCACAGCAAATTGTTGCATAGGTCCCAACTAAAGGAGACTGAGCCAGTGCATGGAGAGGGTTGCCACTGTTTGAGGAGTTTGGGAAGAATTTGGTGCATGCAATCCTAGTAGTATGGCTTGAGGGCTCGTACCCATCCTGTGCTGAACAGCTGAGCATCATCCTCTTACAGCGAGACCAGGACAAGACAGAACCTGTTGTGCTATCTGGGAATCCCATTAGACAGAGGGATACAATTCCTAGTTTCCCATGAAAGACACACATACCCTAACATGCAGTTTGTGTTCAAAAGCATCATCACATTTTTCATCGTATTTTGCTTTTATTTCCAGCGCGACTTCCATGTCTGCTGTTTTTCACAGGACCACTAATGAATGCAGTGCAGGGAGGATCAGGAAGGAGTTATTGATGCTCTCTTAGTTCTGTTTGGGGCAATTTGATGGTTTCACCTGTTGGTAACTTTTCTAATGAATGTGTAGTAAATTCTAGTAAATGTGATGGAGTTCTAGAGTTGATTTAGGTGGCTACTCCTGTTTTCTCAAAGTGGGTTTATTGAATAGTTTGTATAAGCAAATTTCATCCTATCATTTGTGATCTCATCAAAAGGATCAGGGGTTGATAATGGGAACAATGTGGTATATTCTCTGCTAGTTAAATGAGAAATTTGAAATAAAATAATAATGTTAATAATTTTATCAGTCATTCATATTACAAATTACTCAAATTTTTTTCTAGGACTTGGAAGAATTTTGCTTCAGGTTTTGCATAAACCATTTGACTGTTGTTACACAAACTCAAGGCTTTGCAGACATGGACCATGACCTCCTGAAAAACTTCATTAGCAAAGCCAGCAGAGTGGGAGCATTCCGAAACTGAGGTCTGACTAACTACCAAGCTGAAGAGCACATCATCTTCCCTTCTGGAAATACTTCTCCCTTGGAGAACTTCTCCATGGTCAAAATGTGCAATGGTTTGTAAGGAAAGTCTCGGTGTCCATCAGCTTAGGGAGTGTGTAGAAGTCCACTGACATGTAGGCTTTGTTGTAAGGATGGCTGCAGGGTAGCTGTGTGGTGACTGTTCATTGCCAACAGCCACAATTTAACACAAAAAATCTGATCTAGTAACTACCCTTTCCCACTCAAAGTCAAGCAAACTAAGCTTCTCATTATCTAGTCTGTCTAATTTTAATTTTTTTTTAAACAGTCTTTGTTTGGATTTTATGGGGCAGTGACCTGTTTGCTGCTAAAACTTTCATAGTGTACTTTTGTCTCAAAACTCAGTTAATATGCCATAGTGGGCTTCTTTTTATAATCCAGTGAAGATGCAAACTTGTTTTATATGGTAAAATAATATAAGTTCTTTAGGATGAGAGGCTTCCTGATTTGTAGGAGGGTATGTCTCACTTGGTGTTTATTTATGAGGAGCTTCAGCAGGATATTACAGTTCTGAGTTCCTAGCACATCTCATTATTTAGCCTGAATGAAAAGGATCTCCCTTTCCATTACACTGGGCATGGTCCCTGGCACCCCAATGGAAGCACCCACCAAGTATGTCTGGATGTGAATTGTCATGCTATGAGTTTTACTGCTAAGAAAACCACCTAGTTACAATAAGATGTCAAGAAAAGGAAGTTCCTCTTGAGGCTTATTTAGTCCTGTGTTACTGTCTCTCCTCAGACAGATCAACTTCAGAAAAATGGAGAAAAAGGTGATTTTTGAAGTGGTAACTTCAAATTAATTAAATTCTAAGAGTGAACTGACACTATATTCCAGATGGTGATAAAGGTATCTTGTCGATTATGGCATTTCAGATTCTCCTGTGGTCAGAGCTGCGAGGTGACCACACCACTTTCCTTTCAGGGCTGTTCAGGAGAGAGGAGCTGCCCTCTGGACACCTCTCTCCCAGCATGATCATCAGTGGCTAAGGTAGAGTAGATGCTTCATTCCTAGCTGGCTGAAGTGAGCTAAGGTGAAAAGCCCACCCAGTGCTGCACAGAGGGAGGTTTGCCCCGTTACAGAAGATGTGGAGCTCATGGAGCATTTACTTGAATTTTCTAACAGGTAACTGAATTAACCTTGAGAAATTAAGATTTTGAGTGAAGTGACTTCAAGTGCCTTTTGCAGTATTTTATGATTGGGGAAGACAAAAAGCTGGATTACCAGGCTCAGTACACTAACATAAGTAGTCATGCAGCCTTCCTGCAGATCCCTGCTGTGCCACAGCATCCTTACATTGACCTTTTCTAATCCTCAAAATGTGGTTTCTAAGAACTTAATTTCCTTAAATTAACACATTCTCATGTCTAAGATGGAAATAGCTGTTCTTTACTATATTGGAGGCTCATTTCTCAAACAATTCTGTTCTTTGAGGAAGAGTAGGAGGAAGAAGAGCAGCACATACTCAGAAAGGAGTATGAGTAGTACCCCCTTCACCTCAGGCCCTGTGGGTGTGAGTGAAAGGTGAAGTATGCAGATAGCAGAATTTACTGAGGAAGAGGGTGATGAGCAAGTATTTTAGAAAATGCTGTGGTAAATATTTATTTGTGTTTGAGACATTTACCTCAGACTCTCACTAGAAATATATTGGGTCATCTACTGCTAACAAGCACATTCTGCCACCCCCTCAATGATGAATACAACTTCCTCCAGCAGTGTTAAGTCCATTCTTAGCAGCTGTGTCAGTATTTTGTATTCAAACAGAAGTGGTCAAAACCTTTCCAATACATAATGCAGATTCATCAAAAACACAACTTTGCTGGGGGAGGAGATCAGTTTAGTTCAATTTGTGTTGAGAAGCACTTGACACTAACTAGTTTACTGCAGACAGTGAAACAGTGTCATGGTAGGGCACAACTTTACTGCCACCCCTGTGTGCTCTAGTCCAGCACTGATCATACCAAAGCGTGGACACAAGGGATTCTATGTAAGCCAAGGCTGCATATCCCTGGTTAAGCCTAAGATGCCAGATTTGCCTCCCAGCACTTCCTTAAGGGTAGCAGTGCATGGAATGAGGGTGTACAACCCCATCCCAGCCTTGGGACAGCAGCTGGCACCAGCCCCTGTCCCACCTGCCCCATAGCATCACACTGGCACACATCCAGTCTCACTGGCAAATGGAACCAGCTGGGCACCTCCTCCCCTGCTACTGGCTTCTCAGGGATCACTCCAGCTTTCCTAAGGTGTGTATTGTGAAAGGTCTTTCCACATGTTTCTGTTGTTTCTCAGAAGAATCAAACAAAGAACTATAAATGTGAAATGATGAGGAGTTTTGGACTCAACATCTGATCAGAAGCCTTCTCTGGCTCTCTGGGGACACTACTGCATGGAATGATAGCACTGGAGAGGGACACCACTCTCCTCCATTAGCTCGAGTTAATAACAAAGTAGTTCAACAGAGATTGCAGCTGAAATGGCATGCTGCTTAGAACAAGACATTTTTGGCTTAATAGAACCAAGTGTCTTTTTTTTTCCAATTTACCTTGTACCTGCTCATTATTTCCAACCAACCACACACATTAAAGCCTACTTGCAATTTCAGAATAATTGACAAAGCCTGTAATTTTGAGAAAAAGCAGCTCTGGACTGAATGAGGGTGATTCTAAAGGTCTGATATGTCAACATTGGCTTTTATTCTGCATCATCTGACCTGGATGGGATAGTGTTACATTCATAGAAACATTTATTTATTTAATTTTTTTATTTTTTGTTGCATGTGTTCAAAAAAAACACTCTTACTGGCTTATGTGGTTAAATGTGGGTGCATGGATGTAAATATGCTCGAAACCCAACCATGGGAAATTTCAGAAGAATTAAGGGATGCATTTTACTGTTGTGAGATAGTCTGCAAGAACTTGTGTTTGTGGATCTTGCAGGTTAAATACTTAATAAAGTATTATTCTGTTTTAGGATACCACAGACAAAAGGTATTTATTAAAAAGCAAAAGTCTGGTCAAGTAGAAACTGTGTCTGGGGTTTAAATAAATAGCAGTGTTCCACTTTCCAGAAAGGAGTCTGGAAAGAAAAAGAAATTACATGGGTAGGGTCATTTGAAGGTTCTCTTAAGTTACTGAAGCTAAAAGCCACCACTGCATTGTCATCTAGTACCCAGCTGTAGAGTTTTGTTAAAATGCTTGGTAACTATGTAAACTGCTGTTTTTATATGACCTGAACACTTTCCATGGGCTTTCCTTGTAAAACAAAGCATTTATTTGCCCCAATAGAGACAGGATTCATTGGCCACCACCCAATGATGTAGAAAGTTTACAGCCTGAACATAAATGATTTTTTTGTTTCTATACAAACTTACCATTAATAAAAATGCCATAATATTTAAAACAGTTTGAGTGGGATTTTTTCCTTTCTTTTCAGCAAAAATGAAGAAAGTATAATGCTTGTAGACTGAACTGACTCTGTGTGGGGGGGAAAAAAAAACATAAACCAGATAATATTTCACAGAGGTACCTTGAAGGCTATTTGTGTTCTTCAGGAAATCACTGTGACCAGATAACACATTTGTAAGCTGGAAAATTTCTTCAAGTGTATTTCTACCTTTCAAAGAAATCAGTGCCCTGGTGACTTAGTAAACTATGGTTAATAAAATGGTCCTCAGAATACCGATCATTGTTTCTTAAGCAAATGTATGTTATAATGAGCTTGTTACATTTTAAAACATTTCAGCTCATACTGTGTACTAGTATCACACAGCCATAATCTTTCTCCAGCTGCTTCACATTTGATACAGGTGCCTTCCTGCAGCCACTCCTGTGCTGAAAATGTGCACTTCCACATTCCCTGTGGCTGTTCTGGTACCTGTGAGGAACTTGCTGTTTAGTACAGACCCTCTGCACGAGCACTGCCCAAGCACAAAACTCTTCACTTGCAAGTCCAAAGCAGGGAGGAAGAAATAAGCTCCTATGACATCTAAGAACAAACAGCATTTGTAAACAGTGGACAGCAGGAAGAGATTAAGTATAAACATCAAATGGAGAGGCTGGGAGTCAGCTCATCCACCCTGAGATTGCTTCACAGCCAAGCCAATAGATTCAATTCCCTTAAGCACCAAACAGAAACGGGCCTTTAAAGGATGCAATTTACCTGACCTCATCTTACACCCGGGGCTTCAGCTTTCTACAGAAATTGATGCTTGGTGTTAAGCATCTAAAATGGCCATCAGATTGTGTGGCCAGCTTCTGCTGTGATTCCAAATTTTCTTTTTTCCTGGAACAGTTTCAATATTCCAGGCCATTTTTAGTACAGCAAGGTCTCACTCTAAGAAAAGCACTGTCAAACACAGCAAAATTTCCATATCTAACAAAATGCTGTATGTTTCAATACACATTTATTTGGATAGGTACCATATAAAATGACCTAATATAAGAAAATCACTGACTATAAATCCTTTAAAAGCTATTTTATTTATCTTGAAAGGCAAGAAACTGATTAGTTGTATAAAATAATATTGTGCATTTGATGTAAAGCCTTCAGTCTGAATAAAAAAAAATACATTGTCACAGTAAAGAAAGAATGAATCTGTTTAGATACTGGACTCTGTATCTTCCCTGTAGCCAAAGGACTGCTCTAAGAGAGCTTACAGTCAGTGCACCCCAATGTTAACATATATCATGTCTGTAAAACTGCAAAAAGTGAGAAAATAAATGTAAGGTACTCTGGAAAGTTCTGTGCATTTTACAGTAACAAAGTTGAAGCCATACTGAGTCTAAAAAATCCCTCAATATTGTTTTAAAATTAATTTACAGTTTTTGCTGCTTGTAGAATTTTTAGTAGTTCTAGGGTTAGCTTTGAATCAACACAAGAATGGATCTTTACAAAGCTTCCTACTGTAAGTACTCTACAGTCAGCTAAACAATCTGTTAATAAGCTACCTGGAAGGCATTGGTTTAAAACATTTGTGTCATGAATAGCATGCTTTTCTACTGTACCTGTTCTGAATTTAAGTAGCTGCAAAAGCAAAATTTCATTAAAATGGGTAATTTTAAAGCAAGACAATTTATTTGCTTATATTTTAATCCACTGGAAATAAAACGTGCTTTTGTTAATCAGCTATTTTAACAAAACTTTGTTGTTGCAAGAAAAGTTCCAGTATCTGAATCAGAAACTTACAAATACAAAAGATGAAGAAAGTACTGGATGGTTTGTTTGGATTTTTTGCTAGTTGCAACTATTCACAAGTTGCCCAATTAACTGCCTTTTCAGTAAAGCAAAGGCAGATGGATTTTCCCAACGTGGGTTCACCACGTTCAGGTTTTTGCAGATGCTGCAGTAAGGCCAATGGGAGATGCCCTGTGCTTTTAGAGACCAGGCTGCTCTTATCTGGAACCCAACTGCAGACACTCAGCTTCCAACTGTTTCTCAAGCTGTTTGGCTTGGCTGCAATTAGGTGAAAATTTGAAGAAATCAAGAAAATTCTACATCATTAGAATTTTGAAATCTCATGTGTACCAGGTATGGTTTAGGTTTGTTGTTTCGTTTGGTTTTTTTTTCCCCTTTTAATACTTGAGATTTCCCAAGATAAGAAAGGGCACATCAATGACTCTGCACAAGGAAGAAGCTTCAGCTTCTGGAAAGATTCAGTGTGGGATTCTGGGATAAATCTCTATGGGATTCATACTCCAGGAAATTCAAACTGAGGGACAGTGCAGCTGCCCTCTGAAATGACGCTGGGGTGAGAGCTGGGGAAGCAAAACTACAAAATGCTACAAAAAGTGTTGGTTTCAGTAGTAAGGCTACATAATAAGTTCACTTTGAATTCAGGTTGTACTCCTGAGGCAAGGCCCATTCTCTGCAAGGCCCCAGCTGCTGTCCAGTTTAATTTAATGGGAATTTGATGTGCTAGTTATGAACAGAGACAGAAATCTTTGCACTACTTGGCCCACCATTTTCAAAATTTGCAAGTAATGAAAATCTAAAAATCAAATCTAAGAAACAAAATTAGTGCATTTCAAATCATTCTAGCTAACATTTTATCTTTAGACATAAAAAAATTCAATCCAACGAGACTGAATTGGCTTAAATCAGTAATGCTGAAACAGGAATTCAGACACTTTCCAAGACTTCTTAAAAATCCTCAAAAAATATATAAATTAAATTCAGTGGCTTAAATTGTGTATATGCTACATCATAAGGCAAAGTATCATGGAAAACATTTAACAATTTAAAAAGTACAAATGCTTTCAACTAGCAGTTTGGAATAAAAAGCAACTAAAGAAGCAACTCTATTAATGAAGGCTGTAAAACAAAAACAATCTTAAGAGGGCCAGCAGTGCAGCCCCTGGTCCTGAGAAGAATCTCACTTTTCTTCACTGGCTGAGGTATCATTTCCATCATTCAGCTTCTGCTTTTGCATTCTTGTTCGAGTAGATGCTACAAGAAAACCCAATAAACAAAAAGAATGAAATTTTTTACTTTGGACTGATTATTAGGAAAATTTGTAATGACACAAGGAACAGAAGTACATTATTCTATTGTAAACAAACCAAATCCCTCATTATAGGATGAACACCTAATTTTGCATTGTTTCAGCCATTCCTGCTCCATCTTACAGATTTTAGGAAATTCCTTCCACCTGTTTGCTCCAGTTCTCATTTTCTCTGTCCCCTCACTGTGTCCATTTCCATCCTGCAGGCAGGCAGAGGGTCTGTGTCACATCAGGAATCTCGCCTGGTAGGCAGGCAGAGGCTGTGGGCTGAGCAGTGCCCACATCCCAGAGAGAGCCTGCCCAGGAATGCCTTTTCCCCTCAGTGGCACATACCAACACCACTGGACACGAGACAGAGCTCTCCTCCTTAACCTCTGCCACAAGGAAACACTGAAACATCTTCCCTGCCTTAAAAAAGGAGAGGTGCTTGGATCCACACTCATACCTATCTTGATGAGCAACGTTAGAGTTTTTAATGGGCAAATCTGCTCAGCTGCAGAGCTCAGATTCTCAGAGAGTGAGAATGCCTGGCCAGGCCAAGTGTGCTCCTTCTCATGAGTGGAAAATACAACTCAGTTGTTGGGTTGGGGCCGTTTTGCTTTTCATGAGCTAGATTTGAGTTTCATTTCAAAACAGAAAAGTGATCCCATAAGATCTGAAAAAAATGCTGACCCACAGTAGAAGAAAAAGCAGTCTCAGACATTTGCCTGTAAAAGCAAAGCAACAAAAAACGTACATATGGTTTTCCTGTGTACATAAATTTCCATTTTGTAATCTGCATTTTCAAGATTAATTGCAGCAAGTACAAACGCTAAGCAAGCTACCCAAATCACATTGGTGTTGAGCAATGTTTTCATCTGAGTGGGCCCAAACTGTTTTATCCAAGGCACTCAGTGCTGTGCAGATTATGAGAAAAGCAATACTCACTCATTTCTGCAAGCTTTTGTTGGAACTTGGATTCCTGGGGTAAGTGTTTGCTGCAGAAAGAAAGCATAAGGTTAAGTTAATAAAAATAACTTTTTACTTTCATAACCTAAACTTTAAATCAAGGGGAATTGCTTCTGACATCAAAGCACGTAACTGAGGAGCTTCATGCTTCCATCTCTCATTTGATGCAGCTGCTAAAGCTCATGAATTAACACAAGATATGAGGATATGAGGAAGAAGTTAGGATGAAGGCCCTGAGAGCCCAATACATGCCAGATGTCTGAAAAGCCCAGGACAATCTCTCACCTTCCATCTGCCTCATCTTGCCCCTCTATATCGAAGCGCAGCCTCTTCAGTGGCTTCGGGGCAGCAGCACCTGCTTCTGCACTGCGCTTCAGCTGGCACTCGCTGTTGCACAACATCTGGTTTATCTTCTGAAACTTTTCAGAAGTCTGAAGTGACAAGATAATAGGGAAAGAATTGCCAATAAATCCTGAAACCACTCCAGCTTTCCAGATTATCCACAAAAAATTAGGAGTTCTAAAACTCTGGAGTTTTAAGAATCCTTATCTTGTGCCAAAGCAACTAAAATAAAATGCAGGCATGTTTTGAAGGTGAAGTCTGGATATTTGAAAGGAGTTAACAGAACTTCCCTATAATTACTATATTAAATTAGATACATCATTGGTCTGTTCTAGAGATGTGAGCAGGCTATCCCATTCCTCCAAAAGTTACATGCATTTAAGACCAGACATCAAAGATGTTAAAACTCACCCCAAATGATTCTCCAATTGACACCAAAATTCTGCCAAACAAAGAAGAGAAATTTAAGCTACATTTAGCAATGACAGAAGCACTGACTAATTTGCATAGGTTAGCTCAAGGCATTAACAAGGTCTCTTCCTCTCTCTCTGCATTAACAGTGCAAATCCATGCTGTGCTTTACTGTGCTGAGACATTTCTCTTTGAGCCAGTGAATACTGAATGACCAAATGAACTGAATCTCACAGAGAGAAATGAAATTGTGGCTTCAAAGAATCAGAGGCCCCCATAGTCTGGCCTGTATCAGCAGAAAGACCCTTCAGTGCTGGGTACCCAGACAATCTATTCTCTCATCTCTAGGTGCTGTCCTCTCTAGGTGCTTGCTAATCAAAATCATGCAGGACTTCAACCAAAAATACACAGTAACATTTAAACTTTTGTGCACAGTGGGACTCACTTGATTCTAGTCCGAAAAGCCACTGGAAACTGGTACATTTACTCTCATCCTCATCTGCTAAGAACTACTAACCAACAGTTTGAAACGGTCTGTTCAGCCAGCTAAACAAACTTTGTTGTTGCAAAAAAGGTATTTTCCCTTTAAAGAAGCATACAAAGCTCATCTGTGTCTTTCAGGGGTGTGATGCAGTGTCATAGCCAACAACATTTAAGCAACCAGGTCAGGAAACTCCTCACTTTGGTGGGAGGGAAACAAAACGGGGAAAAAAAAAACCCAAAAACCTCCTTGAGCACAAAAGAAAAGCATTCAATGATGAATAAATATTCCAAATACAGGACAAAAACTCTCAACCAGAAATGATACAATAGCAACAGACTACTGACAAACCAGACTGTGCAGTTTTCCAATTTGCTTCCACTAAAATCCCCCAAATACCTTAAATATAGTCAAAGAAATGCTTGTCAACAACGTACCTAGACCTTGGAGTCATCTTTGTGGGTGACTGGAACCCATCAGAGAATTTGTATGGGCTCTTCAGAGGTGAGATGTAGATGTTATTGCCAGCAGGGACACGCCGAGGAGAGTTGGAAAACTGGTAAGGACTGCGAGGAATGTGTGGGATAGGTGACAGGGTGGGAGGCTATAAAAATAATAAAATAATCATAAGGTTTTATTGCCTATATATTTCTAGTCTATTGAATAATGAACAGAGCTAATGGCTTACCCTGCTGGAAGCATACTGCAAAATGTTTGTTTTCAGTTTCTGCATAAACACTAAGTTGTAAAAGACTATGATGGAGTCATATTGTTCTTCCCGGATAAGAACACGCTTGAAAGTCTGCAGAGGGTGAGAAAATCATACACAGATTAAAAAAATATTAAAGGACTGAAAATTTTACATTTCACAAACTCATAAAGTGACTCAAAGTCGGTGTAAGATTAAGAACTGGATGGTACATGGGTTGTATGCAAGCCACTGTAACATCTCTCAACTGTTGGGGATTTTTCCAAATGTGTTTGAACACCAGTCCAAGCACCTACTTCATTAACTGGCACAGCCCCTTGGTGTGAACACAGTTCTAACATTTGCCAAATTTAAGAACGATTTGCTTTCACACATACATGTCAAAAAGTCTAGACTACTGTGCATGCCTTGGAAGGCTAAAAAACACATTACTGACCTGATGGGGATAAAACAGTTCTATAGGCTTGGAGACAAAAGTCTGGAGTTTAGCCAAGATCCACAAATACACTATGAGAAATTCTGCTACTGAGAGGATGCTACAGTTCCATTAACTGGTGAGGGTTTTTCTATTGATTTCTTTACTGTGCTGTGCAAAAATTTCAGTACATTAAAGCTCCTATGAAGAAAGGAACTTCTTCATGTTAATGAAACTTTAATACATACACAACTGCTTGATATAAAGCCATGCATCTCTATTTGGTATTAAACTGTTGAAAGTTTCTGTGGAAATCTCTTCCCTTAACCCTCTGTGGAAGTAAGACAACTCAAAAAGGAACTTGTATTGCTTTTGAAAATCCTGTTTTCTCTAGACATAAATTTTTCATTTAAACTCCAAATAGGATCATAAAGTATTATTCAGTACCTTTCAAAAGATGGAATGAAATTTGTTTTCTAAGGAGAATTACCAAACTATTTATGCAATATGTTTAAAAGTGGTATTTAGCATTAGAGTCAATTTTCTCCTCCACAAAATGAAGATGCAGTGAAGCAGTTGTTTTCTCTTGTATGTTCAAGTGTAGTTTCTTTTGATTTCAGGGAAAAATAATTAGTTTTAAAGATTTTTACAGAGGAATAACATTTAAGTACTTCCATACCTCTTGATTTGTGTTGCAAAGCTCCTTGTATGCTGAAACTATGATTTTAAATCGGAGATCTACGTTCTTTACTTTGCATATGCCATACATGGAACACATCATGATCTATTGAAGAAACAAGACAAGACAACTGAAAATGCAGAAAATTAATTCAGCTTCTTCATTTCAAGTTAAGAAATAACTTTCTATTACTGATTGTGCTTTATAAACTAGCAGGCAACTCAACTGAGAACTTCCAGAACATAAGTCAACATAATGCTACCTCCATTTTTATGTGACAACCAACTCACTGATAGTACCTTCTCAAACTCATACCACATACTGCAATTTTAGAGTAGAATAACAAAAAATTTATCAGCCATGCATGTTGTCTTCACAAGGAAAATCACTATATTTTAATGTAAATTATTAGAAAAGGAGGTCTGTCTTCATTATTTTGAAAATAGCTGAAAATGGTATTTGAAGGTACCATATAAAGTAATTGCCAGTGCTTAAAAAACTGAGATGACAGGATTCAGTCTAAACTAAGTTCTCCTTTCAGTGATCAGTAGATCAATAAAAACCTCATAGTACAATTCCTAATGGCTAAAGAATGTAAAAGGAACATTTTGTTCAGGAGAGTATTTTTAAGCTTTTTAAAACATTTTTGTCCATGTTACCTGGTCCAGGTGCCTGTCTCTCATTAGCTCATACTCATTTTGCAGTGTGTGCTGGAAGAGGGTCCAGATCAAGGGTTCCAGGTCAGGATGTTCAGAGAGAAGGTGAAGGAACAGGGTGTGGAGTCGACGATAGGCCAGTAGATACACTTCAGAAACAGAGAAAAATAAACTGAAATTGTAGTAACAGGAGTATACAAAATAAAGGAATGCAGTGGAGAGGGGACAACATTGGACTGTTGACTGTCTCCAACAAAAAAAAAAATCTACCAGACATTAAATGAAGGTAGTAAAAGCCAAGATCAAAATAAAAGGAGAAGGTTTTCACACAAGAGACATGGAAGCCACACCAAACAACGCTGCACACATGTGTCTATGTCACTTCAAAAAGAGCCTGAACAAGCACCTGGAATGTAAATCTGCTGAGAGTTACTACGCAAACATAGCACAAAAAGTTCAGAAAACCCCCCAAGCTGGACAAAAATCAAGCCTGGGAAAGCACCATCCATGTCTGCCCAGTTGTTCAGCTTCACATGACTTCTCTTTATGGCCACTGCTGGGAAAAGGAAGCTATGACAGAAGAACCCTCTGAGCCCATGGGGACATTCTTACAGCCAGGACAGGTAAGTTTTCAGTTTGAACTCATGGAGTGCCACGTGTACACAGTAACCACCTGCTGGCACCATTCTGCCCCTTCTTCCAGAGGTTTGCCTGGTGTTCACAACAGATTCTACAATGAACTTTTCAGAAATGCTGGTGCCAAAACCCAAAAAATATATAAAACAAGAGATAACTTTGCAATGTCAGCACATGCAGAAGGAACAAACCTTTTTTGTAGAACAAAGAGAGGGAGGTAGATTTCTGTGGTTTCTGTGTTTGGGGGTTCACAGCAGGCTGAACATCTGGAGTGGAAGTAGCACTTAGAGGAGGTCCAGATGCCTTCTTCTTAGGAGATTTCACAGGAGAAAGGTAGCTGGAGGTTCAACGTATATTAAGCATTTAACATCACAGGATGAAGGAAGAATTCTATATGAATAATACTTGCAGGAACTCTTCCCCGTTAGAAGAAACAAATTGCTAATGTGACCTGTTATCCCCAACACCTGATACAGACTTATTTATTGCTAGGCAAGTAATGTAACAGTTTAAAATTACAAATTTGATAGGGCTGGGGAAAAATATTTCAGCATTTAATTTAATTTTTTATGCATAATAAATATCTGCCAATAAAATGGTTTAACAAGACTTAAGTACCAAGCCTAAGAAGTAGGAAAGCAGAATAGAGGTGGATTTGAATATTAAGGGTGATACCAACTTCACATTTTCCTAGACCTCAGGCACTCACTTACAGGTCTGCAGCAGTGTGGTTATGCTGGAGAGGCATATTGAGAGTAGAAGTGGGTTCAGGCTGATCAGTTTGGCCTTCTCGCTCTTTCGACTGCTTGATAAGATCAAACAGAGGCGACCCCTGGAAAAATCACAGGATTCTTAGTGCAGTGTAATCCTACATCACACTAAGAATAGACAACCACTCAATGAATTTTGTTCCTTCTCTAAAACCAACCACCAAAATGTGAACCTTGACAGAAGATTAAAGCTTTGAAGTACTTCAGAACACTCATACTTCACAAGGAAATTTTTAGCCATTTAACTTTGAGCTATTTAAGACTTCAAATGCTTTTTTTCCCCGATCAACAGAGTCCATTAGATATAGGTTAACTGAAGATGTGAACCAGTTGTATTAGTTGTATTCTAGAGTCCCTTACTATTTCCTATTAAAGCCATTTCTGAAAAATAATCGATACAAGAAAACACATAAAAGGTCACATTTCAAAAAACACAGAACAATACAAACAAAAAATCCTCCCAACCCCCCCCCAAAAAATCCAAAACCAAACCAACCAACCAACTCCCCAAAACCCCCCCAAAAAACAGCTAAAGGAAACCTCAGCCCATTGGTGACTGAAAGTAACTGCTGTACCTACTGTCAATCCATTTCTGCTACATCTACCTAATATTTTACATTTGATACTATATAAACCACAGTCACTTAACTGCACTGAGGACTATTTAGTCTCTGCAGTATCATGTTCCAGAGCCACCTCTGGAAAGGAGTTAGAGTGACTCTGGATACATTCAGCCTCTGCCCTCATGGCCCAAAGCAAACCCTATTTTGATTTGAGGGTAACTATCAGTACTTTAACCAAGGCCTCTGCAATACATCTGAAACTAAGCTCAA
Organism: Cichladusa arquata; assembly: GCA_026413545.1. Lineage (NCBI taxonomy): Eukaryota > Metazoa > Chordata > Aves > Passeriformes > Muscicapidae > Cichladusa > Cichladusa arquata. Next base: position 62,085,380 of record JAOTQP010000001.1, on the reverse strand, counting down.
GGTAGGAGGTGATGCAGAGAGAATGTAAGTGGAATGGAGGAGGTTCTGGCTAAAACCACATCAGGCTTTCTGCTGATGTTAGTAATAAACAGCAGTCCTGCAGAAACAAAATATCTGCCTGAGTGTCACACACAGAGCAGAATTATGCTGAGACAGCAAGACTACATGGGAAAATATTTTTACACCATATTTATAAATAAATTTGAAAGCACAGGGTTGATGGTTCTGTTTATTTTCTTTAAACAGGAGACACATCCTTGAGTACAATGTTGCCTCACAGCAGTGCAGCATCAGAACTCCAGAAGCAAGAGAGGAACATGTGAGTAGCAAATATGTGCCTTCTTGAGAGTGGGAGGCAGGGGAAGCAGTGTCCATAAGACTCAGGAAGAAGTGGGCAAAACCAGACATGCAGCATTTTCCTCGAATGATCAAAAGACAGCAGCAAAACCTGTCAGCTCATTGCTTTGTACACAATGGACTGTCTGATGGTTCGTGGTCTGTTTGATCCCCCAAATTCTCAGTATTAAAATGCACTGCAGAGATGACAAATCTGTAGCTATGAACAGGAGCACAGCATGCATGTAAAGCATGCAGCATCACCTGCCTAGGGCAATAAGAAATCACCTAGTAAAATTACACTAGATTTACCAGAATTAGAACTAGCATCAAGACATTCCTCATTTAGATCTATTTCTAAAGAAATAATATCTTTTTTTTTTTAAGTACATCAAATAAAAATTCAGAGTAACAAGACGAGAGTGATGAGACTTACGATTTTTCATACTGCAATTTTTAAATTATGATTTTGACAATACTGGAGCTATTTCAGCCATAGCAGAAAAAACATCAGTTACTGATTCATAACCACATAGCTGTTCCTCCATCATTTTTCAACCACTTCACTCTTGGGCTGGTCTGTATCATTTTTCCCTTCATTTATGAGTGTACACACTTCTCACTTGTGTCTCTCTTCTAGCACTGCCTTTGCTGGAAACACAGGCACATGACCTCTATTTCTTATTCTTCTGGCCACTTGGCCCCTTCCTTTTTTATTATTCCCACCAGCACTTCACTTTGCTCTGAGGAATCCAAATTTCTTTCCCAGAGCAATCATTGCTGAGAAATCTTGACTAAGAGTGAACCCTGCTTCATTAATTTCACGTTTTAGTGATTAATGCCTGGAAAAGTATTGCTTTTAATGGAGGAGGAAAAGGGGTTGATAAAAGGGAATCAGAGGTCTAGAAAGAGAAGTAAATGTTACTATTATTGAGTTAGCACATGAGACCAGCAGTTCCAGGTCCTGCTCCAATTTTGCTCATCCTGTTCTAAGTGTGATTCCATTAGGTAAGGTATGGGGACACAGCAGTTTGCTACACACAGAAGAGATCTGCCTATTTCTGGATCATTTCTACTCCTCTTCTACTTGGAGCCTCAGTCAACCTCCACGTAAGTCAACTAAACCATCAGAAAGCTAACAGAGAAAGCAAACCCAGATTAAAGTCTGCTCTGCAGAGAATCACAGTCAGAACAAGCAGTAAGAACAGGGCAGCCACAGCACGAAGGCTGGGACACAAAGTACAGGGTGCTGTGCATTTACTGACAACAACCTATTCCATAACCTGACTGGCATATGGAATTTCATCTGACAGGACTGTACAGACCTGACTGCTGCTTCCCATCAGTTAGGTGAGTTACATTCAGCAAGAGGATATTCTTTGTGTGGAGATATCTACCCACAGAGCCTGAACAGCAAGATGCAGTGAGTCCAATACACTTTCTTGGTTCCCACCAATACTAACAGGTGCTGTGGTTAAAAAGGTGGCAAGACAAAGAGAGTGCTACAACCCAGCTGGCCCCAGCAGTGCAGAGCTGCCAGCACCAGCACTGGCAGGGTGTGAGAAAGCCCCATTCCATGTCCCTCAGCAAACCACAGCCTTGTCACTCAGGCTAGCTGCACAAACTTGTCAGCCCTGGGGCTGCATGAGCAGAAAGTGGTTACTTAGCTTTCAGACCTGGTGACATTTAAAGTGGGTGTTTTGTTGATCACAATTTCCACCTTCCTCTTGGACTTTAGATGCAGCCCCCTCTGCTCTTTCCCCAGGGACCCCACCACTCTCATGGGTACCTTTCCAAGTGCATGGCCACGTAGCTGGAGAAGCAGGTGCTGCACTGACAACAAGACCGATGCCTCACAATGCAGAAACACAAAGAGATGAGTTTTCTCAAGTGCAACTACCCCCCACGCTATAAAACTGATGGGTTTAATTACAGCCATGTCTCCTTCTTTATACTTAAACATTAAAAACACTTCTATTCCGTGAATTCAAAGCACATCCTGCAGCTTGCAGGGCGTTTTCAAGCTTATCAGCTTCAGTCCCACAATTTGATACTCAACACTCAAATGAGAGAAATACAACATCATATTAACCAGGCAATTACCATTGCTCTAACTAATAATCACAAAAGAACTTTAAACTCTGGGTCCAGCTTAATTGAACAGGAATGCTTATCAGGAGCTCATTTCTAAAGTAATGTTATTCATGCTATCTTTTACAAATTTCATATTGCTTTTTAAAGCTTTTAAGCAGCACTTAAGATGATGACCACATAAGGTGATGACCTACAATGCATTCCTTTAACATGAAAGGAGATTTGCAGTTTTTACTTAAATTTAATGCTCAGTAAGTGATTAATGTTACTAGATGCAGCCACTGAATAAATTTCACTAATTAAGTAAAATTTTGCTTTTCATTTGACACCTCCCTGTGATAGCTACAGAAACCCCATTTTATTAGTCCAAAAAGCAAGAAAGCAATGAAGACTTAAAATTTCTCAGAGTCAGAAGGCCACTGACATCAGAATGAAGAATAAGACTGAAATTTGGCTCGGTTTCCTCTCAAAATACCCAGGGCTGACTAACTCTCCAAGGCTAAACTCTGTGAATTAAGTAGGGCTTTGTTAAGAGTGGCTCTGCAGGATGCTTCCCTGCAGCAACGCCTCCACCACAAGCATCTGCAGTGATTTTTCCCCATCTGAAAGCTCCTTTTATGGAAAAAATGGGCAGAATTTCTTATTTGCTATTCTTTATTTGGCTACAGTGAAACTACAGGACACACAGGTGCTTCCCAGCTTCCCAATCTTTGTATTGGCTCTATCCCAGCTACATGTTTAATTGGACTTTGTTTTCCATGAAAAGATTTTAAAAAAAAACTTAAATCCTTATAAATGGGGAAGAGCCACCCTGCGGTTTGGGTGTACTCCACTGACCACAAAAGAAGAGCCCTGAGCAGCTTTACTCTAAACAGTGCTACTAGTAGTCCACCAATTAAAAAAACCTGCTTTTGTCTTTGTGCTTTATGTTTTTGTTCTTGGCAATAACTTCCTAATATATTTTCAGGTTGTAGTTATCTATTCATATTAAATTTTAATGCAGTGTTTAGCATTTAACTACGTATATGTCTTAATGCCAAGGTCCCTCGGATGTTGGGGGTTTTTTTTGCCTCAGGCTTTCTTTTTTTCTTTTGCTTGTTTTCAAATTATTAAACCAGTCAATACAACACAATGTTAAGACATGTTCTTCTTCATAATGTCACAGAAGATGGCAGTGATTTTGCAAGGCAAAACAAAGCCAGTTTAGAACTGACAGCTTTGGAATGGAAGTGCAAGGCTTGGATCAGCACAAGCTATTTCCAACCCACTTTCCCAAGGGGGAATTGCATGCCCAGAAAGTTGACTTTTGCTTGCAACTGTGTTTTCAGAAGTTTCACATGACAATTAGTTATCAGAATTCTGAAATAATTCAGACCTGCTAAAATAAAGTAGACTTCACGGTCTAAATGGAAATACTATTTATCATGAAAAAAAAAAAGACAACAAAATTAAGGATCGTGTCCTAATTTCACACGAGTTGCTTTATATAAATTATGTTTGTACTGGGGCTTGTTCTTACAAAATTTATAAAGAAAAACATTAAAAACTACAGGGTTAACACTTTAATTCTTTTAAGAATACTTACAGATTTGCTTTTAACTCCTTACAGTGTGTGTACGTTTAATGCAAGTCCTATTCCCACACCACTCATCTCAAACATTTAAGAGTCATTGAACTTTTTTATCTAGTAATAAAGGAGTTCAAATTTTTCCAGAAAAGGAAAGCCATGCTGCCACAGCCTGAATATATATCTTACACTTTGTTGCTTTAAATTACGCTGCAAATCCATTCTCCTCACAGCTTTGTGATAATCTACTCTTCCTCAGAAGTCTCTGGAAAGACCTCTGGCAAATTTTGTTAGAAATGAGACATTATTTCAGAACAACCAATACCATACTTTTCAGCCCCTCCACTCCTGAAATTACTCTTCACCAACTGAAGACCAATTAATCAATTGTCTATGATTCAGAGCATCTCTTAGCAAAGGTCCATGGGACCCACCTCACTTTACAAGAGCAGTACAAGAGCATCATGAAAGTACCCTTCCTAGCAATTCTGTGAAAACTCTTTTTAACCACAAGGATGACTGACCTTCTCTGTCAACATAGTGACTAAAACTATTAGTTATGTTCAAAAACATTACACAGATCAGTGATAATGCTTGGCAAATAGGGAACTCCTGACACAGTTACTGGTTTGTGGCTTGCAACCAATCACCAGTTGAATACTGAAGGGAAAAAACAAATCCTGGTCATTAGGACTGCTCGTGTTTGCCAAGCCTGTGAGATTAACTTTTAAAAATCACTTAGAAAGGAATTTTGAAAGACAGTCTAGAAGCAAAGCTATGTTTTCATGCAACTGTTTTGTTTAAACTGCTCAGGATGACCCTAGCAGCAGGCTGCTACTACACAGTTTGCAGCTCTTGCACCACTTCCTTCAGCAGTTTTTCTGCTCAACTCACACAACTGCACATACAGGTACACAAAGCACTACAAAATACAATAACCCTTGCTTTTTTTTTTCTGAACTTTATCCAAGAAAATATGATTTTAGGCTCATTTGCCACATGTTTTTTTCCCAAAAATAACTGCTACAAGCATGTCCCAGAGGGATCTGTGTTTTGCACTGTCAGTGCTGCTGCAGGAACAATCTGTATCTGAAGTAAATAGCAAGTTTATTACCTAGCTCACAGGGCAGCCAGGCTCCAGTATGACTAATTCTTGGACAAATCTCAAGATTTTTAGGCAAGAGCCAAAGGTCCCAAGGACAACTGAATCAATACCAGTTTCCCGCCACCATCCACACAGGAAATTGTGTACAATAAACCAAAACCCACCTGATGTGAACCACCTGACCGTTCAAAATGATCATATATCAACAAAAATATTCTTGAGGTTGAAAGTTTTTGCAACAGCTTTAAGTTGTGAAAAAACTAGAGCATAAAGATTTTCAGCAGAGGAAGTAGAGGAGAGATGCTTTAAGGGACCATTATGTTAACTAACATCACACAATACTAGAAATAACAGTTTTATAGTTATTTCTATGCAGGAAAAATTCTTACTCTGGGGGTTAGCAAAACAGCACTCAAACACTTATTTTCTTCAGAGGAACTTTTGGGTTACAAAATGACTTTCTTGGTAAGGACTATTTATTTATATCATTACTATTGTAACAATCAAATTGCCATAGTATTGCATTGCATTTTCTATCAGTTTCATTTACACAGTCCCAGTCCTCAGAACAACAATTAAGAGTGGTTCTGGGAAATATTTTCACAAGTACAAGTGGAAACAGGTCAATAAAATGCCTCTGAGACTTTTGGTTAAAGCCCATGATTCAGTTTCAAGATTTGTGTTCTTTCCAATTTCTCATTAGCTGGAAAAAACAATTTTCTTATCAACCTAAAAGCAGTAAGTGTGCCAGGATTCTTTGCAGACAGCAGTTTTTGAAAGAGCAGGAGGATATCTTCTAGCAACGTAACCAAGGAGTCAACCAATTATGGACTGAGCAAAAAAAGATGTAACAGATAATCTGCAGAGGATATGACCGAGCTGCATGCACAGAAAGAGCAATTCCCTAGAAAAGATAATACTAGGTAGGGGTGTTTTCATGTCTTCAAACCATTATGAGCAGACTGCTTGTGATATTTCAAAATAAAAAAAGGACTATAAATATCTTGCATTGCATTTCATATAATCTAGAAGAGAAAAATGGCACAAATTGGAGGTCCAAAACCAATATGCCATGTTTTGTAACAAAACATGACAATATGAGCACGAAAACCATTTTATGTGATGGATTTCTCAATCAATGCTGGAAAACATTTCAAAATGAAGATAATTAGACATGACAAAGAAGAAAAATCTGAAGCTGCAACAAAATTATCTGTGTCACACCATTTTGGGTAGAAACCCACCCTTTGAGAAGAGTTTTGATCTCAATTTAAGCCAATACTTGTATGACTATCATTATTTCAAGCTCAGTTGACCTATACCTTGGTATGAGCTCGAGGCAGACAAGACCTGGCAGCCACCCTGCTGTGCTTGGCTTTTGAAGCAGAAGGAAATGCAGAGCTGCTGAGTGCTCAGTTGGAAAAATTTAAGGAGATATTTCCAATTAAACATTTCTGCCTACAAGCAGTTATTTAACAATCAGTCAAAATGCAGCATGATAGAGGTAAGGAAGACTGCACTGGAAATCAAATTAACAAAAGAATGTTAAAAAAAGGTCTGGGACTATTATTTAAGAGTTCATTAAAAAAAAAAAAAAAAAACAAACCAACCAACCAACCAAACAAAAGAAAAAAAAAAAAAAAAAAAAAAACACCAAAAAAAACCCAAAAACTTTCTTCCCAAGCTGAAAATAAGTAATTGAATTTCCACAGTGTGATACAAAATAGTACAAAACCCACTAGAAACACCCCGAACTTTCCAATAACTGGTCTTATCACACCTGAAACAAAAAACGTGGAAGGCACTGGTACCTATGTTTTTTTAATATTACACCTATTTCATATTCACTTTTTAGTAATAGTATAAATCTACTATTTTATCAATTAGTAAGTGTTTTTCCACTCTGCTTTCTCTCAAAGTGTTGCAGCTAATTCTGAGGCAGATCACAGAATGCTTTGGGTTGGAAGGGACCTTAAAGGTCATCTAGTCCAACCCACTGCCATGGGCAGGGACACCTTCCACTAGATCAGGGAGCTCAGAGCCCCATCCAGCCTGGCCTGGAACACTGCCACGGATGGGGCATCCACAGCTTCTCTGAGAAACCTGTTCCACTGCCTCCCACCCTCACAGTAAAGAATTTCCTACTAATACCTAATCGAAATCCAACCTCCTTCAGTTTAAAGCCATTCACCTTGTCCTGTCACTACATGGCCTTGTAAAAAGGGGTAAAAGATACTACAGAGCTTTCTACTATGGATGGGAGGGAGGGAGGG
>JAOTQP010000001.1:62041231-62068591 GCA_026413545.1 Cichladusa arquata | reverse complement strand
CCATGGGGAGGCAGCTGTGTCCCTGCAGCCCATGGAGGATCCATGGGGATGCAGAGATCCACCTGCAGCCTGTGGAATCTCTCTCCCATCCTTTTCTAAACTCATGAGCCTTTTGTTATATTTTCTCTCCCCATTCTGCTGCAGAGAGGAGTTAAAGAGTGGCTTTGGTGGGTGCCTGGCACCCAGCCAGCATCTGCTCACCAAAATATCTTAAATTCCTCCACTTACCTCTGGTAGTCCATTTGAAGCTACAATACCAGCAGAATTCAAGAAAGGAATGAAGCTTGTGAAATACACATTTTTGACCTAAAAAAAAGGAAAAAATGTAACATTAGCGAGGTAGAGAGTCAGCCATGCATACACTGCTTTCACATCTTTAAATCAAGAAACTGAGACATTTCTGTAGTGCACTGTGGTTTGTTTTCAATAAAGCAAGAACAAAACTTGTTATACATCCAAAACATAGTGATATGTAAGCATGCAAATACAATCCCTTGCTGGAATACTAAGTGATTGAACTGGAAAAGAACTGCATTCTTGCAAGCCCTCTCACATTTCTGCTTCCATCATCCATCTGGATATTCAAAAATCAGTCCTTTTTACACAGAAATAGATTTAACAGCAGAGGAAAAGGTGAATGGGGTCTTTTAAGATCTCCCACAGAAGCAATGTGCTTTTTGCATACATTTTCGCATCATGGGATGCAGCTGTGAAACTCCATCAGAGCAGTCCTGCATCCATATGCTACATGCTGCAATCAGCCTGTAACTTCATATTATATCCTTCACAATTCAGTTACCCTGGCAAAATTATCACCCATATCAAAGGGCTTGTTTTGGGTGGGTTTTGTTTGTTTTTTAAACTACTGACTAGAAAAACTATAGAATGGTAAAATACCTTCACTACTGAAGGTAAGTACTTGACAAAATAGTTCAGCTGGCACAAATAACGACATTTTAAAAAAAGACCATTTAAATAAATACATATTCCAGATGGAGTCTAGCAGCAAGATCTATCAGACTTTAAAGTGCAGGCATTACCTCATCTAAATTACAATCATGCTCTTTACAAAGGATTTCGATAATTTTTGTGTCAGTATCAAGCTGCTTTGCAGTACGTGAACTCCTGTTCTGACCTCTTCTTGGAGTGCGAGCTGAACCATTTACAGTCACTGCAGACACAGAAGACTCTGGAAAGATTCAGAACCATCACAAGGTTAGGGACATCTTAAGAAAGAAGAAATTTAAGTTATTAAACCTAGAACATTCTACTTCTTATATACTTTTTCACATCTCCCCTTTAAATATATTTTCTTTTTCATCCGTTCAGCTAGGTAAGAAACCTTCATTACAGAAAATCTATATGAAAGGGAAGTTAATTTTTAAATTCCTGTATCAGTATTTGGACATTCTGTTTTTAAGAAGCTACTCCACACAAAATGTAAATGTAACAGCACCTCCTGCAAGTAGCTTTTACTGAGAATCTGTTTTGCAAAGTTAGGAAGGCCTTATCTTTTCACAGATGAGTAACTTTTTTTTCTATTTTTATAGAAGTATAAAACAAGAACCTGAAGGACAATAAATCAATGCAGGGCTTAAGTGATGGTGGGAACCTGGAATATGGTCCTGGAGGGAATTCCTCCTTTCCCCAAATACCCCCAGACACACAAACAGAAACAAACAAGTCCACCTAAAAAAAAGTATCAAAAAACATTAATACAGCAAGGTAAAAATATTTCATTTTGTTAAACTCAAAATAGATGACTTAAATGTCTGAAATATGTGAATTATATTAATAACATATATTAATATGATTAAATATTGTTGATTTAAACCTGACAGCACAATCAGCATGCTGCCCTCACCTGTAATTTCATTTTCATTTGACAACTGCTCTGAGAAACTCTGACAAACTACTGCAGAGGTGGGTGCATCTTAATTCCCTCAGCCTTAGTCAGATCATAAAGCTTGACATCATTTATCACAGCATGAAGCCTCTTGGTCACAAAGGTTTGAATAATGCATTTTGTTATTCTCTCAAAGAATGCAGAGCTGTTTGACAGTTCATACACAGCTTCACATCAGAAACCCAGTGCTTTGCACTTAGGACAGTGACACTCACATCTGCAATTTAGTCTCAAGAAGCAGAATTTTTTTTCAAGATATGATGCACAGAACCAAACTGTTTCTAAAAATGACCCCCTATTCTGCATGGTTTCACTAAGAAAAAAATAAATCAGTGTGAACATGGAATTCAAAACCAGGTAGTTTCAATTCAGTAGTTTTTGAAAAGGATCTGCTTTATAACACCTGAAATAAGCAGCAGCATATATGTCCATCCTACTAGGAAGGACAAATTTAAATTCAAAATAGTACTGGGGGAAAGCAGCATTTGCTTGTCCTAAGTCCATCCTTTCCCCCTTTATTCACATTAGAATAAGAGCAAGGTTATTTGTTCTTACCTGCAACAAATATTCACTAGATCAGATAAATATCCTCCAACATTAAAAGAATTTAAAGAACACAGTAGTGAATTAATACCTTATCTATTCTATGACATTACAAACTAGGTGGATGTTTAGTTGCCAAAGAAAGAAATAAAGCAAATAGATTTAGGCTAAATATACAGGGTTGCATCTTAACCCATCAGAGGGTAAACTAATTAGTACAAAAAGTTTGAGTCACATTCTATGGCCCCAAATATTTCAGTACATTAAGTCCACAGCTTGCTGAAGAAAACAGTTAACTCAAATAGAATTCTATCTTTGAAAGTTGCTATAAATATTTACTTTCTCTACCTTTCTAGTGAGGTTTTCTAAGTTTTAGGTGTAAAAACCTAATGGATAAAAACTCACTGATCAATAGAAGTTTTTTATAGAGAAGACCCATTATATTTTTACTTAAAATAGTGACACTTGCAATAGCAAACAGGATGTAATAAAAGCAAAGCTGTCTACATTTCACCTCTACTCTTTTGAGCTGCTATCCACTGTATATTTGTTTTAAATACCTGCACAGTCCAGTATCTTATACATTTCTTCTGTTATCATACTGTTACACTGTATATCATACTGTTATACTGTATATCAATAAAATAAGAGTTAAGTAATAGTTCTCGGTTATAATCTACCCAGAACCAGAATTATTTTACCAAATTAAACTTGCTGTTTTAACAAGTTCCTAAGCAACTAGTAAGGGGAGAGGACATAGGAAAAATTATATTAAACATACTGCCACATTCACGAAATTTAATTCAAGTTTACTATCATGTAAATTTAACTAAAACAGAAAAAATGCATTTCAGTAAGTTCAAGAAGTTTTATTATGTTAATTCTGAATGGTAGCATGGATAATAGAAATTTAATAAATTTATTTTATACTTCAATGGAAAAAAACAAAAAATTCTTACTGTATGGTTCCTTGAGCATAGCAGGAGGTGACAGTTTGATAAAATAATCTAAGACACACAGCAACAACTGGAAAGAAATCACCAGGTCATCTTCCACTTGCAACACTTTACCTGCAAATATTTAAAAGGGTAAGGAAAACGTTTTTGAGAATGTTTGACTTAATTTTAGAAGTAATTTTGCAAAACAAAGATTTGGAAGTTCATATAGTAGAACACTAATACTAAAATTCAAAAAGCATCATATAGGATGCCAATGTTCTTTAAAGGGTATTGATTTTAAAACTCATGGCACTTCAGTTCATGGCTTTAGAGATAGCATACACACAAAATAAAATTACTGTGTACAAAATCCTGCCCTCAGTGCTCACTCCTGATTTCTTTTCCTTTCTATTGTAGAGGAATAACTGCTTGCTTCTGTGTAATTCCTCCCTGCTTTCTTTTTTTACGGTCTTATGCAAGCTCTTTGAAAGCTACTAAATACTCAGAAAGCAGGAGTCACTAGTATACAATGAAGAGGAATTCAAAACATGCTATCACACTGTAGGCTCAGCCTGTCAGATTTTTATGAAATTACTTAAAAGTAATTACACAAGTAATAGCATGAAGAGCTCTTTTAGAGCTGCATTATTTCAATTTTTCCCAAATTATGACTCATATGCCAGAGAAGATCTACAGAGCCAAGAGAGAAGATCTCAAGACAGAGTGCATTGCCATGAAAATTTTAGGAAGTCGATAGTGATTTTGAACAACTACAGACCTACCTGTGCTCTACTTACAGGTGCAACATTTGTATTTATTTTCTATCAGAAGCAGCAAGCATTACCCAGGCTCTTCTGAAGCTCCAACTATTTTCTAGTAAATTTTAGCTTTCTTTGTTCTCAAGAAAAGGCAGGCTAAAAAACTTTTTGTGGGTTTTGCTTTATGCCTATGCTTGGAGAATTCTAGTGACAAAGCTCCACAAAATTCAGCTGACCCAAGTCTAATTTTGATATCAGAGATGCATACACTCCACTGATAACACACACCTGCAGTAAGCAGCACTTGAGATATGTGATTTATTTCTTTTAGCAGGAGTTCAATGAGACAGGAACTCTATGGACAGGAACATTTCATCACTCAACATTAACTGTAACTTACACCTTTTCAAGAAAGATTTGAAACATTCAAAGGACATGCTTTCAGGAACTTACTATAATACCTCATTATTAAATTTGTTTTATTAAATTATATATATTTATAATACATATAAGCTTATTTTAAAAAATATGCCAGTTTTTAAGGTAATTATTCATTATTAAAATGCTGGTAGACTACAAAGCACCTCAGAATAGACTTAAATACAGAATAGTGATGTTTAAAGTAAAAGAAAAAATAAAACATGCAAATTTTAGACAGCTTAAATCTGTATCTTTATACATAGAAAGTATATCAGTGAGAAAAACAGCCAAATTACATTTAAAAAGATATTATTAAGCAGTTAAAAAAGCCAGACAATCGAAACATTCTGGGTCTGTACAATACTTAGTTGTATTAAGGATCCTAGTATCTTGTTGGACATGTAAAACAAACTCACTCACTTTTAAAATATTCAGCAAAATTGCTGTGTTTTAACCAGAGCTCACCTTTTGCCAGCAAAAAAGTAATCCAGTAATTTCTTAGGACTAATACAGAACTGAGTTCAGCAGAAATCCTGCAGGGAAACAAAAATACTTCGCATTGATAGCTCTGTAACAATTTAAACTACAATGTCTGAAAACATGCTTCAGTCTATGGAGCTATTTAACAATACGCTTAACTCTATTTCACATAGAGTTATGTTTACTAAAAATCTCATTCCATTCCCTCTGTAATTATGACTACACATTTGAAAAAACTTAAGTTCCTGTAAAGCCATTCAAGAATCAGGACATATCTGTCTCATCCTCAGAAAAGAAAGTGAATGTAGACAATTCACTGAACTGCTCTGAGCTGTCTTCTCTCGTGCCTTTGACTAATGCCTGACTCTCCAGCCACAGCATGAACTCAAGCTCATTTGGGAGTTGTTAAGGCACCTTTCAGCACACTCATTTGTTGCTGTGATTAGGAAGCTCACTCTCCATCTAAATGTTCATCTCCACCGTGCTGAGACATACCCCATTGGGTGGCAGTACTTCATGGAGGAGGCATAGATATATAAAAATATATATAAATACAATATGATACGTATCTTATATACACATACACATATATATACACACTATATATATTTCACACAAATACACTCATATAATATACATAACATGTACAGATCACATTTAAAGAGATATAGATGTAACATATACATAATTTTTGCATTTCCCATCATCTCATTGAAATTCAAAGTCCACACTAAATCTAAAATAAACACTCAGCATACTATGACTTAGGTCAGTCCTGAAGGATTAAAAGACAACATGCCATTGTGTTTTACATCTTATCTTGACAAACAAAATTTAGGAAAATCAAACTTACTCACTACTAGGTTGTTCCAGATAAATAAGGCCACAAGTCCTAGAAAATAAAATAGATTCTTATTTTTGAACATGCTTCTGCAAGCAAACTATGTAATATCTTTGACTTCAATTTAGTTTAAAAAAATACACCAGTTCACAAAATATTTTTCTAACTTTAAAAAACAAAAGCTGTCTCAAAGAACAGATTAAGAACAGATCAACTATAGCCCTGACACGCCTGAAATAATGATGTTGTGTTGCATATTTATGTCAAAGCTTAAGACAGCAAAATTATTTTACCTTGGCATAATAAAATTGCTTTCTTCCAGAAAGACAAGATTTGTACATACATTACTACCCAGTGTTTTGTATAACACAGCAAAGTGTGCTGCAGCTGCACAAAACACTCTATAAAAGGGCATTTTAAAATCTTTAGTATTTCTTCAGTGTCACTGCAAACCTTGTGGTGTAATGTTCCTTCCCAATTATTTTGGGTACATACCATTTCAAGAAAAAAAATCAGTTTATGCAAAAACAAACTAGGATATATATGTCTTCATTCTATGAACTACCAAAGGGTGATCTCCTTCCCCTTTCAAATGTTATTTAAGAGATATTTGAGAGTGTTTTGTGACTCAGAAGGCAAAATGTTTAATTAAAAAAATATATTTAGATAGTAAACCAATCCTCTTTATATCTATAAAAAGCTTATAGTGAGTAGCAATCACTTGTCATGCTACTCTTACTACTGTTTGGACTGTAACAAGGGGGTTGTTTAATACAGCATTGTGATAGACATGGAGTAAAATGTGAGAGGTATTTATTTAATGCAAGTAAACAGCTCAGTTTCACTGTTCTGCAAATATTAGCACACACAGTTTAAATGGGCTCCTATAACACAGTCTGAAAAATTCAAATACTTAAATGTTGACAGACAAAGAAATCAATTTCAAAATGAAAAAGCACACACTACCTTTCAAACTTGTGGTATAGTGCAAATAATACATCGTATTTCTTTTTCAGCCTTGATACAGTGCTATCAACTTTAGTGCTTACAGTATCCATGTTAACATCCACCTCTTTCAGAAACTGAAAAAACGTGCATACACTGAAAGAAAGAAAGAAAAAAAGATGACACATTATCATAACTCGTGAAAACAAGTATTCTGAAATAGCTCTTAAAAAAGAGAAGATAAAAACACATTTCCATGAAAACCCATTGCCTTACTTCACTAGACTCCAGCACATTCTTATTACTATTACCAGTGACTGAACCCTTGCCTTGGGAAATGTTACTTGTTTATATTGAACCTCACCTTTACATCTTCCAGACATAGGAATACTGTTCAACCTGGCAGCAGCGGTGTCTCACGTACAGGCTCTACTACAGAAGGAAAATTTTCTTGCCTAGCACAGATATTATCTCTGAAAGTCAGAATTTGCTAACCAGACACACCTTTGTTCTTGTGCTGCTGGTAATACCACAAATACCAACACACACCTCTCAGCTCTCCTGTTCTGCTTTAGAAACACCCTTACTAATCTAAGAACATGAACCTTGGCTCCATCCATGCTAAAGAAAGACCTAGGTGATGAATGTGTTAAATTATATAGAATTTCAGGTCTTTCAACAGGACATCTCCACCCTTTGGAAATATTATTACACAAGGGATCAAAGTTCTCCCTACTCATCCATGTAATATTGTGGTCATCAAGGAAACATTTTGTTATGTTCATAACTACAATGATCAGATTGCTAAAAATGGAAGGAGGAAGCTATTGAATATTTTCAGCTATTTCAACTGTATCAAATATATTTCGATCCTTTATCAGAATATAATATTCTGAGAGACTTTTTGATCTTTGTCACATTAAAGATACAAGATACAAAACAAGTCAGAAGCTCATTTAAGAACTCTTATCATGGAATGAAAGATCTTTCCAATATATCTGAAGACTCTAGAGGATGACTAGTAGAAATCTCTGCCAATTTGACCTTATAGCTGAGAAAAAGCCCAGGGCTAACAAGCAATTGAGTACTGCATCACAATCAGCAGAGTAACAGCTTACTCTTTGAAACTGTAAGGGAGAAAGTCCCTCAGCTTTCAGCACAAGTTGGTCTGTGGAATTTGGGTGGAACATGCTGAATGTCGCTGCAGAAATGCAACTGGCTTTTGGCCACGTGGTTCCAAGACAGTCAACAGTGGAGAGATTAAGTCAAAACACTGGACCTGACTCTGCTCTGGGAGATGATGCAAGGTAGAAGGGAGCAAGGAGAAGTCTAACCAGAATAGACGACTTCAAGGAAAAGGATTTTCTGGCCCAGGCCTGAGGTTACTACCAGGACTTGGCCTCCTGCCCTAGAGCATCAAAAGGCTCTGCTCCTGTGCATGCTTTCCACACACAGTACAGCTCCGAGGCAAATGGCACTGGAATTCTTTCCTTAGATGAATTTAACACAAGGTTGCTGTTTCAACCTAAATTTACCTTGACAGCAGATACTTTAATCTTAATTTCTGCATTATGAACTTAATTAATATACAATATAACAGTAACATTCTCCTAGCAAAAAGGGTGTATGAAAGTACAAAATTTAGCCTGGCATTGAAATGTTTGAGAAAGAGCAGCATGCTGATAAACTGTTTGAAGAGTAACATTTTTTTTAACCCTACTTCTTGATTTAGCCGAAGTGTAATGCTGGGAAAAAGGTTTTCTGGAAAATCATCATAGAGGGAAAGAAAGAAATATTTTAAATGCAATTTACATCAACCTAAACTGATGAATACTTTAGGGAGAGCAAGAACAAGAATGAGATGAGTGATACAACCAAAGCCAACCACAGATGAATCAAACAAGTATCACTGCTCCCTAAATTAAAATATGACAGCAGAACTTCTAGGTTACCAATACAATGAGAATTTCCATAAGCAACCTTCACTGTCAAATCATGTAGTCTGAGATGCACAAAGATTCACTATACTTTAAAAACACTGTCTTTATAAAAATGTTGACAAGTTAATTGCTGAAATCTAAATTCACATACTTAAACTCACTTACCTCATGTTTATATTTTTCAAAAGCTCAGTGAAAGTAAATGTCACTTCATCCAGATCAATTGCTACAATAAAGATACATACTCCCCACGTTTCCTTTTTCTTTTTGTTACAAGCCTGCATGAAAAAAGAGAGGAAAAAGTTTTTATTAATGAAAAAAAACGGGTAATGCATGGAGGGCAATAATTTGGCCAAACGTAATTAGAAATGGTTAA
Source organism: Cichladusa arquata (assembly GCA_026413545.1). Taxonomy (NCBI): domain Eukaryota; kingdom Metazoa; phylum Chordata; class Aves; order Passeriformes; family Muscicapidae; genus Cichladusa; species Cichladusa arquata. The sequence continues at coordinate 62,059,444 of JAOTQP010000001.1, read as the reverse complement.
ACAACACATCCTCAAACAAATATTTGACTAGGACAGCCAATTATTAGATAGTGGAAAACCATTCCAGGTTTTACAATACAGGTAAAAGACCAAGCATTTCAATTCTTATTCCTACAGTACAAGACAAATTTTACCCATTTAATTCAGCAAAGCTTTGAAATACAAGTTTTGGTTCCATAGAATGTTTATGCAAAGCAGAAGTCATGGCTCCTTTTTTTTCCCCTAAATTACCATATTTGACCATAACAAAACACTGAAAGTTAAGGAATAAGAAGCCAAGTCATAAAAACATAAATGAAATCTTTACAATGACAGGCAATAAACACTCATAAATGAGTACAGCTGTGTCAACCACTCATCACTGCTGAACCACAAACTCATCTCTGCTCAGTAAAGTGTGATAGTAACAAGCAGTTCCAGCCATTTTCCTACCATACATCTACATTTAAGGTCTGCCTTGTGCTATGGAGAAGGTTCAAGTTATAACCAACCATGCTTCATCAAAAGAAGCCAACCCACAATGACAGACACAGCATCCACACGGAGTAGAACTCCTGATGATGGTTCACAAGCCATTCACTCGGAGCCAGACAGGCATCACTTAAGATTCCAATACCCTTCCACCAAAACAGCAACTCAACGGAAAACCCCCAAAGAACAATGACTTGTAGAAGCATGGAACACCCCTTAAGCAGGTATATCCCAAGTTTTGGAAACAAAAATATCTTGAAGATAGAATTAGGCACGGGTGCAGACCAAAACTGCAGAAACAGCCAACTTGTAAAATGCTTTTCAGACATCCAGCATCCTTGTAAATAAAACTGCAACACCACCCAGGCCCACAGCAAAGGAACAGGATCTGAAGGCATTCTCTGCAGCTCTAGGTTGGACAGGACAACTGTTGGAGGACAGAGGTGAAATGGAGCACCAGGAGCAAGTGAACAGAAACACTGCATTCCTGTTCTTCCACACTGCTCAGCTTTATCCCATTCTACTTTTTTATCCTTTCCCGATCACTCCACCTAGCTGACTCCTAGACAACACCATGAGTTGCAGGTGCCTGTTCACTCTAGAAAATGTTCCCCAAAGGCAGCAAGAGTAAGACTGCACCAGACCTAGCTCATTCCACCTTATGTGGTCTTCCAAACCTGCTCCAAAATTGTCTGCACCTCCAGCATCCACTCATGTCCTTGCTTAGTCAGCACTGTAACCATTGCCAATAATGGCACTGTGCCCATAAATGATACAATTTCACTAACACTGCCAACATTTTGGTTTTTTGCAATTGTTCTGTGTCTTTCTTGGGAGCAGTATACATTAGAGAAGACTGGCTAGGGGCCTTCTCCAAGAACAAAAATTTTCACTGGCTAGTGCAATTGTTAAGAGTTATAGAAGAGGCTTCAATGCAAAACTAACCAGTGACCCTCAACAATGTGGTTACTGACAATTATTCAAGTCACTATTTTCTTCCTGCATTCCTACTTGAGTGTTTCTACAAATCATGACTCCTTGCACATGAGAAAATTATTTTAAAATAAGCTATTAACAGACTGAGATGCATTTATTGATATATATATATAAAGGGATATAAAAATTGTGAAGGTTAAAGCTAGCTATTGAACCACCAAGAAGAATGACTACTCACACTGAGCACACCCCTGACCCTGGAGTCAGCTGACCTTGTTTAGTAAATAAGTTCCTTTCACTCCTGCTCCTGCAAACTCAGACCATGATGTTGTCCTGTAAATACATTTTGTAGGGCAGGAGGACTGAGTGCTACCAATTGGTGAAATTGTTCCTGGTTTGTTGCTTATCCAAACAAGCCTAGCTTTCCTGGGCAGCCTAGCTCAGCTCTGGCAGGATGAATGCTAGAAGGCCATAGCAATGGTTTATTTGATAGGAGCGAGGTCTGGTTTTGCAAGAATGACCTTTAAACTCCTTGTCCAGTATGGTTGGGGGCAACAACTCATTTGTTTCTACCATTACACAAGAAGGCAGTCTCAGAGGCAGCCTAGCAATCCATGAGATTCAAACCATTAGAGTGAGCCAAACTCCAGAATTAGGACTACTCCCACACCAATCACTGATGGTACAGGATGCTTTGGACACCTTCTCCTCAACACAAGATGTTGGATGACTGCTGGCCTAACAAGAAAAATTACACACAACCCTAGATAAATAGATCACAGGTTGGGGTTTTTTTCTAGTAGCAAAGAAAAGGTGAGCATGCCTGCCTTACAACACAGCTGAGAGAGGAAGGAGAGTAAAACATGAAAGAACACCAGACTGGGACTATCCCACCAGCTACTACTGGTTAAAACAATCAAAGACACAGGTAAACTGCAGTTTTTTCAGAAAATAAGGTATCTGCCATAGCCATGCATGAAGATTTCAGTGATTTTAATCCATAAATATTTTCATGGTTTAACCCCAGCTAGCAACTAAGGACCACACAGATGCTTGCTCATTTCCCATCCCTGCAGTGGGGAGGAGTGTGAGAAACTAGCCATCACAGCTTGAGGAAAGAACAGTTTAATAACTGGAACAAAATAAAATGCAGCAATAACAACAGCATTAACAATAATTGCAATGGAAATGAAAGATAGAGAGAGGCATAAAACCCAATAGAAACAAGTGATGCTCAATATATTTGCTCACAACACTCTGAACAACGTCCAGCCCATCCCTGAGCAGCTATCAGCAAAACTCCAGTAATTTATATAGTGGGCAAGATGTTCTGTGGCATGGAATACCCCTCTGGCCAGTTCAGGACACGTGTCCTGGCCATGCTCCCTCCAGATCTTTGTGTGCATGCCCACTGGCAGAGCATGGGAAGCTGAAAAGTCCTTGACTTAGGGCAGCTTTATACCAGCTGAAACCAGAACACAAAAACATCATGGGGTAGGAGAAGGGGAGAAGAGATACGGAGATGTCTTCCTTGCAAGTCACTCATAAGTACCCTCCTCTTCACACCCCTTCCCAAGTTCACTTCTTTCCTATACAAATGAGTTGAAGTTGACTGCTGAACTAAAAACACAGCAGCACCACTCCTTCCAACTGTTCTGCTTTGTTTACAGCCAAACCAGATGATTCATCTCAGATGGACTTGAATGCATGAGAATGAAATGAAGACAAATTCATAGCCAGGAATTAATTTCTGAGCGTTTTCTTCTTCACCAGTCTGACTCAAGATCTTTGTTGATACAGCATCACTACAGAAAATAGGCAGGACAACAGCTCAACATCTGCCCTTGGCTGTCCTTTAGTTTCAGTAAGACAGCTTCCCGTGACCTTAATTCAACTCATCATGAAGAAAAGCCTATCTGCCAATCACCAGCCCTAAAATTATTTAACACCTAGTAGTCTACATAGATTTCTTTCTCTTTTGATCATCTTTTTTTTAGGATTCCAAGGAACCAATGCTATAACTTTGGGAAACGTAGGTCAGTTCTGTTGAATCAACATAGTTTTCTGTAGGAAAAGATCTAAAATTCTTACAAAAATCTTTCAAAATATTTCTCATTCTGGACTTACCATTACTTTTATTAGATTTGATTTTTACCAGATGACTAGTTTATTTAAATCTAGTGAAAGCAACCTGGAAGGAGTCATTGGCTTAAAATGCTCATCCAACACTTAACTATTGTAAAATGGGATTCTTGCCTCTCTTCTTTCTAGATGTAGCTGAAAGGTGTTAAAGGCACTAAGAGAAGTAACTTCTGTTCTTTGCCTCCAGAGGCTCTTCAGTGCTAAACCAGTCCTGAGGAAGAGATGGTCACAGGAAGTCTCAGCTCTAGTATGCAGTTAGAGATGTTTACTCTTCTGCCAACACTGATAACAATTTTGATAACAGCCTACAAAAGTGATCCAGGAATAGAAACTTCAAATGATGCTGTGCAAAAGAAGGTCAAGGGAAATGCACATGAGAAACATGCAAACACAGATGATACTTGAATCAAATGGGATATAGGATGTCTCATTGTAAATACCAGGCATCTGATTTTTGAAGAGGAAGATGCAGAACTTCCTAAAATAAAATCTCAGTTACTACATTCCAATCAATATAGAGAACTAGCTTGATGGCACAACATTTGTTAGAGAGTCAAAAGGAAGCTACAGAGATGATCAGGGGGCTGGAGAGATTTGAGATTGTTCAACCTGGAGAAAAGGAGGCTTCAGAGAGATCTTACAGCATCTTCCAGTACCTAAAGAGAGCCAAAAGAGAGCTGCAGAGGGAATTTTTGCAAGGACATGTAGTGATACGAAAAGGGGGAATGGCTTCAAACTGAAAGAGAACAGGTTTAGATCAGCTACCAGGAAGAAATTCTTTACTATGAGGGTGGTGAGACACTGGCACAGGCTGACCAGAAAAGCTGTGGATGCCCCTTCCCTGAAAGTGTTCAAGGCAAGCTAGATGGGGCCCTGAGCAACCTGATCTAGTGGAAAGTGTCTCTGCCCATGGCGGGGAGTTTGGAATAAGATGACCTTTAGAGGTTCCTTCCAACCCAAACCATTCTGACTTTACTTATGAGTACAGTAGGTAGAAGATGAATGGAAAATAGACTCAAGAAGCTGTCACAATAGAAAACTGTTCAGAATAAAAACCTGCAGGAAAAATATCCCAGGGAAAAAAAATCTATGACCATTATAACCCCTGTCTATATATAAGAAGTTCTGTGTAAAGCAGATCCTCCATTTTTTCAGCAATAATAGTTTTAGATTTTCTATTGAACATTGTCTGGGATGGAAGATTATTATTAGCTCTAAACAGATGAGATAAAATTCAAATACAATACTAACTAAAAGTAGTGAAGTCAATGGAAAAGAACTGAACTAGTTAAAACAGTTCATCTGATATGCAAAGTACCCATTACACTTTTGCATGTAGCGAGACTGGAGGGGTCATCAATCTCTCCCGCCAGGATAGGCAGAAGAGTAAAAAAAGAAACTCTCTACCAGTTGCCTGAGCTTTTAAGGTGCAAGGGCACATACAAGCAATGCATCTGCTGCTAAGACACTGAATATCATCAGCAAGAGGCCATGGTGATAATTTGTTTGTTTTGGGACTTTCAGTTGCTGTTCTTTTTTTTAATTACAGAGGATCCTAAAATATCGGTAATTTTGCTCATCCATCCAAAGCTTCAATGGATTCAGATTCAGTTCAGCTCCAGTTCAACAAATTAGAGACAAAGTCTAGACAGAAAACACTTTATTAGCTCATATGTGTTTCATGCTTTTGCCAAAAGCAAGAGGCCTCTCTGTCTCTTAACATGAGGATGAGATGGCTTGCCAATTAAAATACTCTCTTTTTAAAAAGAAACCACAACCAAAAGAAATTGATTTAATTTAAATGTAAAATTTTATGGACTGGGGACACTCAGCCTGCTGAACATGAACTCTTTGGTCTATACAGACCAACCTTCCATATTTAAGTCATCTTAATTTCATTCCTCAACTTAAGCTACAGTTTACCTTGTACATTTTCTTCACTAAGAAAGCAGTTCAACTCCTGCACAAATCAAGTGCTCTGCAGCATCTGTGTACCGGTGTAAGTCACCAGTGGGGGAGAATTTCAGGATGCAAGATAAGTAATTAGAGACAAGAAAAAATGCCTAAAACGTCTTCATATGCTAGAGACTTTGAGGGAAAAGGCAGCAATAATACATTTCTCATGGGGTACTGAATTAGCTGGTACAGAATTTTATGCCACTGGCTTGAATTATAACAGAAACAGTACAGTACTTGGGGGGAAAAATACACGGGCAAATAAAGCTAAACTAGGAAAACCTAACTATGCAGACTGCAGATCTTTCACCATGACAGTTTTTTAATAGTGAGTTAGACAAATACTTGATAAAAACGGCTCAGGAATTCCTGAGTCTGAACAGCTGAGCTGCAGCAGGAGAACAGTGAGCCACATTTCCCAAACAGTGCTATGAACAGCCAACAAAAAAAATGGAGCTCCTACCCACGCAGCACATATTACAGCCAACTAAGACGATGAGCTCGAAGCATACCAGACCCTACGCCTTCAGGTCCTTGGCAGACTCCAAATTCTATCAATTTCCTAAACCACTTCAATTTTCTTTGGAGAAGTTTGGTTCCAATTTAGTCAACCATATCATCTGTTCCTCACACGGGTTCTTTCCAATATATTCAGCACCAATTCAGTTCAAGGTTTTTTTCCTGCTTATATCACCCTTATTCTACTTCAGATTCTCATTTTGTTGTTCTCTACCAAAACAAACAGTAGCAGAAGATAACAAACACCCTGAGCTTTTTCATAGCAGTATTAGTATGGCTTTCTGGACTACTTCTAATATCCCCTACACCAATAATCACATGCTGCTCACAAAAATACATTAGCAACTATTCATACCATCTAGAATTTACAAGCACTATTGGTTCATAACACAGATTTCAGGAGAGTTACAAAAAATTAAGAGTACAAGAGAAGCAAGGATCAGAGCCAATGTTAAGCCAACAACAATCAGTGTGTAAAAGTTTTGAAACTAAGACTGTAAAAACTACAACTCTAAAAGATTCTGTTTATCTAGGTAGCTTGGTTTGATAAAGAAAAGAAATGATAGAGAGAACAAAAATATTTGTATGACACCAATGAAAAGCTCTTGTTTAGATAAACACTTCCATGTTCACAATAAGCTTGTGTGGGAGTCCATCAGATATCAAAAGAATTTAAAAAGAAACATCTCTCTGATTACACATCAGACACTTTCCTCCTCCCCACACACCAAGAGTGCTGATTCAGCATTTGGGGTTCTAAGAGATTTTGCGTTACCATTTTATTGTAGAAGAACATCATTAAACTTGGCTGTCATAGAGTAAAGTTTTAATGCTCTCCCACCATAAAGGAAAACACCACCATATTTAACAGACAGCTGCTTTTGAACAATCCCCCTCTGCATATCTAGTTTTTACAACTACAGGTCAGGCACATTTTCCAGAAATGTTGTGTTACCATCTTTCTCTTGTCACCTTTCTGCTCCTCTGCACCTCTCACAGAGGTTCAGCCATTTCAAGGACTCAAAGCCCAGCAGCAATAGGGTGCAGCTGTATATCCTTGACTCACATGCTGTGGAAACAGATAACTGGAGAGCACTGCAAGGAAAGCTACAGTGCACAGAAAGAAAGCGCAAGATAAGAAAGCTGAAATTTCCCAGTATAATCACTAGTAGCTCAAATGCTCAAAAGAAAAAATATCAGTGTGGAAAGGTGTGACATCCTGAAGGAAAAAAAGCAGTGGCTCCAGTGGGCATTGGCATTCATTCCAGGGAGCAGCAGACAACAAATTCTCTTCTCCTGGCTGATGCCTGCCTGGCCAGTAAAATGTCTCACATTTAAGCACAGGCACATTTTAGGCTGATAGGTCACTATATTCTAGCAATTTTTTGTGTATATGCCTGCCAAAAATAATTGCTTTACACTTTTAAGCCACATGTACCTGGCTTGCAGAGTCTCTGCACAGGCACCCTAAGCGACTCAAAAGGGACAGTACTACAAGATGTTTTCATTTCAAGTCACTAAACATCCACTGAGCAAGGATACAGCAGATGTTCAGACCACATCCAAACCCACATCTACACCCTGAGTATCTGCCAGTAACCACAGTACCTAAGGTCAGGGCCATGCTGCTTCCTAGTTACCACTACAAGTGCCCTTCACATCCTCAGAGATTTGGCAGGCACAATTCTAATATCAACCACAAAAAACAAGGCCAGTGAGCCAAGAAAGGCAAGGTGTCAGATCTTTGTAGTTTGTAAATGGCTTGACAGGGAGATTTTAGATTCTACCCCTATTTCCATCAGCAGTCTTGTGATTTAAGCTTCCTCAAGTCAAACCACCTACATTGCTGAAGTGTTCTGGTAAGTATTTGTCTGTGGCCTACTGTTTAACTTTTTGCTTGAGAACAGAAAGCTGCTACACAGCTTCTGCTCCAGCTCAGAATTGAACAGATTGCTACTGAACCTCACTGATTAAAACACATGCAGCTGGTGCTTGCAGGAAAAACCCTGGGACAGCACCTCCAACATAATACCTTTATCAGAGGGAAGAAAAGAGCAGCCTCCTCCTGAATCCCTGCAACTTGAACTAGAGTCATGCTGAGAAGTCAGGCTCACCATAACAGCTTGACTTGGGAAAAGAAGCAGCAATTAGCCAGGCTGTTAATTTGCTTGAACTTCAGAGTCAGATGAAGCCTGCTCTCAGCTAGAAGTAGCAACTCCAGTGCCCTCCAGGTTCCCATGGAGGCACACTCTAGACAGCTCACGCATTTCAACACCCTGCAGATACATCTGTAAGTTTGAATAAAAGGCCTTGGATTGAAACACAATATAATATAGATTTTTTTTTTCCTCTATACATTGAAAGTCTCTCAGCAATCAGTTCTAAGTGCAAAACAGATATTAGCTGTATATCCTAATGAAGGTCTGGTTCTGAATAGGTAAAGGAAGCAATCTTCAGATGCTGAAAGGTTTCAAACACTATGTATTTTATCTGGCCACTGCTAAGGAATGATCAGTGAAAACAAAACTTTACTGTAAATGACATTTACAGGATTATACTGAAACCTGTCATGTTTTTGTTTCAGACAGGGAACTGCTCCTGTTTTAATTCTTATAAGGGAACTTGACTACGCTTTTAGGTAAATGCTTGCCATGAATATTCATGACCAGAAATTGTATCTGTTACTGAAAGAGCTGTGCACAGTCTCCCTTCTATGCTATAATTACTCTGTGATGTGAATGCATCAAGACCTGGTATATCCACACTGCAGTTTGAAAAACACAGATAACAAATTATTAGTAGTGACAGCATAGCTGTGGCAGGTCAGCTGAAGCTGCAGAAGGCTAAGCAGAAGTCAGAACATGTACATCAATGCAAGTCCACACAGTGGGAATAACACCCCAGCTAAGTATTATAAAACTGCGTCTGGACTCTATAACAAAGCTTCTGCCATGATTTAGCTGTATTATAGCTGTTCTCTGAGATTGCTTGTTGACACAGCAGCCACATTGTGGAGAAGGAAAAGCAAAAATCAAGAAAGGGCCTAACATTTTAATAATCTGTTTACACATGCCCAATGACTAACTTTGAACGGAAATGCCTCAATGGTAAGCACAGGTTAACATTATGCAATAGGAAAAAAAAGTTCCTGTTTCTGCAATAGTAATCTCCATACCCTTTCTGCAGCCTCATAAAGGATGCAGAGGGGAAAAAAATACACAGAAACACCCAAGACTACATGTAAAAAGCTGACTAAGACATATTTGAAATAACTTGCAGTTCGACGAATTAGCTGATTGCATGGTGCTGTTTTTGACTGTCACTTGTTAGTACTCTAAAAGGACTCCTGAGCACGTACCCTTATTACAAAATATTAACAAAAAAAGGGCAATCTACAGAAGCTAGTTCACACAGACGTGAACACATTCCACTTCAGTGTGGGAAAAGCTAAGTCACACTGCGTGAGCTTTGCTTGTGGGACGCTCGCCCGCCGCGGCAGAGAAGTTACGGCTCAGTACCGGAGCTGGGCACAGGACAGACAGACAGACAGACACTGCTGCCGAGCGATGGATGCTACGGGCAGCAGACACTCACCAGAGCTCCATCCGCTGCCGACAAGCTCTCGTACGTCTTCCACGCTTTCTCCCTCACACTCTCCGACACCTTCAGCGCATCACACAGCACGACGAAGTCCGCCTCGCCGACCTCGAGCCTAGGAAAAGCACCACACATGGCCAGCGGGGACAGCGGACCGCGGGGTGCCGGAGCCGCCCCGGGGTGCCACCGCCCCCCAGCCCGGACCGCCGGACCCGAGAGCCGCCCCCCGCCCGCTGCCGGCCCGGCCGGGCTGCGCCCTTTGTGTGTCCGCGCTGGCGGCGCTGCCAGGGGAGCCCCGCCGCAGAACGGGGCTGTCGCTGCCCCCGCAGTGCGGGGCGGGCAGGCTCCGAGCCGCTTCCCGGCGCTCCCGCTCGGCAAGTGCGCTTGGGCTGGTACCGGGGGCGATAGCGGCAGTAGTCGCACAGAGAGGCGCTTTTTTTGGTTTTTTGGGGTTTTTTTTGTTTGTTTGTTTTTAGATAGTGACTGAGCTACAATATAAAATTAGAAGGCAGTTGTGACTGAAACTCAGCGACTCCAGAGTGCCTAGAAAGTCTCAAGATGGGTTTTTGCTTTTTTTTTTTTTTGGTGCTAATTCCATCTTACTTGTCCTTTAGGCCATGTTTATCTGTTCTTGGTAAGGTAAGTTTTACTTGGTTTGGCTTTTTTACACCCGAGGAGAGCACACATGTTGACTATAGGTAAATTAAAATTTTGCTTGGCAAAAATGTGAAGGAATTACAATCTAGTACAGTTCCAGAGATGAGCATCATGGTATTTTCCTTATTAGTTTTTGACTTAAGGTTGATAACAGATTATTTTCAAAGGGAAATAAATCTGAATAAAAGTGTGCATGATTTTTTTTTTTTTGGGCCTTGTCTGTATTTCTGTAAGCTAAGCAGTTAATACAAAGCCAGGATCAAAATTTTGCATCTTCTCACCCTCTGGAATATATTTGCTGTTAATAGCACATTTTAAGCATCATAACATGTTTTAATGCAACTTTTTTCCTTCCTTCAAAGGTGGTGAAAAAGACAATATCAAGATGAGTAAAAAGCCTCCAAATCGTCCTGGAATCACATTTGAGATTGGTGCTCGTTTGGAGGCACTGGACTATTTACAAAAATGGTACGGAATACACTGTGTGGTATTTGCTGAGAGCATAATTATTTTGTGTAGTTTGTGTGCTTTGATAACTAATTATAAAAATCAGTGCACCTATTAATTGGCAATTTCCACACATGAAGTTTATGAATTTCCACCTATGTCTGTTAAGACTGTTAGCTTCTGGGAATAGATTGTCTCTTCAGAAATTAAGCTAAACTTTTCTATGGGTTTGTGTTTATTTGCTCTTAGTGGCTTGTGCAGCTGTAATAAGCAAAGAGCCTTTCTGGAGTAGTGTGGAATTCAGTGTCATGGCCGGGGTGATCGATGTGTCAATGAGGCAAACTTCATGATCAAAGACTTCTTTTGTTTTCATTTGAAGGCAGGCAAGGGGAGTTGTTTTTTATTCAGTTGTCAAACTTGACAGGTTCACAAAACTGATTCTTAAAAAAGAAAAACCACCACATCCTGAATTGGAGTTCATGGGATAGGCAGGTACATTTGAGTTTGTATTAAACAGCTGGAGGAATGAAGTGCTTAAAACTGTGACTGTGCAACCACCCAGGCCTATTGTGAGTTCAGAGACGATAAAATAGAAATTGTGGGCACAAGGACTATGGTGCACATCGTGTGTGTTGTGAAAGGAGCTGTTCTGATGAAATAAATTGTTAGTGAAAATTTTATTAAAGCAGATGGGCTAATTTGTTGTAGTGTGCTGGCCATGCTAGTTGAGTTTGAAAAATCCCTGGTTTTGTCAAAGTAGGTGGCAGAAGTAGCTGGTGCTTCTACCTAAAAGTTTTTTTTCAGCTGTTCTCTGATTTATTATGGCTAGGAAATGTAGAGGTGTGTATCTGCTTTTCTGTTGTATTCCTGGAGAGCTCAGCATGTTTTTGTAAATATCTGATCCAGGTGATGTGAGAGAGAAGTCTGTGTATTATTGACGTATCTGCTCCACTATTTATGTGCTCTGTATAAAAACTTGGGTCAAACTTTTTATTTGTAGAACTTTGATTTTAATTATAGGAGTGTTTTTCTTAATAAATGGACTCTAAAGGACTTTGTTTAGAGAACAGTTCTTGTTCTTACCTGTTGCTGTAGACTGGGTTTTCAGCATACTGATTTGTGTAACTGAATGGCAGGATAAGGAAAACATCCAGAATAGAGCAATAAAACTTTTTATACTATCTTCTGTCACTTGAGGTAATTGGCTAATGTAATTAGGTAACAAAAGCTAATATGCAAAAATAGCTTAATTGTATCAAAAAATGTTACTGCATATGCAGTGTATAGTTTGTGTCAGACCTGCCCAGCCTTTTCACAGGGAGGGGTTGCATGTACTGGAGTTTTTGTCTAGGTTTGGATTGTCAGGCATGGCCACGTCACAAGCTCTGCAGCTGAGTTGCTGGGTGTTTTCAGGAAGAATAGAATTTAGCCTGAACTTTCCAGGAACTGATTTATCATCTGTACCACCAGGTAGACCCAGGTCAAGTTTAAATGCATGTAAACCTTTGTGGTGCCATATACAGAAGAAAGTTAATATCAAAATTTAGCAGTTGCAGCATCAATGACAACAGGACTGTATTTCCAATGAACTACTATTACAAAATGAACTAATAATACAAAACCAAATACCTTGTGACAGAAAATCTACTCTTGTGCTGTTATGAGGGTGTCAAGGGTTGCAATGACAGTCTGTGGGATTTTTTTTTAGTTAGCTTTCTGTTGCATAAGGGGGTGGATGTTTTTAAAATTCTTTCTATATATAATCTGTATGCATTCTGCTAATTTGCATGCAGAAATACATACTTCAAAGAAAATAAACTTGCTGAACTTACATGAAATTTTTTTATTATTTTTTAACAAAAGCCAAATTGAAGAGCATTAGTATTGCTTAGCTCAGTCTTTCTGCAAATGACAAATTGAGAACTTGCCGAAAAATAGCCTTTAAAAGGATTTTAATTTTTTGTCTCCATTTTTTGAAAGCTTGCTGTCATCTAATGATCATGAATAATCAAAATGCAAATCAAGAAAGGTTTCTAGAGGATGTAAGAAAAGATATAGTAAAGTATGTTTTTGTTTTCTGAGGTACTTTTGCAAGTCTTAAATTTTCAACTGTGCAGTAGTTGCTGAAATTGATCTCGTGGCATCTGGTGTTCCATTTATGTTCTGTGAACTTTTGAGACATCATTGGTGTACCTTGACTACTTACTGCTTTAAAACCCTGTAATTTTAAATGAGGTTTTTGCTGACGGTGTTTGGATCACTGGTATCATTTCTCATGTACCGTGACAGAGTAGAAGAAAGCCTGGTCAAACTGGTCAGCAAAGACAGGCTGTCAATGAGCTTGTTTGTTTTTACTTTATTGTGGAGATAATGGCAATTGCTGCTTAATCAAGTCCAGCAGTTACACTGTTGCAGGGGATCATCTTGCATAAAGAACTTGTACCACTTGTTCCATTTAAATTTGCTAAAGCAAACTATGAACTGCAGCTCTAATCAAAACTGATATGATCATCTGTCAGCAGCTAATAAATGAGATGGGATTGAAAATTATAAAATAGAAAATTATAAAATAGAAAATTATTAAGTATGTGAGATGATCGGGGTTGGAGTGTATGACCTATAAAGAGAGAGTGAGGAAATTACTTCTTTAGCTTGGAGAAGGCTTTAGAAATCCCACTATCAACCTTCCAATACTTAGAGTATTGTCATCAACAAGACTTAGCCAAACCCTGCAGGTAGTTAGAGGACAAGACAACAGGCACAAACTGAAATGAGAGATTCAGACTAGGTTCCAGGAGAATCTTCTTCCTCTTTGGACAGTCAAGCAGTGGATTAGGTTGCTTGAAGAGTTTGTGGAGTCTCCAGCATGGGAGTTTTTCAAGACTGGGATGGATAAAACACTGGAAAACCTGGCCTGTTGCCATGGCTGACCCTGCTTTGAGTGGGAGGTTGGACTAGAGGCTTTCTGAGGTTGCTTCCAGTTTGAATTCCCTTGTGATCTCATACAAAAACTGATACATGTGCATACACCCTCTTCTGCCTCTTGCTGACACAGCAAATGAAAAAGCAGTAGAGCTGCACATACCTGCAAATGCATGTCTGTGTGTAAGACAGTTCTTGAGCTGTCAGCTCCCATGAGTAGGACACTGTCACTGCAAAGCTGATGTATTTAAAGATTAATCTCTTCCTTTTTTAATGCTGTTGTGTGGAGGTTTTTTTTTTGGCTCTTGCTCTTTACTGTCCTGTAAGTGGCAGATACTGATTTGAAACAAATCTGAGAACCACAGTCTTTATTAATGTGCTCGATCTAAACTCTTAAGTTAGGTAATGAAATACAGATGGATGCCTCTTGTTTCTGGAATGGAAACAGCCCTCTAAAATTGGTTAGTTGTCAGAACAACTGTGCTTCCTCTTGGTATATTTGATTATCTGGATGGATTTCCCCCCTGCTCCCCTGCCCTTCCCCAGTATGGAGGAAGTCTTTTGCCTGAAAGACTTTGAGAAATCTTACTTGGTGCAGTCCTTGCTTTGGGTTTCATTCACCAGGGTTACCTGGCAGGAATTTGAAAGGGAGGTGAAGGCTGCTTTATATTTAATACAATATATGTATAATAAATGTGAGGACCTAGAAATAGGTGTTTGCAGATTTTGAAGACACTGGAACACTATTTTTGAGAAGTCAGTATGGAGGGTATTTGATTTTGTATCCTCTATGAGTTAGAAGGAAACACTTTTAAAATCAGTGTTGCAAAGGCAAGAAGTATGAGTGAGTTTGTGGACTTTGTAGGTGCAAACTTGGGCAAATTTACTAATGTTTTTGTATTCTTTTTTACAGTTTGAAATGCCTATTTTCCCATTTCACAGGACAATTCACCACTTTTTGGTCACTTTTGAAGGGTTAACAGTGTAAAAAAATGTGCTGTTTGGCTGTTAATATGTGTTGAGTGCATTGGAAAAAATATTCAGTGGTTTAGTTTTTTTTTACACTGTCAAGAAGTGAAGTGGGAAATTTTAAATTATTTTTTATTGTATAACTGTGAGAACACTGTTGTTGCCTGACCACAGCTCCATAGTATAAGTTTTTAAGCCATATCAGATTCTGAGACTTTCCAAAAATACTGTGTAGTTCTAATGGGTTGGAATTGCCAAGATTGGAACCTGAGAATGGAGGGCATGCAATGTGTAAACTGGGCAGATAAATTCAGCTAACGGCAGTTCTCTTCGAAATACAAGAACAAACCCCCTGAAATTTGGATGAAACTTAATTTGTGATTACTACATACTCTTTCCAGCACCATTTTGAAAAAGCACACCCAGAATTTGCAGAATACTTTTTCTTCTCATTAAAAAAACTGCTTGATTGTTGAATGTCAATGTGCTGGTCTATTTGAGTCTTTTTTTTAAAATTAATTTATTTTTTTTTATTGTGAAAAGTGAAGACTTTTCCTTCAAATTTTAGAGTGTGTTTTTTTTTTGGTTTGTGCTGATGAAATGTTGTCAAATCTGATTGTATATCAGTTTCATTGTGATGGCTTAGTGTGGCTTAGTTGCTGGGGGAATTAACCTGACTGGAAAGTTGTTTTGGCCTTAGATATTACTCTTTGGTACTGTAAAGAATTATATTTGCATCCACCTTGGCAGTATTTCTTCAAATGTCTGCTTGTAACTTTGCGATAAAAGGAACGTCCTCATAAAATTTCTGAAGTGTATGAGATGTGATCATCCTCATATTAATCTTTTTAATTATGAAATTGATTCTTTTCAGTAAGAGTAGAAAATCAGCAGAAAGATCTTCCTGTGCAGGGGATAATTTGCAAGAGTAAGTTCTGCAATACTTCTATATTCTTATGTTCTACTGATCCCACAGTGCTCTTTTCCACTGTGGGATCAGTATTGTGAAATATTGTTGTTTGTACATATTTGTGGCACAATGCGTGCCTAAATTTAGTGGATATTGAGGATAATAGTTTGTTGCTAAATACAGAGTTGTGTTTGGGTTGCCTAATAATCAATTGCATATGGCTTGGGTGGTTCGATTTCTAAGGACATATCATGGACTTTTAGAAAGACTTTGACAGCAGAAATTGTATTTGACAAAGAGAAATTAACTTATAAATTCCTTGAGCTTCATGACTTATCTGAAGTGATGATCTCTATGAGGATTAATATTTTGCACATCTTTTATTAACTGATGCTAACCTTTTCTCTTGGTTTTGTATATATATTAATGTCTTGATTCTTGGCTTGCTGAATCATCTTTATAATTATCTTTTAGAAATATTTGTCTCTAAACTATGCTCCGCATTTTACTTTCTGCTCTTACATGGTTTGCTCTTTCCAGGACAATGCTGTATTTCCCTCTTTATCCCTTCTGTTGTGTCCTCACACAGTGCTTAGACTGGTGTCTGCTGCTGACCAGAGAAAGCTCCTGGCCATAACAGGGGGACTGCTATAGGGATGCACCATAATGGGAACACAGTGTTTGCCTTGGAGATGTGTAGGAAAAAGAAAACTCTTTTCCAGCTGGCTGGCCCTGAATTTTGTAAAACAACCGTAGTTTTGCATCACTGGTGGCTGGTGTGTGGTAAACCTAAAATTTCTAACTGTACTGGGAAGGGGCATCACTGTTCTTGGCTTTTATTTCGCTGCTGCAGCACACGCTCTCATTTCTGATGGCTGCAAAATGAACTTCCTCTCCTGTTGCTTTTCTGCTGTTTTTCCTTCCTTCCCTCTCTTAGATACCTTCTGTGTCATCCTTCTACTTGTAACTCCTGTCGGTTACATTGTTTCTCACAGACTTGCTGTGGTAACAGTAACTACAGGAACTTTACTTTTTTCTTTGCTTTCCTCCTTGCTTATTCTGAGGTTTAGTGTCGGGTTCTTAGTCTGAAACTGGAGCACTCTGAAAGATGAAAAAAATAGAAATTTTACTAGAACATTTCTAAGTGTAGCATCATATGGACTTAAAAAGAAAGTATAATCAGAGGCAGGGCTTAGGAAAGTCATCTCATGGCTGACTTATTTTCTTGAAGCCTTGTCCAAAGTTAAACCAGAATGTTGCTGCTGGGATACGGGTTTGACCCATGAGTTTTAGATTGTGTTTTAATGCAGTCGCTTCACTATTCTTGTTAGATTGTTTTTGTCAGTCTACTTTAGAGGGAGGAGAGAGGCTGATCTTATTTCTTTGAAAGACTTGAAAAAGTGTCTTGAAAACGATTTTATTAGTGGAGTGGCAAATGAGAGTCTTCAGCTTTAGATTAAGACTTTGTAGGGTTTTTTGGAAGTTCAGTGAGAAAAAGCTGGAGGCTTAAAGAATAGGTATAAAAATATTTAGCATTTCTGAAATATATGGATGAGAGAAATGCAACAAGCTTGGACTGCTTCTGACTTCTGATATGGGGGTGAAATGTGGCTGCAGTAGTAACCTAGAAAATCAGAGAGATTTTTTTAATCGGCAGTTCCTGAGATATTTAAGTATTGGGAAACTGTATGCATCACTGCAATTGAAGAAGTAGGACAGGAGAAAAGAAGGAGCAATTTGAGATTGACATATTTTGTTTTAATGTGCCAGTCCAGTTACTAAGAAATAAGGAAGCCCATACTTCCTGATAACTTATACTTTAGTCAGAACCTTGTGTTAGACTCCTTTACGAGCACAATCAGTGTTTTGGAGAGACTATATTCGAAATGGATGATCTTGACAGGTTCCCTACATATATCAATTGCCTTTCTAGCCAAAGCATTTGCAGTAGGATTGGAAATTGGTCGCTCAAGCTCTGCTCTTACTATTGGTCCACAGTAGTACTTGGTTTGAAAAACAGGTTGTGAAAGTTAAAGGTGGCTGTCCTTTTCCTGCAGTCTTTCTTTTCCATACACATGTTCTTAACTTTAGAACAGCCCAAATATAAATGCTGGCAAAAAAATTATTGATGTCATTAACTTTCTTTTTTTTAGGGCATTCTATGCACTTTCGAGTCTGTTTGAATACTTCTGTGAAGGGCAGAAGGAGCTGAATTCTGCCCGATTCTAATTTTCACTGTTGTGTATAGATTCTTGAATGTTATCCATTCAGTTACTTAGCCTTTTTCAGACTTGGAGAGTTTTCAGTACAAAGCATTAATACAGCTTTCTGGGAGGTCATGTAGGCACTATTGTGTCTAAACCAAGAAACAAACCTTTGAGACTTAGCAATTTGTGTTTAACACTCCAGGTATCCATCTCGAATTGAGAAGATAGATTATGAAGAGGGGAAGATGTTGGTGCATTTTGAGCGCTGGAGCCATCGCTACGATGAGTGGATTTACTGGGACAGCAACAGGTTGCGACCTTTGGAGCGACCAGCATTAAGGAAAGAGGGGCTGAAGGATGATGAAGAATTTATTGTAAGTTGCATGTTTATTTTGTCTTAGACATTTGTAAACTGCTCTACTTGTTTTCCTACATTAAATCTCTCTAGCACATAGTACTTAATTTTTAGGAAAAAATCTC
>JAOTQP010000001.1:61999554-62041131 GCA_026413545.1 Cichladusa arquata | reverse complement strand
GCCCGCCCTGCGCGGGGGCTTGGGCGGCATGGCGGGAGCGGCTGCCGGCAGCGCCCGCCGCCGCCGCACTGACCAGGGGCCGCCGGCTCCCGCTCCCGGCCCCCGCCCGCCGCCCGAACCGCGGGAAAACGGCGTCACCGACACCCTCCGTCACTTCCGCGGGGCGGGACCGAGCGCTGAGGCGGCGCCGCGGCCCGGCCTCACCGACCCGCCCGGGCCCCGCCGTGCCTGGCAGCTCGGGTGCCCAGCGAGTCCGGCAGCCAGACATCTGTTCCGTGAGGTGGGAAGAGACGCAGGCCTGTGTATAACTATACAGGGTAACTGTGCAGGTGCACGGCAGGGCAGGGCAGGGCAGGAATTGCAGATCCTTTAGGACCCCTGGTTCAACCAGACCAAGTGTTGTGGCCACTTTGGCAGCGCTACAGGCTGGGGGCAGAGTGTTTGGAAAGTGGCCCGGGGGAAAGGACCTGGGGGTGCTGGTCAGCAGCAGCTGAACATGAGCCAGCAATGCCCAGGTGGCCAAGAAGGCCAATGGCATCCTGGCCTGGATCAGCCATAGTGTGGCCAGCAGGAACAGGACAGGGATTGTCCCCTGTACTCAGCACTGGGGGAGTTACATCTCACCTGTGTCCTGTTCATCACTACAAGAAAGTCCAAAGAAGGGCAAGGAGCTGGGGAGGGGTTTGGAGCACAAGTCCTGTGAGGAGCAGCTGAGGGAGCTGGGGGTGTTTAATCTGGGAAAAACAAGCTTGGGAGACCTCACTGCTCCCTGCAACTGCCTGAGCAGGGGCTGCAGTGAGGTGAGAGTGGGCGTCTTCTCCCAGGTAACAAGTGGACATGCACCAGGGGAGGTTTAGTTGGGCATCAAGAGGAATTTCTTGATGGAAAGGGTTGTTAAACATTGGAATGGGCTGCCCCATGGGCAGCAGTGAAGTCACCATCCCAGGAGGTGATCAAGAAACAACTGGACATGATGGCATTTGGTGCCATGGTCTAGTTGACAAGGTGATGGGTGACCTGTCAAAGATTGGACTCAATGATCTCAGAGGTCTTTTCCAACCTAAATGATTCAGTGACCTCTCAATCTGATATTCATCCAAGTCCTAATTGACATTCATCCATGTTACTTCTAACACAGTGCGGTAAAATTACACTTAATATAAGAAGTTCAGGCTGTGGGCATCTGGATTTTAAATCAATGAGATTCAAATCACCAGTCCTGATTCAAAGATCTTAAAAATCTACTTTGTTGTCTGCAATTGCATACTCCTATTTAGAAGGCCAATCTCTTCTCCAAACAAGCACATTTATTTTCAGAGTTACATGATGACAGCTTCTTAGAAAAGGAAAAATATTTGTACATAAGCGTTCTTACTACCTGCACATACCTGTCATTTGCCTGTAAAGCAACTACTTTTAGTGAGACTGCTGTCAAAACTCTGGATTTAAGAAAAACCCAAACAAAAAACAGCATGAGCATTAATATGTTATACAGTTTAAATTCACTAGCATTTTTACATTCATACATTCCAGTAATTTGTGCAGGCTTTTCCTTTATATTCATTAACTTAAAACAGGAGAACAGTGTCTGGCTTTCTGCTTTATAATTAGAATTAAACCAGTTACAGAAAAGTGAATGCAGAGCAAGTCAAAGTACATAAACTCCAAATTAAATGTTTCAGTTGTAGACTGTAGTGGCATTTGGACATTCCTGATTATGATTCTAGTAAAACTGTGGCAGTAACCTTACCCTGCTTCTAAGCACATTTAAATACTTTTTGTATACAGATAGTATCAGATGCTGTGGAAAGTTTGGGGTTTAGGACTGTCTGTCATCGACCATTGAACTGCAGACAAGTAGACAGACCAGCTTGGAAAAGTCAGCTGAACCTCTAAACCACAGCTGAGTCCATCTCCCTCTCCTCACAACTGGCTTTAAGAGCACAAAAGAATTTAAATTGAGAGCAAAGCATCTCAGAAACCTTGGTCACAGCCAGTGGAGGCCACGCCAGCTGTCAGCAAGAAGGAAACACACCCTCCTGGGTGGTTCCCTCCTAGCTGCTGTAACATGCTGTTAGAGCCAGGCCCTGCATCGGCCAGATGGCAGGCAAAGAATTTGTGTCATGGCCCCCTGTGCATTGCTCCTTTTAAAGAGTTCACACACCAGCCTCAGTGTAAATACTAATTTTTTTAAATTGTTAGTGCACCAAAAGCACCTTCTCAAGTCAAATTTTATGCACTTTTTAATCAAGCAAGGCTCTTAGGGCTCCCCTCCATAAACAGGTAAAACCAAAATATAATCTCAGAATGCTTCCAGTTACAGCTGGAGGGAGCAGATGAATCAAGCAACAATAACTTGTAATAATCCATCCAAAAACCTTGGATATAGTAACATCGAAACTGAAGTAAGAAGAGTTAACATATATTTACTTCCAAAGAAAGGCACATCCTTGTGTAAAGCCGTATTTAAGTTGCTGCACTTTTTTCCCCTTCTCCTTTTAAGATGTACTGATTTGAATGTTTTAATCCTGTATTCTAAAACATTTTCTAAATGAAGCCTTTAGACTTTTCAATAAAATTACAAAGGAAATTTAAAAAATCAGCTCCTACTGGGGGGAAAAAAAAAAAGAAGCAAAAGAAACACTGCAATGTCAAATAAAGTATTCATGATAATTTTTGCATCTGGCCTAACTTTTAAACATCTTGCTACCACTGCTTTTATAGGGTAGGTCATGGACATATGTGAAACATTGTCCAGTTAAGGCAATCCTGACTCATTATTTCCAGCTGCTACACAACCTTAGGTAATTTTATTATCTTAATTTTTTTTCACTCAAAACTGTTGCATGTTTCATGGTAATTGCCAGTGGGAATAAAAAGCCATTATTTCAATTATAGTAAAAACAGTTTTCTGAAGCTGCATGACCAAAACATATGCATTTAAAAACCCACTAAAGTGAGAGCTTCTGGATATTAGTCCAAATACTAAATATTGGCAGAATTTCTTCTTGAATAAAGCCCACAGGCTGCAAAACTCAAGGATTATAAAGATGTCTGCACGTATCACACCCATTTTCCTGCATGTAACAGGCAGAGTTAACCAGGGAGGGGACATAGCCTCTCCTGGCCAGCCTTTTCTGTGCATTCACATTCCTTGCACGGTGAGCAGCTGCCAGCCCTCTGCCATCAGTGTCACCTGGAGCCCAGCTGTCCCTCTCAAGCCCCAGCACAAGTGCTAACAGGAGCAAGGTGACAGACCTGCAGGCCAGCTCTTCACCAGCTGCTGTCCTACAGGCCTCAGGCCTTAAGAAGAGCCTCGCTGGAGAGGCACCTGGTGCAGCAGACAGACCCAAGTGAAAAGTCTCCCTGCAGGAGAGCCTCAGGGACAGTCAGGCCATGGCTTGAACAGGCTCTTTGCACTCCCCATCACCTCACTGTGATTGTGTTGGCATCAGCTCTGCCTTTGAAGCTGGAAAGGGTTTACTGGGGTGATGGGGTGAGACTGACTGGTTGTGCCTCTTGGCTGCGGTGGGCCTGACCCCTGTGTCATTGTTTCCTACACATTTTCCTATGTTGTTTCCTACAGCTCAAGATATGAAGAGTAAAATCCATTTCTGTAAATTAGTATTTCTACAGGGATGTAAAATCCATAGGGACCATAATAAACATCTACTCGTTTCTCTTTAAGATGAGAGGTATCTGTCAGATGTTGCCACTTCTAACAGCTCAAAGTGTCTCTCTCTATACACTGACATTATTAATAAAAAGAGTATTTTTCCCTCCACAGTTACACACATCTGTGGCTTGCTCTTCTCAGAGCACTACACAGGGCACTGCTGGACTCACAGGACTGCAGTGATGAGTTTAAGGCAGGAATCTCTACCAGTAAAGCATTTGGCCAAACTGCCAGTGGGATCTGAAAGGACACCACTGTTGTTACTGGGTAGGGGAATGGCCACCTGTAAATGATTCCTATGTGCAAAACCTCGACCCTTCACGGATACTTCTAGTTACTTTGCTTGGACATCAGAGAGGTTTTGCATTGATCAAAGCTTTCAGACTTGAGTGTCACTTCTTTCTCTTTTTGCACAGTTGTATTTATCTATTTATAGAAGAATCATAACTACTTATACGGACCTTCTACATTTCTTGTTCTCTGTGAGAATGGCTGTCAGAGCTGTGTCTGTTTTAACAGATTTGCATTAGTGCTGAGAACCAGGGACTAAAAAATAAAATCCCTGACTGATGCAATTTATCAGATTAAGCCCCAGTGACAGTGCAATTACATCAGACAAAAATGATCATTCCTTGTCTGGCTTTCCTTGCTTACAAAGGTTTCTGGATATCAGTATAAATCATGCCCTTGCATGCACAGCTGCATCACACCCTGTGCTTTGTCACACAGGTACCACCCTGTGTCATCGGCAGGCAAAGCCCTTCAAGCCCTGGGTGCATTCTGCCCCGGGAGGGTGCAGGGAGGGCATCCTGCATCCCCTCTGCGGGGCAGCTCATTTCAGCTGGTACTGCCAATGGTAATGAAATCAAGATCAGCAAGTAAACCACAGCCCTCTTGTTGCTTGCAATTACACAACCACATTAAAGACCCTGCAGCAGTCTCTCCCTTTCCGTCCTTCTCAGTCCCAAGTTCTGCTTCCTCTCACCACATGAGAAAGTGCGCTCTGACACAGGCAACACCCTGTCCTGCTGCTGGCCATCTCCCCACAGAGGATGTTTCCCATGCCTCCACTTCCAAGATTTTCTAAGCCCACAAGAAGCAGAATGCACCCTCCTGGAAGTAGTTCTTAGGAATCAAATTAATCTTAAGCAACAACCTGAAAACCAATTGAAAATTAGCAACCATAACCGGTAGTGAGTGAGCATAGGAATTTCTCTGAACTAAACCAACCCGTGACCTTGTTTCTTTTTGCTCCGAGTGGATCTAAGAGAAAGACATTCTTTACTAATCCATGGCAGTGAAATACCCTAATTAGGTGAAAACATTTGTGCATAGCATTCCAGAAAAACTCCTGGTGACAATAGCGCTACAGGCTCTTGTGTGTTTCTTCCTCCATAGCAATAAAATCTCCTCCTACCACTGGAACAAGCAATGCCAGCGAGAGTGCAGCTCTGCTGATGTCTCTAAACCACAAGCTTTTCCTAACACTGATGTGTCAGATCTCCGTCCTCCCACCCAACCCATATGAACAATCGCATGTACACATCCTGACAGGCAGCAGGTAACCAAACTCTTGCATTTTCAGTCTTGCAGACCCAAAGGATTTTCTTCATGCCAAAACTTGCCCTGTGCCTCTTTACTAAAGCTGCAAGACTTTAGCTGAAGGAGAGAGGCCTTGGAGCTTTTATTGTGCTTTGCAAGCCCACATTACATCGATCACATTGACTGCTCACAACAACTTTACTCATGCAAAGACCAGCTGAACATCAGAGGCTCTTTGGGACCCATGAGAAAGCAACACAGCCCCTTCCACCAACTAAACATGGTGGCACACGATACTGATTTTGCTGCTTCAGTAATAAAGTATGTCTCAGCATTAGGACTGATTTTGTTTTTTATGAGGGGTTTTAAAACTATTTGAAAAGATAATTGTCCTATGAGGTCATTTTTACACTAACCCTTTTCTGGAATTCACTGGGCTGGAAATGTGGTTTCTTCAGTGCAGCACAGCTATCTTTGTTTATTAGACTCTTAAATATTATTAAACTTGTATTTATTATGCTTCATTATTTAAAAAGGAAAAAAAGCTCAAGCATCTCCAAGAGCTCTTTCTTTCCATGGATTTGTGTCCCACGCTTCATCGACTTGGTCTAAGAGGGCAGAAGTTCCAACATGAGCTGCATTCTGGGTGTTTTAGGTTGTCTTCCTACACAAACTGCCTCACATTTAATAACACATGCTGGAAACTTTTCCTCAGTGCACATGAGTTTCTCCCTCTTTCCCCACATTTATTTTCACACTGCTCATCCAAGTAAATTTCCTTCCAATGGGCACAAAAGCTATTGGGGAGGGCATACAGGATGTACATAGAAACCTCCTGTCTGTAAGAACAAATCTATTTCTCCCCCTGCTCCACCACCCCTTCAGCAGTCTCATTTGCTGGTGTTTCCATTAAAGGGCACACCACAGATCACCAGGTTTGGCTACTCAGTTTTATTTTGAAAACAAGTTAAAGACCAGATGAAGCTTGCTTACAAATTAACAAGTTTCATGTTTAACTTAGGGAAAATAGGAACATAACACTCCTGAAAAGGTAGAAAACATCCTGAAAAGTACTTCAGTGTGAATCTTGCGTCATCCAGGGCTCCAAAGAACACACCAGCAGCCTTGTGCTGACATATACTTGACCTTTGTTGCAAGCACACAATTGCAACATCCTGAATGTCTGTAGCTAAAATTTTCCCAGCAGATTTTCCAGCTTGCTTGCACGTATACTGAAGTGCAGCTATGTACATACAATTTATACATTAACATCTAGCCTGTATGCATGTGAAGCCTTATTTGATGTTCATGATTGCCATGCACCATCAAAAATGGATTTACAAAGTCCAGCTTTGGAATACAGCAGTTATACTTTTACATATAATGCACTTATACCAGGACCAATCTGTAGATTAAGCCACATGCAGATGACAAAAAAAAGTATTGTGTATTAAGGAAACTTCCTTTAAAACAAATTATTTTATCTTAGTCCAAATATTCACAATAGCAGGAAGCTGGATCATAGCATGTTTACAATTGTATAATAGCTCTAAAAACAGTAAAGCATCCTCCCACTGTATTAAGAAAAGATCCTTTAAAAGATGAAAATAAGATTAGTAAAAAGTCTCTTGACTGAATTAACCTAAGACAAATGATTTGGACACCTATGGTGTATATTATTTAAAAATAGGTTTAAACAGTTATTGTTTTGGGGTTTTTTTCAAATATGCAATTATTCTATAAACATTCCTACTTTCCTCATGAATAAATGCTCAAAATTTGGCCAGAAGACAAGTCAGTTCCCATGTCATGGAAGCTCTCCTGTGGATCTAGGGGGAAGATTTTCCAGCATTGTTGTTTCAATGTTACTCCCTTTTTTCTCTGTCCTGTATTTTTTCTTGCAAACAGCTTCAAAACAGCAAGTACATCTTATTCACCTTATACACTTTATTCTGCACTCTCCCTTAGAAGAGTTGGCATTACAAGGATCCAAACTGCATTAGAAGAAAATAAAATCCATCTTGCTTTAAGAATAGCAGTTTAAAGTGTAAATGGCACGATACAGAATGGTACTGGTGATATTAGAGCAAGCCCCATTTACCTGGCAAAGCTCAGTGGCACAGGCTGGCGGGAACACCACGATGGGGAACAAAGGGAATGGCAAAGTCCTGCAGGTAGTGAACACTCCTGGCTCTCAGCTTGGTTAGCCTGACTCATGGCACCATGCTGGATGATGCCCATCATTTGACAAATATTCAGGACAGGGATTTCAGGCATTAACATGTTAGATCAGCTTTGGGCCTCCACTCTGATCATATGTATTGTGGAAATACCCATCCAGAATTTCAACAAGCTGCACAGTATTGCCTTTAATTGAAAAGGGACAGAAAAGCATGGTTCTCTGTTCATATTTCATTTCTCAGCCACCTATTCTATCTTTAGAAACAGCACTTCAAGTGAAAAGCATTAATTTTAACCATAGGCCCCTCTGGATTATTTTTAAGTAATCCAGTAGTAGCAGAAGAAAACACAAGACTTTTAGACAAACAGGTTTATAAGGTTTATTTTCCATTGCACATACATGGATTATATACAAGTTAGTAACATAAGTTACTTCTTAATTCTCTAAAAGATTGTTACAGCAAACACTTGCCATTTTAAAACATCAAGTCAGAAATCAATCTCAAAAAGGTAAATATGACAATATTTTAAAAACAAAACAAATTGCACTTGGTTAGGAGAGTCAAATACAGGTTTGTCTATAGCTGTAACAAACTATATAGCAGGTAATATTACAGTTAGAAGTAGCTCTTGCAGTCCATTTGTACATTAATAATTTTTTTCAATTTTACTTATTTAAAAACTGTTGGATATTTCAAAGATTTCTTCTTCTTCCTAGTATTTGAGATTCACATGAAATGCACTAGCAACTAAATCTTTATACAATTGCTATTCAAATATAAGAAGAACACCACACCTGAAAATGAGAAAACTAAAAATGTATTGATTTTACATGTATCATGAGATGACAAGTATGAAAGGTGTTCAGCAAGAAAGCCCTGTCCACTACTTACATAAAATAAGATTTTAAAAAATAATCACTGCACACAATACAAAGGGTGGGGTCATACTGTACTTTTGAAGTCTCCTGTAACAGTATTATTCCTCATTACTGTTCACAGATGAGTGTTTCCATAGCAAACTTGTTCTCAAAGTGTCGAATCTTTCGGCAGTTGACGGCTTCACGCTTCTGAATTCCTGTTGAATTGGTAAAGAACAACAGACTGTCAGGAGAAAGTGGGCTGAGGTACACCACAGACAGAAGTTTTATGTTTGCTAAGGTAAGATGTCACCAGAAATCTCCAATCCTCCCCTCCAACAAAACACACACAGGCACACATTCAGAAGGAGAAAATCAATTAGCAGGGAATGATCCTGAAAGTGTGGTGAACCAAATCCCAGTACTGGTTTTGTGAAAATCAACCTGCCAAAACCCTCCACTGGCTAGCTTTCAATTCAGATCAGTTCCCAATCTCCCTCTCTGTGCATCTGTAAAAATGCTTATGGAGATGTGAGAGAGGGAACAGAAACAGAATAAACCACTATATGCAAAAAAAGAGAGCAGATTTGTAGTATTTAAACATTATCTTGGAATCAGAGAAAGACAGAATTTAACCAAATTGTAGGCAAACATGCTCACTGCCAACCTGTGCTCACCACTTATTACTACAGGATAAACATACTGAATTTTTCATTGGATTTTGCTACTAAAACCTTTTAATTTTCAAACATCAATCTAAATTGCTTTTACAAAATACATTTCTTCTCTTTGTTTTCCCAAGCAGCCAGGTCTCACAATATGACAGAAGCAATTAAACTACTTTGGTGTGCACTTGCACACCACATGCAGATTACACAACAACAATAAATCAAATAACCAAAAAGCAAAAAAACCAAACCACCAAAAAGCAAATCCAAGCAACATCTGAATGCAAATTTTAAGGCAGTATTTAACAGCTTTTCAAGACTCTTCCAAATAATCTTTTTCAAACATTTTTCCATAAAAAAAGTACCAAGCACTACAATTTTCCTGTGAAGACAAGCTCTTACTCACATTTCACTGACACAAATAGAAAGACATGTAGCAGTGTATAGATGGCTTTAGTAACAATAAGAACCTACAATTCTCTATTTGGACTACAAGGCTAAAGCTTCTCCTACTTTAAAGATTTTTCTTTGGTTTGGGGTGGGTGGTTTAGGGCTCAAGACCGAAGAAGAGCATCAATGAATGCCTGAGCTCCAGAAAACACACCATGCACACACACACACAGACATTTTGGCACTCCTAGGTCACTGGGGCCTTGAGCATTTCCGCACCATGACATGACTATCTCCGCAGCTACACAGGAAAATATCAGACCCACTGAGGCCCAGAGAGCTGGTTAGTGCAGCAAGCAGCCCTTGCTTTAATTAGAGGCTTTTCTTTGAACACACTCAGGCTTCACTGAAGCTTTTGCCAACACACGAGACCGCGGGGGGAGCGTTTACCTTTCATGGCTTCTTTGCGCTGTAGTTTATAGGTCTCCTTGCCGCGGCACAGGCGGTAAATAAAGAATCCCAGCTGGTCCACGTTTTCAATGCGATCAGTAACAATCATCTGCTCATGAATCAAATAGGACTGAGGCAAGTATGTCCCAGCCTGTTGAACAAAAACACAGCAGCTCAGTCAAAAGCCATCTCTTCATGGTCTGGGTACAAAAGAACTTTGCAATGTTGTTGCAATGTTGTTCTTCAACGTATCTTCAAATTATTTCAAAATACGTATTATCCACAGATTTTCATTCTAAATGTGCAAACTTCACTACAGTACAGAAACATGTAACAATTACATTCAAAAAGGTCACAATTTCCACTGATGCTAACACCCACTGCCCTCCTGCTACAGTAACATCAGCCCTCAGCAGGTTTTTTTTCTAGGGGTACCCACTGTCATAGGTCGGTTCTGCACATATCATCCAAAGTTTTCACTTTATTAATAACAGCCCACCAGACCTCAGTGGGAACAACTTCCAAGCAGGAGTTGGCAGAAACCTGATCTACATGGAGATACTCCTGCTGATGAAGCAGGCCAGCTGCAGTATAGTCCAGCTGCAGTCCATGCCTTTGGGAAGCCTTGAATTTATTTGAGAGCCTGGGTCACTGCTCTCAAACCAAAGCCAAGACAAGACCATCCATCCCTGTAGTTTATTATTGTGACTTCCACAATTGTTTATATGGAAAGGTATCACAAAGCCAAAGTGGGACATCAGGTGTTTCAAGGCAATACACTGAAAAAGGGGAGAGCCACAATGGCATGCAAAGGCTTCCCAAGGCCTCTCTAGTCCCTCCAGTATTATTCTGCCACAGATGAAATGAAGGAGGAATTTGGCTCTGTGCACACCTCACTGTACATGGCTGAAGATACACAAACTTAGCTGCCAGCCAGCTTTTTAATGCCACCACTATTAAATAATCATCCATTTTTAAAAATACTAAGAAATCCTGTTAAGAGTGGTTCTAATTTATAGCAGGGTAGAAGGTGTTCCTTTCTTTTAAAAATAAAATGATCACTTATTGCGAAAACAAATTCACCTTCTATTGTGAAAGATCTCTACATTTTTTAGTGACAATAAACAACTTGAAATTTTCGCTGTGAAAGAAGATCATCTTTTCAGCTTCAGTGACAAGTTGAGAAGCTGATTAAATGCTATTCTTCCCAGTACAGAAAGAAGGAACTGTATAGAATTCACTTTAAATTTTGCATGAACGAATAAACTATGAATACTTTCTTCAATATATACTATGAGGAAAACAGCAAGTTTTTTTTCTGTAAGTAACAGCTTAGCAAACATCACTCTCCCAAATTATCCCACTAACTATTTTGTAATTAAACCTCTGAAAATTACTGTATATTAACTCCTGGTCTCTCCAATCTCAGGAGGGAGCCCTGAGGGAGTGCCAGAGCACAGCAGCAGGCAGGGCACTGGCAGGGTGGGCAGCAGTGCTGAGAACTTGGGAATCAGCCTGCAAGGACACTCCTGGGCTCATGCCCTCCAAACTACAGGACTTCCTACCTCCAAAACCTCCTAGCCTACCTCCAAACCCAGCTTTCTCAGTCTTCCCTGGGTGGGACAGGGAACTCAGTGCAGGAGTCTCCTCTGCCCATTTGCTGCAGGAGCAATTATCCAGTGCTGGGATCCAGCACAGCCACAAATATCTTCATTTTTGAGACATCCTGTGCACTGTGTACAGTTAAAATTAGCCAGTTGGCTCAGCAGCAGGAACGAGGTGGATGAGCAAATACATCTGGGTTTCAGTTCTGTTTCCCAAAGAAACAAAAGAGGCCTTTCATGTCTGCACATTGAAGCAAACTGTATCAATATACAGAAATGTGCATCTTTAGGCTAAAATTAAAGTGTTTCTTAAACATCAGAACAGCCCAGAGCTCCTCCATTTTCATAAAATGCCCTCTGCATGTCTTCAGAGCTCATTTTAATGAAACCAGAACATCAATTTCATACATTTTTTTGCTGGTGCAACCAGCGTGACTTGTAGGACAGTATTTACTCACTTTGCGTATCTGCAGCATAGTTTTCCAAATTCCAGTTACAAATGTTTAGCCTGATTTCCTGCGACATCAAATGCCCACAGCTTTTTGTTAATACAATGAGAATTAAACAGATGTCTCATAAAATTAGGGCACACACTGCTGGGGACAACAATCAAAACTGTTTGCTTTTGCACAGATTTTCAGTTAAATGCGTGATGCCTGGTTATCCTCTTACTTGTAAACCAAGCATATTTGATTCAGTACTAATGACAAACTAGGAAATTAACAGATTTTAATAGTGAAATTTGTGTGATCTAAAAATGGAAAGAAAACAGTACAGACAAAGTCTGAAAAAATGGGGTCACTGAGTTTTACAGACACCACATCATCCTTATGTACAGGGAATGAAAGTGTGGTTAAATAGCGAGTCTCAAAATAGGAAGCAAAAAAGCAGCATAGGACTTACTTGTGGTAACTTCACATGAAATTTATTTATACATACTAACCACTCAGAAATGGCTAAAATGGTGCCTGGAGTCCTAATTCCAAAGTCTTTTTTGAAAGATGGAAACCCAAAGATGAAGTAGCTGTTCTAAAATTACAAAAGCCCAGTAAAATATTAAAATATTCTCCCCAAATGTTAGAGACATTTCATTAGCTCTCTTCCCCACTGGACTGTTTTGCTGTTCTGTGAAACCAGAAGGCCAGAACCCAAGGTAAATTCTATTTAAATCTGCACCTGAAAGCACACATTATGTAAAGTGCACAGCAGATCCAACACATCTCATGAGCATCACGCTCAAGCCACTGGATCGAAGTGGCCAACCCCAGGGATCAACACTTGAAACAATGCCCCTGTTAAAGGAGTTCCCAGTCTTATCTACTCCATGCCTCTCAGCTAACCAGTCTTAGTCCAGTGCACACATGCTTCATAGAAACTTTAGTCACTATGGATTATAAATTAAAAATCACAGACTACTATCAAAGAGTCCAGTTACACCACATTTACATGGCTTTGTCCGCCAAATTTAGAGCACTGTAGAAAATTATTTTTTTTTGTCTTCCTCTGAATTAATGATTCCTTCATGATTGCAGATCATTGTCTAAGCAGTTACAAGACTTTTTTTCTCTTTGCAAGAACCTCTAGTGATCATGTGCCTTGTGTGAATGTCACAGTTCTGCAGAAGGGAAAAAAAAAAGAAGAAGTTCTACTTGTTCCTGTCTTAAGAACAAATTGTGATTTAATCATACCTTAATATTGATGAGCAGCTCCAGGAAATTTTTTGGTGGCATAACAACTGAAGTGTTCAGAGGAATCACGTAGCACTTATCCAGGCTAAGGTCAAGATAGGCGGTGAGTCTCTGTTGAGAAAACATTTATTTTAATCAAAATAACAAGAAGATCAGAAAATTGACAAACAGATGTTGCTGAACTGCTATTGCTTTGTGCTGTTCTTCAAATTATCCTTTTGTTCACTGTAAAGTCTGTCGAACACACTCCAATCTTAGGGCAAGTAAATGCACAAACAAAGGGCAGCCTTGATGATAGTTTATATTTTCAACAAGGATTTGAGCAAGGCAGCAGGCAGTGAGGAGCTCAAATGCACTAAGCAAGGAAACTACAAAGGTGTACCTGAGCTGTTATGGAAACAAGTACAGCATTCATTTATGCCTAGTGCCTTCACTCTGAAACAACAGGGCAAAAACCTGGCTCTAATCTTTATGCTTTTATATTTTGAAATACTCTAAAGAGGAAATGCTGCTGTAAGAACAAAACACAGAAGGAAAAAATATTGCTACAGATAATGCAATGAAAGTAGTTTTAGGTTCAAAAATACTACTGACTTGCAAGGTTAATGATTATTCATAGTTGAATTACTATCTTTACACAGTACCTGAACTGCAGTATTTGCCATTGTTTGATAAAAAGCTCAGGGAATTACCCTGATGAATCCTGTAGCTCTGTTCACTGAGCTGTGTTTTACTGCACCTGTTCTTGCTAAAGAAGACGTTATCTCTAGCTGCTGAAAGCTCTGAGGCTGTGCACGTATATAAAATACTGAGCACCAGGAGCCTAGCAGTCAAAATAATGCCAGGACTGCAATCATCAGTGCAGCTAATCTCATTACATGGAGCAAGTGCTGTATCTATGGCAAATGACCCTTGCACTGACCTTTAGAGCAAAGCCTTTAACTTATTAAATCAAAAAGCAAATTTCCAATATTACATTGTTCTTACTTGCTTCTTAGATGCTGATTTCTTTTTTCATTTTCTAGTTTTCCCTCTTTAGAATTTTTATTCTAACTCTTAACAGAAGCTCCCTAAATAAATTCTGCAATATTATTTAAATCACATAGCTTGTGCAAGCAATGTTTTCCTCCAAATCTGGCTATGAATATTTGATAGATAGCACTTTAAACTCTGAAGTTTGCATAAAAAAATAGGACACTTCCCTATTCTTTTTCAGCTGAGCTTAAAAAAGCTGTTCAGCGAAGTCTTCAAATGTTCACAGAGATTCAGCTTCCTGAAAACCAGCTGTACAACATTTCATTGCCATCAGACAGCTCCAACCATGCTGATACAGAAAAGGAAGGCTTTTAATTGTTTTATAGCTGCTCTTAACTCTGAGAGCTGCAGGCCTGTCAACTGCCCTAACAGAAATTTATTACCATGACTGCTATCAATCAAGGTTATTTCTCAAAAAAAGGAAGACAGCTTTGAAACCCTAGTTCAGCGCCTCTAGGAATTGTAGTAGCCTGTGGTGCACAAAGAAATTAAACTTTGGCTTCCTGTGGCATCTGGAAAATGAGCTGTCTTCCATGGTCCTTTCCCTTCTGCTGCTGCTTTGGGGGTTTGAGCCATGCTAGGAAAGCACCTCTGGGAGTGCTTGAACACACCCAGTGACATCAGATGCAATCAGCCCCTCCAAGCTGATGTCAAAGCTACCTCAGCCCTTGCCAAATTTCCCTTGGCACCGCAGCAGTTGGTCAAATTCTGGCCCAGTGGACTCAGCAGAGCAAGAACAATATTCTCTTCAGTTTCTCATACTAAGGAAAGCAAATAGATCCAAGATGTTTCCCTTTCTAAAAACAGAACTGTATTTGCCAATGGTGGTTTACACAGTACCTGATGATGACTGTGTCATGCTGTACTTTATGCCCAGTTAATAACTGCTTGCAGCCTGCTGCTGATCAAAACATCTCTGCTGCCTCCTCCACCCCTCTGCTTTCCCCCACCATAATAAATAAGGAGTATATTTATCAGGATGACTGAGGGGGGAACATTTTTCAAGTTTTGAATGCTTTCAACTTCTTCAGACATATTTCTTACCCGGTGGAAGTCATGGACGATATCAGCAGGATCGCTATCAGCAAATTCAGGGACTGGCACACTGATAAACTCGACGTCTTCCTCCTCCAGGATCTGAATGTTTTGCTCAATTGTGTGGTAGCGAGCACTCTGAGCCTCTGCCCCAGGCTCAGGTAAACGTAAGCCATCTTCAATGTACTTTATTCCACAGAAATACACACCACCCTGCTAAAAATAGTAAACAACCCAGCAACAAACAGATCAGTAACACAGAAGTTTAAAAGTAATATTCTCAGAGCACCAGAGAGAAGAAAAACTTGTCAGACTAAATGAAATTTTTTGCCTTTAATTTGATTCGTACACCAAAGCAGGAGCCAGTTGCTATCTACAACAAGACCATGGCTAAAATCTCAATTACACTCAATTCAGAGGGAGTTCTTCCCTTGAGTTCAAGAATCCCATAAGCAGGTTCTTAAAATCCAGTCTTCCACGTATTTTTAGAAAGACAATGAAGTTCCTACATCTATATTTATTATTGTTATTGTTATTAATTATGATCTAACTGTAGTTAAAATTACAATTAAAAATATTAAAACTGGTCATTCAAATTACTTTTTAAAAGCAAGCCTAACTCCAAATTTGGTCCTGCTTGCAGCAGAGGGCTGGACTAGATGACATCAAGACTTTCCTTCCAAACTCAATTTTTCTGTGAAGTTGCTTAGATTTACAAGACTTCATGAATCTGGAAAGTCAGTTTCTAAAATAATTTTTTAATAGTTTTAAGAGACAAAAAGGTATAAAGAGAAATTGAAATAACTAATTTGTGTCCTTTTGCCACAGTACATATGGCAGGCTATCTAAATGAAGTGTAAAATACAGTTCTAAGTCAGAGGAAGTTATGTACCAAATTTACACTTCAGTTGGTTTTAGAAATATAGAACTCTGCATATATGCACAGGGCATCAGTTTAAACTTTTACATTGAAAATGTCTCTTCAGTGCAATGTCAGCTCAATTCCTGAATGTTTCCTTTAATGCAGATCTGAGTCATAAACAAGCAGCACAGGTTTGAATTAAATGGCACTTTCAGTTTCATCTCACGGGCAGGTGAAAGGTGGAGCACGCAGTGCTAAGCACGGGTGAAATGCGCATTGGAAATACAACCGGCCTTCAGTTCCTCAGCTCGTTAATCCACCCACCGGGATAAGCTGTGCTGTTTAAGCATCATCGTTTGCAGCACTACTGCTCCTCTGTAAATTTCGTTAATGTGATAGCCAAATAGACTACAAACTGCAACTTCAGCTAGAATTTCTCAAGTTTAATCACTTGGCTTTCCACATTAGCAGCTACTAAAATGGGGGAAAAGCAACAGTCCCACTATTAGGGACAGGAACACGAATTTTTACCTTATAATTAGGTGTACTAACCAGTGGGCTAGAGAGATTCATATTTTGCTTACCCTCTCTCTTTCTGGCTCTGTGATCTTGCAACGCCGGCAGTTTCTGAAGCAGGGAGGGTGTGCTCACACCACTTGGGCAACAGCCCAGCACATGCAGCACTGCCCAGTGACAACTGCCCTCAAGGGAGACAATATTTAACTCAGATCTCCCATTTTTCAGGTAAATGCTCCATTTCCTTGCCACTGCTGCCTTCACAGAGCTCCTCTTGCAGCAGTGCCATTTGTTAAAAGACTGAAAATACATTTTGTTAGAGGTCTAATCTTGTCAGTGTGGATTAGACTTGATGGAGCATGTTTAAACCACACTGACTGTGCTTTTCCCAAGTCCCCTGCAGGGCCCATATTTCTTATCCATGTGGAGGCTAGGGAAGGGGAGAGCCTCCGTGTTGCTTTCACAAGCAGTCCCTTTCCTGCACATTAGCAGTGCCCCGTGTTAGGAAACCTGGGATCAAACAAGGAGGCTTTCAACGGGTTAATCCACCTCCAGTATTTGGTACTACAAAAGAGAAAAGAGAGCAGATAAAAATCTGGGACACCACTAGGGTTCCTAAACTCAAGTCCTATTTAGATACAATCTTTCCTCTGCAAAGTGAGGTTTTCAAAAGTGTTTCTCTCTTTTATTTGCCAGCTTCACTTCTGCCCTCCTCTGCTGATAGGTAACTTCAGAGAAGGCAAAACTCTGGCCTGTAGAAAACACGAAGTTTTGGAAAGAAAAAAATAGTTTATTTTCTTTGGTTTCGTCTGTTCCTCCTCTTCTAAATGTAACACAAAAAGAACAGTCTGTTGCTCCTCTTCCCACAGAGAAAAACAGCCCTCCTCTAATGAATAAGTGACTTACCTGGAATGCAAAATATTTGTACAGATAGGCACCACCCAGGAACACACCAGCCAGCATAAAGGCCAATCCAAAGCACATGCACCAGCACCAGGCCCTTCTCTGTCCAACAGGCACAGCATCCTCAGGGTCCTGCAAGACATCAGAGAGGGACCTTCAACACACTGTTCCCAAGGCAGGGAAGACAGCAGATACTTCAGGCCCAGCAAATACAAACATTGCATCCGCCAGAAAAGGCTGTACACGCTTCAGCACAAGTGTTTAGAAACTTACCTTATTTGGTAAAATTTAAAACAAGTCTATTTAAGTTGAGATTTAGTAAAACTTGTACTTTTAATGCCATCATCACTGACTAAATCAGCAGACTTGAGAGAAAAATATAACAAAATCTCCCAAGATACCTCATAATACACAGTGAGCCATTTCCCAGGTTGCAGACAGAAAAATATGCATTCTCAGGCAACCTCCATGCAACAACAGCAGAGCAAGGAAGTCAACTCAGAAAGGTCAGATTCCTTTTTACCTCAGTATATGCAATATAAGTGAACCTGAAGAACCAACAAAAGATCAAAGGTAGTAAGAGAAGCAAAATACATCCTTTCCTATGTTGTTCCATCAGAACAAAACAGCCTTTACCACAACTTGGCTGGCATAATAGCGAGGGTGGGAATGAAAAAACTATAAAGATCCTTTTTAAGTTGTTGTTAAGGAAGCTTTCTGCTCTAAGACAGCATTTGCCATGCCTCTATCTGCTGTTCATGTAATACTGAAGGAATGACAGGATGTTTCCCCTTTAGGGCACTAGTTTGCATAACCATGCAATCCCCACAGGCATCCTAAGCAATAAACTGCTGCTTGCAAAATCTTTCCTCTATCAGCACATTACAATGCTCTTTCCTCTCTCAAATGTTTGCATAACTCAAATACAAAGTAAAAAAGAAAAAAAAAAAATCCAACTTTGTGCTACCCTGTTCCAAGCCGGGATAATCCTGGGAAAAAATCTGAATCAAATAAATACAAAGAAATTCATTACCCCTTTGCAACCATACAACAATAACATAGAATGACGACCAGGGCAAAATCATTATGACTGAATGAACAAATAAACACCAAACCAGAAAACTGAGGAAGAGCAGGACAGAAGCGCTGGAGAAGGCTTTGACAACTATAGTTGTTAGTCAATATTCTGCCTAATGTGTTGGGTCTTTTTGCTGCATTGAATTGAGATGATACCCCACTTGAACAAAGGTGTGGGTATAGTACCCAGCTGCCTTGGCCCAATGAAGGAATTCCCCTAATCTGGCTAAAGCAAGTCTGACATCAAATGGAAAGGGGACCCTCCCTGTAAACAGTGGGAGAAAGTGGCATTTCCTGGGAACGACTCAGCCATCCCAGAGAAGGTTAAGTAGCATTTTGGAGGGACTTACTTCTTTTCTCTGATTATAAAGGGAAATTCCTTGGTTAACAAAGTAGGTACCTAATTCATATGCAGCTAAAAATAAGTGATGTAAAATCCACCTTTACAGTATACTTCAATTATCTTTCATACAGAAGTGGCAATGCAGCTTCTTTGCCAGGCAACAGCTCCCAAAATCTGATTCAGAAATATTTAGAGTCAAACTGAAGATATTTCACACATTTTATTTTGCTTTACCTTGCTAAATACCACAGTAAATCAGATTGCAAAATCTCCATCTTTGGAGGTTTTCAAGACTCAACTAGAGAAAGCCATGGCTAATCTTGCTTTGGCAACCATCCTGTTTCTAAAGGGAGGCTGCAGCAGATGACTTCCAGAAGCCCCTTCAAACCAACATTTCTGGGACACATTACAAGGTAAAGTGAAATCAGAAAAATAACATTTGCTGTGGACAGAAAAGACACAAGAAACAATTTTATAACACTTTTAGAATACCAATTATTTATGGAATTCAGTGTAAAAAATTACAGGATTACTAGCTGCCTGATTTTTAACCTGGCTCTTTGCAAAGACTGAGAATAGGGCATAATATCCATGCTAATCTAATTAACTCTCAGGTCAGGCTGAGAGTCACTGTGGATTCTTCTATAAATCATCTCAATTATAAATCTAAACTAGGTAAACCAAGGATTTTTATTTTTATGTTGCCCTGTATCATTAGGTAACTATTTCCCTAGATATTTCAAAGCATACAGGACACCTGATTGAAACTTTTTATAATTTTTGTCACTTAAACCGTTCCAAGTTAAGGCCAGAAAAAGGGATAGCAAACTGCCTTTGGGATACAATATCAAAATATTACCTAGTGAAGAATATAAAGAGTATCTTTATTCTTTCCTAGTACTGCTTTCAACTCCCACACCTTTTTAACTTCAACCGGAAACGTCCATTAGTGAAATTTTCATTATTTTGTAAGTCCAGAAAGACTAAGAAAACATGCATCTGGGAAATTATGAGGAAGGCATACAGAGTATGAATACCTATCTGGAAATGGGGGTTAATGTCAGATCAATCTTCCACAAGCCACAAAAATAATCAGAAAAAAATAACTTTTACACTTCTATGATGCCAGGAGGAACCTGAAGAACAAGTTCATTAGTATTCCACCTTCAATAATTTTGCTTTGGTATATGAGATGACAGATGTAAACAATAGGTTTAATGTAACTCTTTCATCCTTTACCACCAGGTAAAGGCTATCATTATTATTTCTCAAGGTGTTCCTTGTGGTGGCACATTAAGCTGTTCTGTATTTGTAGTTGCCTATCATTGATTTGTTCCCTGCCTACCAAAAACAACCCACCAAATTTAGAGCAGGAGTTCGAGCTCAGTTTAGGTTCCTGCTTAGGAGAATAAACGAAAGCACAGCACCTTAGCACAGGCAGAACCTGAAACTGACAACACTGAAAAGATTTTATGCTGTTGAAAGAGAACAAAGAATTGACTTCCTAGCCTGAAAACTAAGTATACTATGAAGCAGTTTAAAACTAGCTTAAATTAAAATATAAATAATGTACTGAAGCCAAATTATTTATGTAGCTGACCTATGGCTAAGCTCTCTAAGCTTTTGTATTGTTGCCATGACAGCTTAGTTTGGGCTGTATTGACCCAAAAGAATAATTTGTCTCTTGCTACATAAATCTGACCCTCTGCACCATAAGAGAACAAAGTGCAATGGATGCTCACCCTCCTTCCAGGTGACTCATGTTCTGAAAAAAAACCCCATTAAGTGAAAGCAGATCCCCACTAAGAGGGACAGTGCTGAATTAGCACTTCTCCCCACATGGTTACAACTGCACTTTGTTCCCCAGCAGCAGCGCTGACTTCTGAAGCCAGAGCACAACATGAGACTGCAGCCTCAATGACTAATTTTTCTCTAGGCCAGCTTTCCACTGCCAGAGGTACCTCACAAAAGAAAGCATCATGTACTTGAGGTGAAGACTGACCTCTAAAAATACACCCCTCTACTTCTGTGAGCAGTAATAAATAATCATTACTGTCCTGGTCCCTTTCTTTCCTCTCTTCTGCTTCATCGCTGCCCCATGTACTTTCAGCTCCCTTGTGAATCCTCAGCCTTAAGATGATGCCACAAAGTTACTCTCTGATGCAAAATGCCTTAGGAGGAACTGGATGCAGGCCCAAAACTAGCTTGTTTCCCTTGATGAGCTGATTGTTCTAATTGGAAAACATTTGATTAGCCTATTTCCCATGGATAAGACATGAAACAGAAGCATCTCTCTGCCACTTGTACACTAAATCCTACAGTGTTGAAATTAAATGGTTCAGAACTTCCCAACTTGAATAGCTTCAAGCTCTGCGGTAACAATTTTCCTTTCAGATAGAAAACAAGTATTAAATTCTCTATTATTGGAGACTAGCAAGATTCAAATCTAGAGTCTTCTCACAAAGAAGTGACAAGATGACTGCAGTTTCCAGAACAGGTCCCTTCATTGGTAACCACAGCAGTGAATGCAAAAGCTGCTCTCTGCCTTTTTACTAAAACCACTCCTGAAATGGGCACATAATACCATGAACTATTTACCAGAAGATCTCTCAACTACAGAGAGATCTTCAAAAGAACATCTTTATGACAATTAGCATTAACTGTTCTGCAGTAAATTAAATAAAAAAAAAAGTTAATAACCCCATAAACCCGCAAACACTAGCAGTTATTAATGGCTAGTGGCTATATATTCTCTTGCTCTTCTCAGCTCAATTTTAATGCTGCCTTTTTTTTTTTTGTTTTTAATAAATGCTGGATTTCAGAATGGCCAAATTCATGTTTGGGATAATATCACAAATGTATTCTAAGAAGCTCCAATACTGAGCCACAAATGTGTATAATTAGACTTGATAATTACTTAGATTTTCCCCTTGTGGCTCTTTGTACATAGTGGAATATAATTGCTTTAACATTATAAAAGTAAAGCAGTCTATACTCTTACGAGGCATATGTCTAGTTCGTATTAAAATGAGTGGGAAGATTATCAGACCTTGTTTCTTTGCAGAAATTAAGGACACATATCTAAACCAGATATGATGGACAACATGCTGTGAGAAGTCCAGAATACTGTATGACTGCTGGACAGCTATGCAAAAGATAATGTCCCAAATTTAAAAACAGATACGATAGCAATAAAAATAATTTTGGGAGGGGAAAATGTATTTTGGAATGAACAGTCTTTGATCCACAGAAAAAGCTGATGCAGAGCATTACTAAATATTACAAACATTAATAAAAATGTCTGCAGCATAATACACAAAATGTCCACAATTATGCATGTGAGAATAACATCTAATATATGTACACAAACACATATATAAATGCTCACAGTTAATGTGGGTAGAACTGGCTGGAAGCTGTCCACAACAGTCTTCCTCCAAGGTCCTCTGTGTGCCACTTAGCTCACATGGATGGACAGAACACAGTGGGACAGACTGAGTCTCCTGAAGGCAAATATTGACCAACTGCAGCTTTAATTAGTGGAACAGGAAGAAAGGAAGTTAATGATGACTCCCTAGAAGTGCTTTTTAATGAGAGAGGCTAAAAAGTCTTTAAATAAAATACTAACCAATGGCTGTATAAACTGAATTCTGTTGGTCAGGCTCGCCTGCTCTGACTTGTAAATCTGACATCTGTAGAAAATCCTTACAAAAGAAATTCAATTTAAAACGAACTTAATTTAGAAAGAGCTCTGCATTCCTTCAATGGTATTCGTGCCTGAAGACTGCTCCAAGCCTGGTATTCTATTTATTACTTGTTGCAGATGGGAAATTAAGGCAGGCTTCTGCAAGACTCCTCACTTGGCAGATGCTGCGAATCTGCAAGGCGATCATACTGATCTGCCTCTAAAACAGTAATTTTATGCTTACTAATAAAATTAAATTTAAATTTTAAGTACAATCATCTTTTAACTTGCTAGTTGGAAAAAACCACTCTATATACAATAGATGCTTCAGAGATTTCTCGCTTGTCTGGAAAACAAGCTATGGCTGTTTATACACAGTTGATATCTGATCATCTTCTGTCATGATGGACAGATATTTGTCCATCTGACAAAGGCTCTCTGCCTAAAGAACAAAATGAAAACACAACCTTAAAATTGTGCTGCTGTTCGCTCTAGTCACATAGCCTGAATAACCAAGGAGATTAATCAATTAGAATTATCTATTAGGCAATTGGTACTATTAACCTCTTCTTCTATTTCTCGTATCTGTATATGGTCTTTCAAATAGCATTGTAAATACAAAATCTTTTAGACAGCACTAGGAAATCCAGAAGTAAGAAGAAACTAAATTCCAGGAGCTTTACAAGTTCAAAGTCCAAGGTTGTTTTAATTGGTTGAATGTTATCTTTGACGAAATAATGGGGGATTTTTATTAAAACATAAGGTGTCTGTCAAATGACTCATTTCATTGTTCAAACATTGTAACTATAACAGAATAAAAACATCAGTATAAGCAGTCAGCTCAAGATCATCTTAAAAGGGGAATGAGTGCTGGTGGGTAAGAAGGTAGCTGCAGCTGCATGTACTGGGAAAGATAGAGGTGAAGAGAGAACAAAAATTGGAAAACAGGCAAGAGTAAGACAGCAGGAAATAAAACTCAGAAACATGTTGGAACATGAAGAGCTCAAATTTTCTGCAAAAAGTAAAGGAAAATTACAACTGCAAAGTGAATGTTAAGGACAGGAATCAGCAGTTCATCCACAGCTATGTGACAGAGCGACAACAAAAGCAGCATATCCTGAAGAGTAATCCAGCAACTCCTCATCAACATGAGTAATCCTGATTTACCTAACCACTGTCTTCATTTCTGAGATAAGAGACTGCAGAACCTGATAGCAGTCAACAATTAAAGAGGATAGGTAAGAAGGGAAAAGCCTGTAACTATTCAAATTGCTGTTTTTATTAAATTTTGGAGTAGCACTAAGATGAGTCATTGTTAGCTTTGGTCTTACATGGACTAGAAAGTGACAGGGTACTTAAATGGCCTGAAAGTTGTATTTTTAGACCAGGCAAAGACTTTTATCAGGTGATTCACCTGCACTTGTGGCTATATCCTCATCCCAGGCTGTCTACAGCAAGTGTACAACTAACCACACACTGTATTTGACTGTTTTTTTCAAACTGTGCTCCCCAGATTGTTTCTCTTCTCTGTCCAGTTTCAAGATCTACCGATTTCCTTCTCTGGCCACTTATCCCATGCCTATGCCTCTATCTTTCCCCACCCAAAGCAGAGTTCTCTGGTATCTGCCATGCACAGAGTAACTGGGCACACCTTATCTCCATTTCCTCCCTTCACCATCGCCCCAAGATAAACCACTCATCACCACGCTCTGGTGAAGAGGAGCTGGGCTACGGCCACAGAACTGCTCTGGACTTTGCCCTGCCACATGAACCAGCACAGCACTCCTGTGCCTCGTGGCCTGCGTTTTCACTGCAAACACTCAGGGCAAGGACTGTCCTCCTACATCTTTTCTGTACAGATATTAGCACTACAGGATCCAAATACATCTTGTACTCCTATTGAACACAAGGAAACACTTCTTTGACTGCATGACCCCAAACACTGGAACAGCTTGTCCAGGGAGGTTGTGGAATCTTCCATCCTTGGAGAAACTCAGAAGCTGACTGGAAGTGGTCTCAAGCAACCAGCTGCAGGTGGTCCTGCTAGAGCAGGGGAGTTGGCCCAGATGACCTCCAATGCCAGTCATTCTGTGATACACATCTACAGTTTTTAAGTAACACTAATACTATACAGGGTGAGAACTAACAAATAACTCCAACCACTTGCTTCATTAACAGGAGAAAAAAAAAAAAAAACAATCTTCCAGGAGTGTTAGGTCTGTGCTAGACAAGTACAGCTCCATATATCCTTTATTTCGGAATTTTATGATTCTTCTGCCTTCTCCCCACTCCCTGCCATGAAAACTTCACCAAAACCTACAACATTTGGAAAATGTCTTGCCTCTGAATGTCTGGATGCTCAGGGTGGAAATCAGGTTTATTTAGAAAATATATTAATGTTGATGAATTTATCTATACATTTTCATAAACTAGAATGATGGAAATTTTTTCTGCATTCCACACTTACCTTTTCTCACATATTTAAAGAAAAGAGAAGTGTTCTGGTGCAAGTTTACAAGTCATAGACCAAAACCTGCAGGTGGAAAGCTTGCATAGGTATCTGGCAAGAGGGATTCATTTTTAAAACAAAACCCATCAAACCTAAGAAGTCATACAGGACATCCTTCAGAATGCGTTTTGCTTTCTGAAAACAAAATCACCACACCCTTTATAGTTACAGCATACCAAACATGGCATTTCATTAAACTGTCAAATTTTGAAAAACGTTTCATTTTAACATTGGAAAATAAACCCTTTACCCACCTGCATTTTTTGACTTACAATTGACTTACATTCTACCATACTTGCAAAAACTACACTAAATCAATCTATAATTTTAATGAAGTATTTCTTTCATCTTTATCCTGAATTAGATTAGTGTTTGAAAACAGCAACTTAGAAGGTTCCTATTCCACTTAAAATGGATCAATACTAAATTATCTCTTTGACCTTGATTGTTCCAATCCCTGTATCTCCCTTACCCTGCTCACTCCTTATATCTGAAATTTCTTTCTTCCTATGACTGCCTGATTCTCAGACATCAGTATGATGGAACGCTATGTGAATTTAACCTAGATTTCTCTCAAGGCTATTTTCCCAAGTGGCGTTGGCTCTTTCACCCAAGAGATCTCATTAGCATGCACATATGCACCACTGAGCCTCGGAATTTAATAACTCTATTCCCAGCTCAGCCACAGATGGTATGCCATCTCAAGCAAGTTACAAAGACTGTGTCTCAGTTTCTCTCAAAAGTAGAATCCAGCATCACAAACCCCACTTTTAAGGTCTGTAGTCCTGCTTCAAAGGAGGGTAGACTCTGAAGCCTGTCTAGGCTGCTCAGGGCTCTTGACCAGTCAAGGTTTGAAAACCGCTAAGACTGACACTTCAAAGCTTCTCTGGGTAATTTCCTCAGCAGCACTCGGCTCTCCTCAAGACTGAAAAATATTTTGCTTCTATCAGTTAGAAGCTCTCCTTTTTAAGTTTACGACCACTGTCTTTTAAGTCACCTCCCTAGGCACTGGGAGGCTGCTGTGAAGTGCCCCCTGCAGCAGTTTCATCTCTGGGTCCAACAAGCCCTGCTCCCTTGGCCACTCTCCACATGGCGTAACCTCCAGCCCCTGACTATTGTGGTGGCCCCTGCTGGACTCACACCAGTTTGTTGCTGTCTTTTTTTGGATCAAAGAGCTCTCAGCATTCAGTGATGCCAGTGACCAGTGTCCAGCTGACTGTCCACCAGAAGCCCTGGGTCTTTTTCAAGCAGAGCAGTTTCTCAGCCAGGTGGTGCACTGTGTATCCTGAAGGTTGGGATGAGTCTGCTCCAGGTATAGGACTTGGCACTTGCTATTCCTGAAACTCATAAGATTTTGTTCAGCCTATTACTGTAGCCTGGTGAGACTCTTGTGAATGGCAGCCCTGTCTTTAAACACACTCTGCTAACGCATGTATTAGTGAATTAGAATGCATCGTACCTGCACAATAAGCACAGTTCTCTGAGTGGAAACCATTCTATATGCAAATACAGAATAGCATTTAATGAGGAGCAGTTAT
Source organism: Cichladusa arquata (assembly GCA_026413545.1). NCBI lineage: Eukaryota > Metazoa > Chordata > Aves > Passeriformes > Muscicapidae > Cichladusa > Cichladusa arquata. The sequence goes on along the minus strand of JAOTQP010000001.1, from coordinate 62,014,570 downwards.
GAGTATCAGCACAGGAGAGCTGACCTCGGAAGGCTGATGTTTAATTACGCCCTTTTCCAGGCAAAAGTGTTGTAACAAACTAAAGGGCTTCAGTGCGATGGGAGTATTCAAAGTCTGCAGTGGAGCACACACTCCAGTGCCCAATACTTTGCAGCATCACACCCTGCAGGATCACAGACCTGGCCAGTGTTCAAACACCTCACCAAGAGCTCCCCAAAACTGCAAACCTTAGGCAAGACAACTCACTGCACTGTGCAGCAGCCTCCGAGAGTCGTGTTGGGCCTCACACCCTACAAAGGCTGCTGCATTTTCAAATGTGCAAATGCAAGGGTTTTCTATTTCTGTGTAGGCTTAATCTTTTAAAATAAATAAATAAACAGGCCTTAGTGATTCAGCAACTCTGTGAGATCCACCCCAGAGATCAATGACCCCTCCCAGTTATGATCTCCCCAGCCTGCTCTTTTTTCCCACAGTCATTCCACCATCTCATCCTACCCACAAAAGAACAGAAAGCTGCCATCAAAGCAAGAGTTTGCTGAACCCTAGGACAAAGACAACCACAAATTAACTAAGGACTTGCATTCAAGGAACTCTACTCTTAAAATGCCTGTGGGTTTTATTTTTATGTACATATACATGTGAAATTATACGTATTGCATACTTAATAATACATAAACTTTAGAAAAATTTAGAAAAAATACTTGTGTACACACACACACAACACACACCCTGACAATACATGGAAAGGAAAAACAAGACATCAATTTATTTTTTGCCAGGATCCCTATAATAACGGTTGGGCAAATATGACTTTGGCATTTTGTCATGATGAATTTTGTACAGCTGTTGCACAGAGGACCCTTGCTTGTAGATGACACATGGATCACTCAGGAAGGACCTAGTGCTTTTCTGTATGTCCATTGTGGCCCAAACCCTACCTAGGCCACATGATGTCTGCCACAAAACCATTTCTGACTTCATTGCAGAGCTCCATCTTATTAATTATCTCATTCCTCTGGCTTACCACACCTGTAAAATTAGGACAGATATCCGAATTTTATAAATTAGCATGCTTTTCATCTGTAGATTCAAAGTAATTTCCACTGAGGATAAAAAGCAGTACATAAACAGTTAGAAAATGAATGTTGTATTATTCATACAGATCAAGAGACTAAAAGCAGATAATGCTAACCTTTGTCAGTCATAGCATAAGGGGAGAATGGAGAGAAAAAAATAGGGAAAAAAAAGTAATCTGTGCAATAAGTAACAAAACACATAATTACTTACCTTAGCTCTAGCTACGTTTTAAAACGCTTTTAAAATGTCATAATGTTTTTGGAAGTACAGAATAAAGAACATTTAAAATTACTAGGACTTAAAAATGCAGTATTTACTTTTGAAGGTATTTCCTGAGAGTCACAGAGAGGACTATTTTCTTTTTATGAAGAGCTATCTGATGTCTGTAGCTACTGACTACTGGATAGAAAGTACATAAAAAGCTGACAGATATTCCAAAATCACAACTGCAGAACAGTTAACTGAAAACATTACTGAAGGTAAGTATGCTTACCATTCTTAAATACCCCCTCAAAGACTATTAGCATCAACATTTACTAAAATGTTGATAAGAAGGAAAAAAAAGGAAAAACCCTACACAAATAACAAAGAAAAGAAATTTGAAAATAGAAAATAGTCTATAAAACACAACTGTTAGGTTACATTTGCAACTGCAAACATTTCTTTAAAGTGCTTAACAGAAGAGAAACATACACATTATATTTTGAAATTCAACTTTCCTTGAAATAGATGTTCACATGTTGGATTAAATATTCATTATAATGGAATGAGTTGAAACCATTTCCCTTGAAAATACTGCTGATTCCAAGAAAATTTTCTTTCAAATGATTTCCACAGGAAAGCTCAGCATTTCATTTTGATCCACATCTTCAGAAATTAACTAATTTAACTTGATCTTTCCCACTGAACAGAACTTTCATTTCAACAGCCTCTGTTTAAGTGGTATTCTTCATACTAATATGCAATGTTATTATCTAAACTAGTTTCTTGAAGCTTATCAAGAGCATTGCAGCACAGAAAGACAGGAGTGAACAGAAGTACTTCTGGTATTTACTGCAAAGATACATGACAGTGCAGGTTGGTTTTTCTAGATACTGCACTAAATAAAGCATCATCTAATTACAGATTTTTCCATATGATGATATTAAGGGGAAAAAAGTTCTCCTAACACACTTTTAGGGCAAGGGCTCTCAGCCAAGTGAAAGTCTGGGAAACTGAAGAGCAACTATTTAGAACTGCAGAAAGTATTCACATTGTCTCTCTAGTCATCCCTGCACTGAGTTCACGTGAGCTGCATGGTACAGCCATCAGCTCTTGCTCAGTCAGCCAAAAATGTGAATGATACAAACAACTGATGAAGCAGTTATCACAAAGGTCTGGCAGAATACATCCTGTTTGAAACATTAAATATCATTCTTCTGGGAAATGCTTGTATTTCTCAACCAAAGCTTTGTATTTGTTATTCAGGTCGGGAAGTCATGAGAGACAGAAAAGGAAGTCAGATACAGAGCACTGACAGAACTCCTCTGTCCCACAGGTTCATGTCCATTGCTGGGGGATGACACAAGCTACTCCAGATCATATTTTGAACTTTGTAATTCCAAACCCCTAAACTCTCTTAAAAATAGCAAGAGATTGCCAGAGGAGCACCACAAACTTTGAGAGATCTTGGTTTTTTAGTATTGTCTCAATTGCTGGCAGCTTTTATGGAGTATCTTTAGGAGCCAAAAGTTTCAAGACCACAGTTACCTTATTTTCAGGAAGCTGCACTACTTAACCAGTAGCACAAATTCATAAAGTAAAAGAATGCAGGAGAAGGTATCAGCCAAAAGGCTTCTTTTCTTTGGAGAAGTCCCTCATTACACAAATTTTGTTCAATAAAACTCAATTTACTCTAATTTATGTTTTTGGGTACACATTAAGTCAAATAAAATAACAGAACAAGCCCTGGGTACTCTTTGTGTAAGAAAGAAACTGGAGAGTTTCTTATCTATGGTTTGGTGAATTTTCATTAAAATTTTAGCAACATCTGGGAGAAGAGGGAGAGAATTTACTTTGTTAGGATTTTTACTTCTGGTCTTCTTTTAAATAATCACGTCTTAATCTCCACAATGCTCTGATAGATAGCAGAAGCAGGTTGATTTCATGACCTAATTGCATCACAGAAAACAGAGGAAAATGCAAAGACTGCTCTTTCCCCAACGGCATCTTCTGTAAGGCCTATAAAAACTTGGTTGGAGAAAGCCTATGAAGGGAATATGGAAACTTCTGAAATAAAAGAAGAAATTAAAATCAAACAACATAATCCTAAACCACCCAGTTCCAGAGACATTCCATAAAGTGGGAAAACTTGTTTTCCTGTCAGCAAAATAATAAGTAAATTACTTAAAAATATTTTTAGTGGATAAATGTATGTAAAAAACCTGTAAAGTCAATGCCTTTATTTCAGAAACATTTAACACCAATTACACAAAATCTGAGGGTTTCTCTACACAGTAAAATAGTGCTCATTAGTTTTTGTTCAACAGTATTTCCTAGGTAGATCCCTTCACTCTGTGTTCAAAATGACTGTTTTAGTATGCTTTAGGCAAGGCTAAACTAAAGTGAAAAAAAGAAGGTTAATTTTAAAGGTCACAGTAATAATGTTCTTATAAGGAATAAATGCAGAAAGCTGCTGCTTTTAAAATTCTTAACATTTACACTTTCACATTGAACTCTCTGCCAAAGGTCTGCCACAATATTTATGTGTGAATCCACAGCTTCCACGCACAAAGCTGGATGTGGTAAAGATGCACCGTGTTGAGCACCCCAAAAAGAAAAAGACAGATTTAAAAGGTTGCCACTGAGCCTGGCAGAAGGGAGCAACAGCCCGAGTTACTGAGGGCACAAAGATTTTTGGGAGGGCTTAATCCACTGAATGGCCTTTATAAAATGTCTGAAGACTACAGCTATGCTCAGAACCATCTTTGGCTCTCCACAGATCTATTGTAGGGAGAAATGTTAAAATACCGCACATTGTTTGTCTGTTGGGAAACTGGGTCATAAAACACCCTGTTGTAAAGACAATGAGCAAAATGGAAAATGAAATATGGCCTAAGACCCTTCACTAGGAGTATTCTGTATTTTGGCCACGAATTATGGCATGCAACAACAGAAACAGAGTTGTAATGGCTGCCTACAGTAATTATGGAGACACTTGCACTACATGCCATAATACCAAGCAGTGATTTATGCAGAGACAGGATTAGCACTCTAGATTTTTCAACTCCTTTTTAAGTAACATACTCTAAAGCATAAGACCATTGCCTTCTGCAAAACCATTTTTTTAAGACTGTTTCCGTGACACATCCCCTACTCTTCTTGCCTCTTCTTGTCTTACCTTCCCTGATTAATTTCCGATTAGTATCCACATCAGAGGTTACTGGGCAAATTTTGGCAAGATCAGAGTATTTCTATGCTGTATCATCAGCATATTTTAGCTGCAAATGCTCTTTGCTAAGTCCTTGGAAGATTATGTATTTGAGAGTAATCCTGCAATGGCAGAGTGGCAGTCTTCAAGGCACTGTGCTGGGAAAAGCAGCAGAACGAGACTGCCAAAGAATTAGCCCAAAAGCTCGTTCCATGAATTTTTATTTTCTCGACATTTCAGAGTATTTGGCTTTATTTATTAATCTCAACTAGTTTACTGATATCTCTGGCTCAAATATTTTAAGTAGGTTTGGTTTTTTTGGTAATAAAATTGTGTTAGTGCAATTCTGTTGATTCTCTTCTTAGGGTTTTCCTTTTACTTCAGACCAGAGTACCTCCCAGGACTTTGTTCATAAAAGATAGCTTCATATAATGTTGTAATATTTTTCATGTTTACACCTGTGGTCCAGATCTATTTCTTTTCCTACAGAAACAATGTAGGAGAAGGGAAAACAAATGTCCCATATATGCTGTTTTGGAGATGTGACCTTTTTCACTCTACCAGAATTCTCTCTTCCAATATACATTCCCACACTGCCTTCAAACCTCACTTGAAGCTAAGGTTTTCCAGCAACAACGTTGATATGAATAATGCATTTGTCAGATGTGGTTTACTTTGTCCCCTTTTCCTCCAAAGAGCTGCAGAGGCAATTCAAGTTGTGGAGGGGTGGGGGAAGATCTGTTTCTAATGCAGTTGTATTCCAGAAGGCAAAGTTCAAAGAGTGGATCTTGCACTTACCTCAAAGGTATCAAGTTTTACAAGGGCCCTCAGTTCCTTTCAACCCACCCCCCCACCCCAAGATCTGAGAATAAGCTCCCAGACTGGAAGAATCACAGTACCTCGAGAGCTACGTGGCATTGTTTGTTTCACTACTGTTAATCCTGCATGGATTGCACAGCCTGTTCTACAAAAACTACAGACAACGCTACTGTACCAGACCTGCTTTTATTGATGCTCTAAACACAAAAGCTCAAAAAAAGCTTACTCAAGAGAATTTTGCACACTGTTAGGTGCAGGTCTGCAGTTCTGCAGACAGAAGATAGAAATGTGTCAAGGAGAATGTCAAAGACTCGTCCCTCAAGAGTGCTCGTTTGTTTTTGGAATTTTCATCTGTACTGAGCATCACCTCCTAGCAAGCTATTTTAGGAGTGTTTCAAGCTTTCAGGCGTGTTCATCCCCTGACAGCAGTGCAAGAACTTTTAAGCAGCTACTGTGAGATCAGGCTGCCTTTTGACCTGGTTAATAAATGTTTACAAGTCTCATTTCTAGACAAGGAAAGCAAAGTCAAGGCAGATTTTGTATGTCATCCTCAGCTGCTAGAATTTACAGTTCCACATTAAGGAAATCATAGTCAAATAACTTGCTTCCGTCAGTATCTGGACAGGGTCAGGAGGATGTGTTCCCCAGTGTACAATTAGCCAGATGTATTTTGTTTGTTTAGCAGCAGAAAAACAAGCCAAATTTGGTAGGCTATCTGGAAACAAACATCGTCCAGGGCAGGTCTGGATTCCAAGCTAATAAGAAAAACCATTTTCTGGAACACGTAGCTTGTGTCTTGCTTATGTGCTTGGTGCCAAACTGACCACCAAATCTGAGGTCGGGAAGGAATTCTACAGCTTAGGGGAAGCCACTACTTCCTAGAGAATAGCACTCCTCTAGGAACACGGAGCTCCTAATGGATTTCCCATAATTGCAGGCAATCTGAGAAACAATACTGTCTCGTCTGTTGTGGCAAGCTGTTCTAGAGACTTAAATACTCTGGTGAGAGTTTTATCTGAAAGCGCAGTATGCTCAGGAGAAGCGTGAAATTTAACCACTTGCTGTATCAGGGAGATGTCACACTAGAAGAACCTTTCTGGCTCCCCTCGGCTGTGAAATGACAGTGGGTTCTGCAGGTGAAGAACCTGGCCCCAGCAAAATTACAGCAAAACCTGCACCAGGGCACAACTTCACCCAGAAATTAATCACGAAGATTTAAGAAATGAATAAACACTATCACTTCTGAAGAGTCAATCTGGTAATTCAGAGGCCTGATGCACAAGAGACCGTGAAGCAAATGAAAACAGCAAGACACTGTTTCTGTGCTGCTGGCCATTTTTCAAGTTTTCATTCCCTTCTGAAAGGGCTTAGAGCAAACTACATTACTCCGAATTAAAAACTGGTTTTGATTACGGGAGCGCAGAAATTGCAACCAAAAACCTTTATATTCTAGGCAGTTTTGCACTTCAAAAACTTTAAAAGCCGCTGGTGTTTTTTCCTTCGTTGCTGTTTGCAGAGGGGAGGCGGCAGCAGCGCCGGGAGTTTGGGTGCTGTTTTGGGGCGGGGGGGAGGCAGCTCTTTGTTCCTTTGCTCCAGCCAGCCCAAGTTCCGAGGCGAAGCTCCGCGACCCACACAACCACCGGGCTCTGCGAACACGCTGCGGCACAAGCGCGGCCGAAGCCCCCGCTTCACCCCCCAAGCGCTCCCCTGCCCTGGAGCATCCGGGCTCCGGGAGCTCGCCAGCAGCCGGCCGGGGGGGATCGCGGTGGGGGGAACCGCAGCCACGACCCGCCCTCGCCACACAAACCAGCTCCCACCGCCGGTCCGACGCCGCCGGGGGGCTGCGGGAGCGGGCGCGCTGCCGGCCCTGAAAGCCGAGGTGGCCGCGGTCCACCCGGCTAACAAAAAAACCCTCCACAACAAAACCCCGACAAACACCCCCAACCGAGCAAACAGAAAAACGGAACCACCACAGAGATCCCCGGAGTGGGGAGAAGCGGAGCCGAGAAGCTCGTTCCCTGTCAGCCATTTTAGAAGCGTGAGGCGATGGGGCGGCGGGGCGCACCGCCGCGCAGCCTTCCCCCGGCCCGCCCGCGGGCCCTCGCCGCGGGCAAGGGGCGCACAGAGCCCGGCAGCGTCCCCGCCGCGCTCCCCTGCCCGGGCAGCCCCGCCGAGCGCAGCGCAGCGCAGCGGAGCGGAGCGGAGCGCCCGGCACCGCCGGGCCGGCCCCGCAGGGTCGGTCCCCCCGCCGCCCTCACCTTGGCGTCCGGCGGCACGATCAGCACCTGGCTGTTCTCCTCCTCCTTCTTCGCCGCCTCCTTCTGCGCCAACGCGGAGTTGAACGACACCTTCACCATGGCCGGTCCTCAGCGCCCCGCACGCAGGAGAACGAGGACGAGAAGCAGCCCGGACCAGCGGAGCTTCGCGGGCTGTCCCCTAGCTTGCCACCCCCCCGCTGCTGCCTCGCCGCGGCTGCCACCCCCGTCCCCTCGTCAGGCGGCTGAGGAGGAGGAGGAGGAGAGGAGGAGGAGGAGAGGAGGAGGAGGCGGTGCCTGACAGGGCGGGCGGAGAGAGGGGAGGTGGTGGCAGCAGGGCCTCGCCCTCCGCCCACGGCGTGCCCCGGCGCGGCCGGCGGGGGGCTGCGGCCGGCCGGGCGGGCCCCCGCTCTGGGCTCGGTGGCCGAGGGGCCGCCGCTCAGTCGGTGCCTGGCCGTGCCCCGGGAATTGTGGCACTGGGACCCCCGGGGCCCCGTGCCCCCCAGCCCCGGGCTTGGCTCCTGTGCGTGGAGGAGCGCTGGGCTGACGCGCTGCCGGCGCTGCGCTTCCCGGGGGCACGGCTGGCACCGGGGGCACGGCTGGCACCAGCGGCTCGGCTCACCCCGGGCAGTGCCAGCATTTCCCTGGTTGCCATTTTAATCTGGGGTGTTTTGCGAAAAGAAAACGTTTGGGCCTTTTGAAGGAAATCCCCAAAATGCTATATAGGCAGCGTGGAGGTGAAATCCACCAGTTGTTGGACCCTTGGGGAAGGACGCGAGGCGCGCCGGGGAAAGCGGTGTGACCTTCCCCCTTCCTCTCCTGTGCAGTGGGGTAAGAACTCAGTGAACTCAGCACACCATCCCAGCAGGGTGCTCTCCAGTAAAACTGTGTGATGCGTATATTCGAATTTGCACTCGGGATATGGTTGTAGCCTACTCCAAGAAGTTAATTTTGGTGACTCATCTGGGTAGAGTTGATTTCCTGGCGAGAGCTTGGCAAAGTAGTGCTTCTGTCACTCTGTGAGAGACACCAGGCAAGCAAAATGCAGTCCTTCAATTCAGCGGGTGCTCTGCTGCTGACTTAGTCAAAATCTGGTCTTGCTCCCTAGAGCATTAGATGGCACCAGGGCTGAATTGTCCTTATGCTTTGTACCTCATCATCAACGTCCTTTAAAATTACTGACTTAAAATGAACAGAACAGCTAACTTAACATGCTTCTTCCTATCATACTAAAGTATTTAAAGATCTACAGATAATTTAAGGGTATTTTTTCTAATGAAGATATAAAATCCACGAACCAAATCATGGTAATTTTATATGCTCTCAAGATAAAACAGCTGATGGCACAGCTTGCACCCAAGTCTGTAAATTGCCCAGATATTCCAAGAATTCGATCTAACTACCTCAAAATTCAGCAGAGGTTGACTGAATTATTTGCAGATATTTCACTGAAGTAGAAAATGTCATGGACTCTAAGGAAGACAAAATAGAGAGATTTCCCTAGGCCATTTCTGACTATATTTGGTATGACCCTGGAGGTTTTACTTTAGTAGGAACTTTCATTAAAAGTATTTCAGCATTCTTCATGAAAACGATAAAGTACTTCAATAAAGCTATCATAAGCTACGATTTCCCAGGCTACTACTATGGATTTTTAATTTTTTTTTGTACAAGTGGGACTTTATTGTCTCACTCCCAGATTGCGAAAAGCACCAGGTGACACCTCTGCTCGCATTTCAAAGGGAATCTGTGCAGGCACACTGCCGTATTCAGGACAATATTTAGTATGCAAAAGCTGTAGTTCAGAGTTTTGCTTTGCTTTGTTCTCCTTAATGGCATCTTCAGATATTCCTCACAGGGAGATGGGTATGCAAAAGACAGTCAAGGCTAAGGCATGGCGTCTTATTATCTGTGTCAAAGTACATCTAACTCTTTCCCCAGGCAACATACACTCTTATCTTTCCAGATCAAATACACTCTGTCTGCCTCTTGAATCATGTTTACAAACCATGGAGGTGACTGCAGCTGGATTAGAGCAGCACCCTTGTGTGTTGCCAGTTCTGACCTTTTTATTAGTGAGAATTTGGGATATTAAGATTAGTTCTATTAGAGACCAAAGTATGAGGAGAACCTCCCAACTTCCTGACTGTGCTTTGCTTCTATGTGCTTTCAGGCTGTGCTTTCGCAGGTAGCTAAGCTGTAGGATGGCTCCATTCCTCCAAACAGAAATCTTGTCTCACCTCTTCCTTCTCTTGTCTTCATCATCCACCTCATGTCACTCTGCAGACATCCCTTCTTTCATCAGCACTTCCATCCAGTGCTAGATGTATAACCCATGCATATCTGTGTTTTTCTGCATTCGTTTTCTGCCTGGTTGGTGAGTTACGTCAGTTCAGAGAGATATCAGCACCAGCACGAACAGTGGGCCTGCAAGACTAAGAACGAGGAGGAAAGGGGAAGTGGGGAGGAAGATCTCCCCACTTCTGCATAGATCCAAGAGGTAAATCAGCCCACAACATCTCTCAAAACTACAGTGTTGTTTTTTCTCAGACAAGTAGGTTTGCATCCAGATTACTTTCTCGTTCTTTCTCGTTTCTACCCCTTTTCTTTCACATACAAGTCTTCATTTCCTTCAGTCTCCTGCCTCTTTCATGTATTGGATATTGAGACCCCTCCCAGGAACAGATGACCTACACTGTTTGGATCTGTCTGTGTCCTTGGGCACATGCTTTCCATTATTTCAGCTGACACTGAAAAGGGGCAAGTCATTGATTCCTTGTTTACCCTGAGTGGAAAATGGCTATTATATCTATCAGGACTGGAAGCTGTTTTCTCTTTCTGATGTCCCTCATAAAATGTCACAATGCTTCTAGTGGTACCTCTGCTTACCCATCTCCAATTCAAAATCAGCCTATATGCTCTCTCTTACACCAGGTTTATTAATTTCTAATGCCTGTACTAGATATCTGTAGATTCAAACATGTAAAACTGCTGGGGGGGGTGTTAAATATTGATACTGACTGCCGACAAAGGATGCTGTTTTGAGGTGAAGAGAATGTAGTTGTTTAATTTAAAGTTTCTTTCATAAAGCTTTTCAATGCAACTGAAAGTGGAAAGTTCCATATTGTGTCATGGTATTTTTTAATTGTTTCTGCTACTCCTTGTTTCTTGTCAACTGCCTAACATTGTGATATGGTGTGCCTTACTTTTCCTTCAACCACTCTTCCAAATTTTATATCTCTCTATATATATCCATATATCTATCTGTCTAAATATGCATATCATTCTCATTTCTTGGGGGAGGGAAGAGGCAAGCAGAAGTTGGTCCTGTGACAGACATTTATTCAGCTTGCATTCTTAGCCAGAAGTTCAAATCCATTTGCGCTGTTTCAAGGCTTTTCACACTGTGGCTGGCTCTTCCCCTCTGCCTTATTCTCCCTTCCACCCCCTGTCTTCTCTGCACAGCCCCCTCAGCTTCATGTGAGAGAAGTCTCATTTACCAGATACTTATCCAAATGGCCTACAACAAATGTGCTGTCCCATGTCCCTTCTATGCAATCCTTGAATTAATTCACAAGGACTTGTACTTAATCCTAGATACATTAGAACACAGGTAAGACTTCTAGTTTTATTTGTATAATTCCAGTGACAAAATGGGAATGCCATTTTTATCAGTGAAATGAGGGGTGTTTTTCATTTCTCAATGTGTTGATATGGGAATTCTTTTCCAGATTGTATGTTTTTGTTAAATGGAGGAATATGGCCATGGTAGCATTTTTTTTTTTAGCTTTGTCACAAGGTAAATCTGCTACCACCCGCGAGTCTACCTTCTCTTCAACAACTCAAAACAAAAAGAACAACCTAAATTCCTGAAGGCTAAAGCAGAAAGGAAAAGATGGCACTTACTATTTTAAACAGAATGAGATAAGAAAGAGAACATACTAAAAGCCACATGAGCAAGTCTGTTTCTCAGCATCTATATTCTTCTAAATATGCCAGAGCCTGCTGAAGTTGGCAAACCAAATGGTGCATAAATCTTTGCCATTCTTTAGCTTGCAGATGATTGGGATTGCAGACTGTTGGTGTTTTCACAGAATTTTGAACCCAACATTTACAGCCAAATCTCCAATTTTTATTAATCTCTAGGCAATACTGTAATCTGAATCTTGGAAATAGCATAATTTTCACAATCTATCTAAAATGCAGCCACCACAACAAAGCATGAAATAAGCCTGACAAATCTATTTCAACTTGGCTTGTGCCTCCCGGCACCTCAATCATCCCTGCTGTGAATAAAGCCCTTTAGAGTGAGTAAGCTGTACCACAGCAATGAATTATGCCTTAATCCAGCAAGCTGCTTTGCATGGCCAGCTTCTGCACCACGTGGAGCCCTGGGGTCCACCAAGATGCAGCAGCTTGCCTGACTGTGTCTGCAGTTTGTCTGGTGTGAAATTGCCATATGCAATATGCAGAAATGTCCCTGTGTGTACAGTACCCAATTGCATGCTCTTAATTTCAAAGAATTGTTTGCAACATGAACCAGAACCTCCCTTGTTTGAAGGCAGTGGAAGGGCTCTCATGCTCTTCCCTTGAAGCTGATCCTGTCAGTCTTAACTGGTGTCATCTATTAAAAGCAGACAAGAAATCTTTATATAAATTTATCAACACTTTATTTGCTCATTAAGCATCCTTTGGCCAGTACTGAAAAAGACTCAAATTAAAGACCATTGCTGCCCTAGGGACTTTATAATCTAAATCAGATACAGAAACAAAAAATTCTTGGGGAAGCTAAGGACATGGAATAACCTTGAAGGCTTCATTCTCTTTTCCCTTAAGCTCTTTTCCTTCTCTCATTTCTGTTCACAGAAATAAAAATTGTGTGGAAGCCCTTGTCCTCTACTATTCTAGCAGCTGCTTCTTTCTCCATCCCAGCCCAGCAAATGCTATTCCCCCTTTTTAATACATTTTTAATACATGCTGCAAATCTATTTTGTCTTTTAGGCTTTATTGAGCTGATCCTAATGCTCTTTTTCACTTTGTCCATAAGCACCCAAGACTTCCAGGACTGTTGGGTGCACATCACTAATTTACCCTAGGACACCAGATTTAGGAAATTAAGGACAAATCCAGTTTGGTCTATTACAGTATATCCTAGAAGACAATGTCATAGTCTCAAATTTCTGTTTAGGCCTGGGGATTTTTTTGTACCTGTCTTTTTGTCTCCTTTTCTGCTGCATCAAACGCAAACTTCTTCCCTTGGCCTTCCAGGCCTTCTCTGGCTGGCACGTGGCCTTGTCCATATTGGCTATTAGTTCTTATGGCAGGTCCTACACTTCACTACTGGTGCAAATCTTTCTTGTCTTTGACCTTGGCTCACCCATACAAGGAAGGACTGTCCTGTTCATCAAAGCCCATAACACTGCTAAAACTATTTCTGTCAGCTCGGTCACCACAGGTTTGTAAAGTTGACCTTGTCTCATACTTCCCAGCCAAATCACCAGAATCTCACATACTTGCATTTAATGTTATATTATAGCATAGCTCTCCCTTGGGCAAACAGTAGCTTTACAGGAGAGGAGATGAAGAAGCTACACCTGAAGCCTCAAGTGTGCTGGATGGACTCACACACTGTGAGACCCTACTGCTACTGTCCCTCTGCAGTCCCAGGACTCAGGATACACCTCCTCTGCACAGATGTGCAGGTAAAATGACAGTCCTGCTGAGGTGAAGTGATGGGCTGCTCACCTGACTAGTCTGATCCTAGCATTGCTCTGCACTCTTGCTTTCATCCCTTTCTCCACATTTGCTGTATATCACTATGTTCCCCTGCCTTTTCTGGACGTGTGGTTGTCTTTTTTCATAGACCCTATGGAAGTGTGAGCATGCACATAGTGCTTTTTGACACCAGTTAACTTGCCCTAGGCACTCCTGTAGTACAAACCATTCTGATAGCATCCTTGCAGGATGCTTGAAGGATATCCTTGAAGGATAGAATCCTTCATTTGAAGTAAGCAGGGGTGGAATGTCAGTGGTGTGGGGTTGCAACAAAATTCTTGTTTACCAATTTTGTCAAGATTTCTATCAGCCAAGGTCTTTTTAAAATTGGTTTTGGGGTTTTGTTGTTGTTTTCTGGTTTGGTTTGGGTTTTTTTGTTCCCTCCAGCTTTTGTTGGCCTTGATGATTTTCAGATCTCTTCTGTGTTTGCCAGCATTCCGCAAAGAAGGGAAAAGCTGACTTTTCCAGCCTGATAATGTAAGACTAATTCTACCTTGCAACTGGTTTTTAAGATAAACTTCTGCAAAGCTGCATAATTTGCACACTGCAAATCATGAATGGCTCTGTCCTGTTTAAACAGGTTTTGATATGGTTGGCTCTTGATGCTGGTCAGAGAACACTAAACCATGACTTGTGTTGGAGGGTTAATTTCTCTGGTGTGGCTGCTCTGCCACACCTCAGACAAACCTTCCCAAACAGCAGGAAGGTTTCCTATGCTGCACCCAGGTGTGCCTGCTTAAAACATCACCTGGTATCTTCAGGAGAAGTTTCATATTACACCAAATTTTGGCTAACTCCATCTATCTGCTACAGGGACAGCCCTGTTACTTCCTATGAGTTAGGCCCTGGTATGATCAGAGATAAACTGGATCCAAGGGCAGAATGCTGCTTTTTTTGACTGCCCTTGCTTGGTGGATTAGCTCTCAGTGGATCAGTTCTGAGCCTCTCACTGCTCAGCTGCACCATCCCTAGAGCCTCCTCCAGGGAAGCTGCCAGAGCTGGCTGGTGGGGGAGGAAGGGGAAGGAGCAGTGGGAGGGCTCCTGGCAGGCAGCAGCCACAGTCACTTCACTTTGGATGTAATACAAAACCTTGTTCTTATTGCAACTGACATCCTCAGTCTGGCAGTTAAGATGCTGGGGGCAAGTGTGTGTGTTTGTCTGTGCAAAAATGGCCATGATGCTGGGATATATGTGTACAGCAGTTTGGGGGTTTTGTTTTTGGTTTTTTCTGGTAATACAGAAGGAGCAGCAAACATGAATTATGAGAAGCTGCAGGAGAATACAGTTAACAGAGGATGGGATCCACCAGTTGTCCAATGGCAGTAATCAGAGATATCTTTACTTCTGCATTTGAGATAAGTTTTTAAGATGTGTGGACATTACCTTTCTACTCACTTTACAAACTTGTAAAATACCCCACCCCATTTTATATATATTTTAAAAGCAACTGTAAGTTCGATAAGGTCACTTGGTTAAATATGACCAATGAAAGATTTCCCCAAGAATGTTCAGCATGAGGGAGGTTTCCTTTATGATATTGTAATTCTAGTGAAGCATAGCAATAAGCATACATCCCCAGACTACGACTCATTCACATCATGCAGCCCAGACTTTTCAGTACTGCTCACAATTTCGAGGAGAGGAGAGGAGAGGAGAGGAGAGGAGAGGAGAGGAGAGGAGA
>JAOTQP010000001.1:61959972-61999053 GCA_026413545.1 Cichladusa arquata | reverse complement strand
AGGAGAGGAGAGGAGAGGAGAGGAGAGGAGAGGAGAGGAGAGGAGAGGAGAGGAGAGGGGAGAGAAAAAAAATTTAAAACCATGGGTTATAATCACAGCAGAATTTGGAGCAGGCTGCAGCATACTGCCTGTTAAATGTTGTCCCTGGGCCAAAGAGAGATATTTGTCAATAATTTAAACCTGTTTTAAAATTTCCTTCAGGAAAATTTCCTAAAGGACCACCTTCTCAAATCCTGAATGGATTTGAGAAAATATGTTTACTCCCCAGAAAGCTTCAATGTTTGCCTTATTATAGAGACAAAAAATCAAATAACATGCAATTTCTGTCCAACACTTTTCTCTTCAGGATTATTTAAAACTATAGAGCTAACAAATCAAGTTTCCTTTATATTTTTGAGGCTGATTAGTGGGGTAATGATATGATTACAAGGATGAGAACTGAAAGAAATTAGAGATATTTCTTAGTTTCTCTGGAAAATCTCCTCTATCTGCCATAACACAGCACTGATGGCACCAGCACAGGGTAGAAACAATCTGTGGTGAGGTGACTACCTACCTCCTGAGCAGGGTGGCTCAGACTCTGCCCTGGGGAGATAAATTGTGCAGGAAAGATAGAGGTAATAGTAATTTGTATGGAACAATCAAGACTCAAAGAAAAAACTGTAGTCTCAATCAAAGAATTCTCAACTATCTCCTCTGGGGAGGCTTAGACACTAAAAAAAAAAAAATCTGTGTTCCTGCCTATGACTTTGTTCTGTAGTTACGGAAGTCAAGAGCAATATTCCCATTGACTGAAGATGTGCAATTATGAGGCTTGACTGCCTTAGAGGTAAACCATCCATCTTCACTCTGCTAAAAAAGGACTTTACAGTCCCTTTTCAGGATTAATAAAATGTATATACCAGGAAACATCTGGCCATTTCTGGAAGCAACAATGAAGAATACAGTTTTTTCGCAGAAATTGCATCACTCAAATGATTGACAAGAAGATGTCATCAGTCAAAGTTTTTACACAAAAATACGTAAAATATGTAAAAGCATATGTACCTTGCCAGCAAATCAGTTAGTTTTCCTTCAGTCTTCAATGTAGCATAGCACAAGAATCATTTTCCTAAATAATACTGGCCCCTCTGAATAGAAAGTTTTAAAAATATGTTAAATGTAGTATATTTTATGAACAATAGATTCTTTACATAGATTGTTAATGGAAACATCATATTAATCAGTCATTTGTGGGGAAATCTGAGACTACTTGTGTATTGGTGAATATCTCTACCATCATGCAGCTTGTCACAGGAACCACAACAATCCTAATTATGAAAACCATGGGTCATTTCTATTGCCTTTTCCCCAGTAAGATTGCCATTTGCTTTCAATAAGTAATTGCCTGAGTAAACACATAGAAGCAGGTCTCATATTTGAAAAAACAAGAAAAAACATAACTAAATATGAACCAAGAATGACAGAAGAGCCAAAAATAAATATCCAGAGAAAAAAGAGCAATAGGCAGTTTAATGAGACTGGGAGTGTGGAGATTAAGACAATTTTCATGCTAGTTTTAAACCCAAATTAAGAAGAAGGTAATAAGTATTTTATTAAAAAATTGTTTTGTATTTTCTCAGTATGTCTCAGTTTGTTTTAGTTTAGGAGACCTAAAGAGATGTCTGTCAGTGTGAAAACATCTTTGAATAAGTCACATTATCATGTTTGCTTGACTGTGTTTTCTCCTCTGTTTTGTACAAGTCACAGGCTGAGTTTGTGAGCACTACTCAATTCAGTCAGATACCTGTGCCTTCTCCAAAGCAACAACTTCTGAACACAGTTTCCATTTATTTCTCAAGTTTCAGGGTGTGTTCTTGGCACAAGTGGGCAGAACTCTTTTGATTTTAGTAATTACTTAATAATAAAGGAGAAACAAAAAATTAGGAGGATAAAAGACCTTTTCTTTATGTTTATCAGAACTACAGTCCCAGGCACTTTTCTAAATGTATAGTGAACAAAAAATCCATTAACACCTTCCTAGGTAACAGTGCTCATCCATCCTCTTTGTTCTGTCAACACAGCTGGGACACGTCCACACTTGGGATAATTTCTCTCTCAGACAGAAATAAAACCTCTCAATAGTAGTGGGGGAATGAGTGTGAACCCAGCTATGGAACTAGGGAGGGAAAGGAGTGGAAGGAGCCTGAATTGTATAGAAAAAAAGCAGCATCAAATCCTTAGCACAGATAGAAAGGGCATGAAGTCTTTAGCATAAGAAATTTGGGGTCAACTAACCTAAGAGTGGGACAAATGAGAGGAAGAAAAAATCCTTGCACTGGGTAGGAGGGCTGGTGCCAAGGAAAAATTATATGGGCAGAGAGCATTTGGCATGTGAAAAGAACTGAGATACTGGCAGAAAAATTGGGGTACACTGGTGTGCATATCTCAGATGGGAGTGTTTACAGCATATTTTCAGTGGGGAGCAGGTGAAGAAGGACTCTGAGCCACCAGCAGAGTAATAAAATAATGACCATGTGGTGCCTTAGGTATGAAATAGAGGCTTGAGGGGACCCTGAAACAGAAGGTGTTATACAGGGGGTGTTTTGTATACAGTATGAAAGGTGACTTTAGAAGGAAAAAATCTTAAGATTCACAGAGTGAGGTAAGACAAATGAGGATTCCAGTTAAGCTGGGTGTTCAGGAATCAGTTCCTCTGGACTCCCTTTGCATAAATTCCCTCACATTGCCTTAAGGAGACTGGAGACAGGAACCTGCTGTCCTCAAAGGACTCTTCAGCCACTGGGGTGGAAAGAGTTGCTGGGCAGGCTGTCATGTGGGAATGTTAACCCTTGACACTTCTACAGCCACCACAAATGTATACTTGCCTCCTGGCTGTCCATGTCCTCTGGGGAGCCATGCGTCACTGTGGAGAGGGGGGACTGAGGATATGCTCTGCTAGGGCAGCACATCCTCATGGCTGGACAGCAATTTTTTAATGAGTGACAGCAAGTTGTATTCCATCTGTCCTGCGCTTTGGGAGCACCTTCATGCAACAACAGAATGAACAGATGCTGAAGAGACAGTTTACAGGGAGCAATTTCTCATTTCTTCACGAAACTGTGACCCTGCACTTATGGCCTGTCCACCCATACCCCATGTATGTCCCATTTTTCTCTCTCTGAAAACATAGAGGCATTAGTATCTTTGCAAGATTCTTTTGCATTATTGTTGCAGTTTGTATGTTTTTCTAATCTGACACTTTCAGTTTCGGTATATACTTGCATTCTTACGAAAACACATCCAGAACTGCACAGCTTCAGACAGCTTTCTCTCCACCACAGAGCTGCTACCAAACAGCAGCACAGGAACTTTTTTTAACACTGCAGTTATAGCTGCCTTAATCTGACAGGTTAATGTCTGCCTTGGGAAGCACCAGCACTGGAGCAAGACTATGCACTCAGTATCATCTCAAGCTGTCTATCTTGTGTTTGGGAACAGGTACAGGAAAGGCAGACCTGGCTGGGAACTTCTGCTGCCAGTATGTGCTACAGACAGAGGCTGCCCATTTTGGGGTGAAGCAGCAAAAATCCTTGGGAGTGGTAGGTTTGAGTGGCCTGTTACAGTGTGATTATAGCACTTTCATAGACCTAGGGCACCAAAGTCCTCTGTAGGACTTTGAGGAAACATAGTGTAGTCCCAAAAATTAATGAGAAGTGAAGAAATAGATTTTTGTTCTCCATCCCTGCAGATTTTGCCGCTCTGAGTATAATTTCATACTCAGGCAGGGAGAGTAGGATTACACAAAATATGATAAACCATTAGAAATGGAGAAGAGCAATTAGGATCAAGCAATGCATCCATTTTTAGAAACCTGAAACGATGGACAGAGGACACTGTAGTGCTGAGTGCTGTACAGACACAGGGCACAAGGTCTCTACCTCTTGGTACCAAGCGGTTAAGTCTAAAATCAAAGACAACAGACCAAAACAGACAAATCAAGACAGGACAACAACTCAGGCATCCTGACAGACTTGCATGGCAGCTCCTCACTGTTGTCTGCTCTTCTCCAAAAAGGGTAGTTTTGAGGAGTGTAATGAAGTTCTTGAGGGACAGTATATAATGACAAGCTTACTGATGTTTATGGAGAAAGCCTTCCTGTGAGAGAAATGTGGGGGGCAGGAAGGTTGGAGATCTCTAACTGAGCTCTGGCATTAGCAGATTCAATGCATACGTTTGACATGGCTGTGTAGAGCACTTGAACTGGTTTTGTGTAAGCCTAATCTGTCCAAATGATCAAAAAAGCCCTTGGATAGAGACAAGAGAGAGGAAAAAGAAAGAGGAAAAGCCACATCCACTGTGTAATGAGAGCCATGCCATAGGCTAGGTGGAAATGTGGCAGCATTTCAAGCACATAATACTCCCCACTGATGCAATCCTGTTTTCTAAATCTCTGCCTGAGATCAAGGCTGGATGGGAAGAGAGAAGTGGACTTTTGCAGAAATGCAATGTTTTGCCTGTCTTGTGACCAGGCACATATGTAGCTCTGAATCTGAGTGTCAGTCAACAGAGTAGGATGTCTCAGTAGGATGTGTCAATAAATTCCTTGCTGGAACTGCTTTTGTTCAATCCACTTCAAATTTTGCATGGTGTCCCTTGACTTGATTCTGAGCACCTCTGTGGTAAATGAAGTATTTTGCATGTCCAACTTGGGACATGGCAGATAATAAACAGGTTTTCTACTTAGAAAAAGACTGACCTTGTTCAGGAAGGAAGGACATTCTGAGCAGTCCTTTTGCAGTATCTCCAGGAAAAGAAGGGACTTGTTTTTGTCCCTTAGCACTTTTTCCTTCAGAGCTGTAAGCCAGCCTTGGCCCCTTTAGTCTCCAGCAGATAAGTTTGTATAGGCTTTTCCCTCCCAATTTTCTTGGATGACACAATTGGCAATCACAAATTTATTGCCCACTCACAAGGAAAAAGGCAAAGACTGGTCATGGAGGTGAGATGCTTGTGAGCCACAGGAGATGCGTTAAAGTAGAAAATATGTCTACAAAGCAAATATAGAGTATGCAAACTTTTTTACTGTCCCAGATAGATCACCTTGAAGCAATTTCCTGATGTAAATTAGCTTCCCTTGAAACATCCCAGAAAAAATGCCAGTCTGCTGCAAAGAAACTGAAATATTTCTCATAAAGGAAGATTAATAATGAAAATAAAATCTGAAAAAAGAGTCCTCTATAGGTGAGTATCAGGTACAGTGAAAATGTGGCTGTAGAAAGAGGTTACAGATGAACTGATCATAGGAAGGAAATTTGTTGGTTTCTCACATTTAATATCACAAGGTGCTTTCTAAAAATGAAAGTTGAAGTTGCACAGAGTATTATTTTGCAACTGTAATATAGATATGTAGTATCATAATATCCAGAGTGGTTCTGTAGCAGCAATCAAACAGTAATGAAGGAAAGAATGATGCTGGAGTAAGACCATAACCCTGAATAAAAAAAGAAAAATTCCCCAGTCCCATACTTGCCAGCAAATTCCTTTATCCTGGCACTAATGGAAGTTTTTCTCTCTGGATATCTACTGTCACTCATAAGAGGCAATGTTCAGGGTTTCAGAGTGTGTCCCTCCTCTGTCTTTCCCCATCCCTGTCCTCGCTGCTGTTGTGCTCAGATGGAGACCAACTGGAGCACATTGTAGAGCCTTCTTTTCCCATACACCTAAATTTTCTTGCAGTGAAAAACAGGATGCAGGAAGGGGGAGAAAATGGTACACCTGAACCTTATCCTCATATGTACTTAAAATATGGCCAGGATATATTTTGGGAACTGATGTCTCTGGTCCCACAGTTTTAGACACACCTGGAAGGTACAAGTTGCCTGATATCAGATTTCAAAAATTAGGGATTAAACTGTGTTTCTTTCTGCCTTCCACTGTAAAAGAGTAATAATATTTTACAGCAAAGCAAGGAATGCTGACAAAGTCAGCTTTCTTTTTCATAATCAGATAAGTGCACCAGGAGAATAATTATTTGTCTATTAGCACTTGATTTGCATTTGGCTTCAAAATTATCCATGAAAGATGCTGTTAATATATATATTCTGAATGTCTGAATGTCTGAAATGGCTGCTGTTGCAATTAAAAAGGCTAAGGAAGCCTATGGAAAATTGATAGGGAAACCTCTGTGTGAGATTTTAGTTAATTAAAGCATGTAATTTATTAGAACAACAAAACACAGTGAACTGATTCAAGACCATCTGTCCTGATAATCCTAAATATATAATCATAGTTTTGCATCATTTGAGTAATAACCATAGTTGAGCAAACATTTTGAAAGAAAGATAAACCCATTAAGCATAAGTTCTATGTGTGAACCCAATGAGGACCCTAGTCCTCAGTCAAGACTGCTCCTCTAGGCTTTGACAATATAACAAAAGCAACAAAGAAAGGGAGTGAAAAATAATTGAGGACTAAATAGCAGGTTTTTAACATGTTTAAAACTGTTGATTAATACATCCTTGACTAATAAAAAACATATTTTGACTTCTTAATTACTCAAGTTTTGCCCCATTTAAACAGTATTTTGTTATTTCGAGTCTTCCTCCACAGATTTTTATCAGAATCAGAATGAACAGCAATCAAAATATGCACTAGAATGTTTTCCTTTCAGAAAAAAATACAAAAAAGAAAAGAAGAAAAGCATATTCCTCCTATGACAGTGTTTGAATTTTAATATAAAATGCATTCTGAGGTAATCCCCACTTACAGAGGCTGGTTCTTGCACTGAAGGATGACAGGCTTTTAAATCTGCCAAAGATGAGTTCAGAACTTTCCTTCTGGCTCTGCATTGCTTCTGCAGTACTTGCTGACACCACTGCTGCTTGGGCGAGCATAAGGAGTCTACCTTAATTTAAGGGTGAGCTGTGGAAATGGGAAATGCTGACAGCTGGGCCTCAAAGGTGAAGAAGGAACTGATGTTAAAATCATCTTTCAAAGAACAAAATGGCTAAGCAAGGGTAGCAAATAGCCAGGCTTTAAAGGAGATTTTTTTCTTTCCTCACTAATTTACATTAGCTGTATCCGTTTTATCAATTGAAGGATGTTAAGGCTATGCCTATGCTAGCAAATTAAATTTGCTTATGACCCCACTGAGGGCCACTGTGACTACCCACTTTGTTAAATTCTCTTATCTCCCCATGGATGGTGGCTGCATCCAGACTGCACGGTGCAAATGGTCTGTGACTGATTGCCACACAGCATCCAGGGGCTGTCTGGGCAAGGGCTGCACACCCTAGCCCAAGTGTCAGGAGAGCCTTCTCACAGGAGCCCTTGCTGGGATCCTTCTTCCAGCTAATAGACTGGATGCTCAAATTCTAGCTCCAAGGGACATTTACTATCTTCGTCACCAGTACAGGGAGAGCAGTGCATTTGGCTACTAACACGAATAAATGTGCTGAAGTCATCAGAACAACTCATACTGATGATGGCACAGATCTAGTATGTTGTACCATTGATGTAAAACTACAATATGATTAGGAATTATTGCAACAGCAGTCTCTGCATAGTCATATGGATTTTGTGAAGCCACAGACCTCTGAAGATCTAGTGGCTATTTATATGGCCAGAGTTACTTGCATACTTCAGGGTTTGACACACTGTGGTTGAGACACAGACAGATTGTAAAACCCATTGGGAATGCACTTTACATCACCCAGTTTATTTCTTTTGGCAACTGAAATCTATATTATACTTCTGTTAGTTCTTCATTATGTCCTGATTCAGAAAATTGGTATTGTAAATGATTTGATTTGGGGAAGGTAAAGCCCTCACCACAAGACAGGAGATGCATGAATAGTTGAAAGTAGCTAGAATCCTACCAGAATTTCAAAACTACCATAGTTTTATTGTGTTTTGCTCCAAGACAGCCTTTGGATTCACCTATAGGAAATAATATTTCCTATAGGATAATGTATTTCCTGAATATAGGATATATATTTCCTAAAAGGATAATATATGTTATTGTTTCGGCAAAGGGCATACCAAACATGCAGTGACTTGCCCAAACCTAACCAATATAGGAAAAAAGATGAGATGTACAAGACTATGGGAAGTAAAATACTCCTTGAACACTCTCTTAAAATTAAGCCTTATATGCATAGTTATCAACCCCCACTTCCTAGTCACACAGGATCTGGTTCTAGATTACAGGCCTGCAGCAAAAGAAGCAAAGCAACAGAGCAGGAAAGAGTGGAAGACAAAATTAGTATTTATTTTTTACTCACCTAAGTAATCAAGTATTTCCATATGCCACACAGCAATTGAAACTTGGTTTCCAGCTCATTTTCATCTATGGTGGATCTTCCACCATCTGATAATGGTATGACCTCTGAGTAAAACTCTTTATGAGGTTGGGATATATAATATTGCTCTGCTATGTAGATTCCTTTTACCTAAGATGGTACTTTTCTTGCATATAAGGCAGTAGGCTTTCCCTCTACTATCTTCAACTGTTTTCCTGATATATGTATGCACCCAGTATGTTTGAAACTGCTGTCTCTGAATAAAGCTGGGCTCAGACTGGCAAGAAGTTGTTTGCAGAGGGAGGACAGACAGACACACAAGAGCACATATGCTCAGAGCAAGACTGCATCATCATAATTTCCATAGAAGCTAAAAAGAAATAAACACAGAAGTCTGATTTTGCTGCACAATGTCCTTCTTAATTGTCAAAGTTCAGCAGGGCTAGAAACCGAGTTAACCACATTTTAATGCTAAGCATATCTGAAGACTCATGCTGCAAGCCTAAGGCAAGTGTGTTCTCAGAAAGTAGGCTCCACACCAGGCACTGAATGCAGCCACAACAAATCATCTTCCTTTGCACATCTAGATCCTGAAACAGGGTGTAAAAACCATGCACACTGTGGCGTAAGTGTGGGAAGAAGAAAATAAAACCACCCTCACAAATGAAAATATGGAAGCTCTGCTGCACCACCGCTGACTCAGACCTGCTTCTTTCACCCCTACCAAGAAATTCAGGACACATCCTCTTCAGAAATCCCTGGCCATGTTACTGAAATACCTGCCCTTTCCAAATTCTGTCAGAAAGTGCACACATCCTCTTTCAAGATCTTGGCAGCATAAATTGAATGATTCTGTGAGGAATAATCTGGGGTCTCAGGTTCCTGTGGGTCCTTACATACTCCACAACACTCAGCAACAGATGCTGTTGGTAGGAACTCGTGTATGTACTGCACAGAGGAATTTTCACTGAAGCAAATTGACTTTGCTGTGAAGGATGTTGGAAAGCTCATGTGTGGGAAGAGAGGAAAGGTTCCTGTGTCTCCACCACAGCTTCCACAAAATCCCAGTGGTCTCAGCTGCTCTAAGTGGATATTATTAACTGGAAATCTGGGGTTCAGGGACAGTTTGTTGCTTTTCTTTCAAAAGAATGTGTATGATTTTGTAGATTATAATTACTCAAACTGTATCCTGCTGCTCCTCAGGGGGAAAGAGCTCTCTCCTCTGCTTGACGATTGGCCAGTTGAAATCACTTTGGTTTGGGGAGCAGGAGAAGGCCAGAGCTGTGACCTATGAAACAGACCTGTGAATCTCTGCTGGTTTAAAAATCCCAGCAGAGAGAGGCTGGCCTCCTTATGACAGCTGCCTATGACCTGACAGAGAACAAAATGTCAAGTCCTCTTAACAAAGGAATCACTAGACTGCTGCTCAGAGAGAGGAAGTTCTCAAGTAGGTATTTTGTCATTTAAGTGACACTCTTCCCTACTGAATGCAGGCTCCATCACAGCATTTCCTACTATTGTTGCCTAGCACCTGGATCCCTGCTGCTCTCCTCCAGGGGTTGGTGATACTTCTCCAGAAGTTTCAAGCACATAATTAGATTGCTCCCTTAGTAAGCAGAATTTCCTGGAGGGGAAGCACTCTCCACAACTTGCCTAGGCTGCCAGCAAGAGCCAAGGAGAAGGCTGGTTCTTGAATCCATAAGGATCTGCAAACTCAGCTGGCCCTGAGAGCATAGCAGTAAAAGTCTGGCAGGGCTCTGACATAGGAGTTGCATGTATTTAATATTATGTTTTGGATAGCAGAGCCCAAGAAGAGCTGGGCTGCAATTTGGCAGGAAACTGGACCAACCTAACAGCTTGGTGTTGCCAGCAGGCTGTGTTGCTATTCCCATCTTCCTCCTCACCCTTCTGCTCCCATCACAGCCTCCTGCTCCTTCCATGAAATTGCTTGGTGTGGAGCTCAGCCAAACATGCCAGGTGACCAAGAAAGTTCCTAAGCTCAGGAGACCACTTGCTTTTTTGCTGGCTTTGTTTTCTGATGCAAATAGTGAGATAAACTGACCCACTCTTAAAACTAAGTGCAAGACAAATGCTGGCATTGGTGCAAGGCATGCATTAATGGCATGTGCCTGTGTGGGAGAAAATGCAGGACAAAAAAAGATGAGCAGCCCCCTTCCAGCAGCAGCAAACTGTTAAATTGCATTTAACAACACATGAACCCCCACCTTTGGGCCTTGCTGATTACCAAGTCCTTTCTTTTTTTTTTTTTTAATTCCAAAACTCTACAGTGGGTGATATCTAATTTATTTTGGGACTCAGTGTGCATTTCAAACAGATTTATTTTACAGGAGGTATGGATGATGGCAACCCACTGGGCAGATAACAGGCCAAATTGTACTTTGGAGTACAATTCCAGCACAGCAGAAGTTGCTCTAAATTTGGGCTACTGCTGCCCGATTCCCCTCCCTCCTTACTCACACATTTCTTCTTTTCCTGCTTGTTTTGGTCTTGTGTTTTCTATAGCATTGGTGCCAGTGGAACCAGAAGATGAACTATGCTCAGGCAGCTGACCTAACTAAAATCTAACCTGTGTTATATATAAATGTGTCCTGCTGAAAAGTGGCTTCCAAGGAAAAATAGGCAATGGTTTGAATATCTAGTTTTCGTGGGTTGACACTGGCTGGATGCTGCTCACTTACTGCCCTCTGCAGCTGGATAGAGGGGAGAAATTTAACCAAGGCTTCATGAATTAAGGACAGGTAGAGGTCACTCATCAAACACTGTCAAGGGCAAAACAGGCTTGACTTAGAGATATAAGGTGAATTTCTTACTAATAAAATCAGAGCAGGATAATGAGAGGTAAAATAAGCTCTTGAAAAAACACCTTAGCTGCCCCAACACCTCCCTCTTTCTCACCGACTGAGCAGGGGAGATAGGGAATGGGGGTTTGGTCAGTTCATCACCTGTGGTTTTTCTCTCAGTGCTCAGGGAGAGGAGTTGTTCCCCTGCTGGATCATGGGGTCCCTCCCACAGGAGACAGTTCTCTGTGAGCTCTCTGACGTGACTCCATCTCACAAGCAGCAGCTCCCTGTGACCTGCTGCGATGTGAGTCCTTCCCACAAGCAACAGTCCCCCTCAAACTGCTGTGGCATGGCTCACTCTTCCAGGGAGTTCAGACCTCCAAGGACAGGCTGCTGCAGCATGGGAGCTGGGCATCTCTCTCCAGGGGTCTCCCACTGGACCACAGCCTCCTCCCAGGCATCCACCTGCTCCAGCATAGGCTCCTCCACAGGCTGTGGGTGGATCTCTGCATCCCCATGGATGCTCCAAGGGCTGCAGGGACACAGCTGCCTCACCATGGGCTGCACCAGGGGCTGCAGGGGAATCCCAGCTCTGGTACCTGGAGCACCTCCTGCCCTCCTTCACTGGCGTTGGTGTCTGCAGAGTTGTCCTCTCACATGTTCTCACTCTGCTCTTCTCTAGTCACAGCTATTATGTTATCACAGAAGTGTTGCTGCTATTTCTAACTGGCCCAGATTTGAGCACCAGCATGTCCATCTTTGGAGCCAGCAGGGATTGGCTTTGCAGGACATGGTTCAGCAGCTTCTCACAAAAGCCACCTGTGTGGCCCCTAAACACCAAAAGCCATGCCATGCGAAACCAATACAAATGACATTAACTGAAATGTCAAATATGGAAAATTCTGAGGTAAAGTCAAAACAACAAAATGGAATTGAAGAGAAAGGAAGACAATCAAATTGAGCTGAAACTTCAAGAAATTATTGTCAAAGAAACTTTGACATTTCATTTCCATCCAGAATTTTCACATTTTCCAATTTCATGTTGTTATATTACCTTTCCTGTTTTTTCCATCCATTCCTTGATTTCTCAATTTCTTTCATGAAATGACATCTCAAGGTCTCATTGAAAACCATATCATGAAGTTTTCACTTATTTTGATGCACTTCTTGTTTTTCCATTGCTTTTCATTGGTTTCACTTAATTTCAGGATTTTCTGTTTCCCAATTTCATTTCACGTCATTATATTTCCTTCTCTGTATTTCCATTTCACTTCCTTCTCTGATTTCAAGATTTCATTTCTCTTCATGAAGTCCTCACTGAAATAGCAAGACTTTATTTCACTTCATGAAATTGAGTTCTTCATTTCATGAAATGAAATGAAATGAGAAATCAAGAAAGGAAGTGTAATGGAATGACAAGGAAGGAAGTATAATGACATGAAATGAAATTGGAAAAAACAAAAATTCTGAAAGGAAGTGAAACTAATGAAAAGGAATGGAAAAAAGGAAGTGGAACTAATGAAAAGGAATGGAAAAAAGGAAGTGGAACTAATGAAAAGGAATTGAAAGGAAGGAAGTGCATTGAAATGAGCAGAAACTTCATCATATGATTTTCACTGAAACTTTGAGATTTCATTTCCTTTCATGAAAAAGAAAATTTTATGAAAGGAAATTAAATAAGACATCAAGAAATGAAGGTAAAGGAATAGACAGTAAAGGAAATACAATGATGTAGTGTTTAGATGTTGGCTGGGTGGCAGGTGTCCACTAAACTGCTCTATCACTCCCCAGTGAAACAGGTGAGAGAAAAAGGACGGGTTGAGATAAGGCAATTTACTAAAGCAAAGGAAAACCAAACAGGTGAAAGTTTTTGCCTCAACACACATAGTGGTTTCTCAGGAAGGCAAACATTCTGGAATAACAAATGGACCCACTTCTTCTTCTCTCCCTTAGCTCTTTTATCTGAGTTGATGCCATATGGTGTGGAATATCCCTTTGGGTCAGCTGCCTGTTTGTGTCCCCTCCGAGAATCTTCCCCATTCCCTGCCCCGTGATGGGGGAAGGAATGTGAGAGGGAAAGCACAGCTCAGCAGTAGCCAAAATACTGGTGTGGTATCAACATCCTTCCAGCTACCAATGCAAAGCACAGCGCTGTGAGGGCTACTAAGGAAAAAAAAAGGAACTCTATCTCAGTTGGACCAAATAACCCAGTCAAAGAAAAAAAAGGGTTTTCCTGAGAGGGACACTGTTCAAACCTGCAGTTCCCTTCCCAAAAGGAGACCTTCTTAAGCCAGAGCCACGAGGCTAAGGTGCATGACCATCCCCACCTAGAGCAGAGACTTCTAGACAAAAAAACAAACAATGAAGAGTTGAAAAGCCAGGAAAAGCACAAGCAATAATAGGAAGCCCAACTCTGTACATTAATTATAGAGGTGCTCTCTTGAGAAATTGAGGTCTTGGGTACCAGTTCTTGCTTTCAGCATAGATTACAGTTTTTTAATCCAGTGACTCCTTAAAGCAAACTACATAATTCCTGAGGCAAGGCTACAGGTAAGGTATTAATTCTCCTTAGTTACTAAATTATTTGATTTTTTTAAAGCACAAGACGTTTGTACTGTTGCTAATAATATGCTGCAAATGCCCAACTGCTCCAAGCAGAAGAGAGAATGAATGCTTTGTTATTCTAGGAAAATAGATGTGTATTTTTACTGTAGTCATAACAAAGGAAGCTTCAAGCATTTCTCTACATGCCAGTTGGGTTGTTTTTCTCATAACAGATATTCCTCTGTCTGCAGACTGTAATGTCTTTCTATGTTCATATGTGATGCATTCTGACAGCTTTTCTACAGTTAGAATTTGATATTTCAAGAAACCTATTCACAGTCTGGCTTTGAATATAGCACGTGCAGTTACTTCAGCTTCCGCATCACTTTCCATTTTATTTTCAGGAAACTTTGGTTAGCGTATTCTTCTATATGTGTGAAACTTCAAATTGGAAAGGACTTGTTTCAATTCTCCTCTTAATGGAAGCTTATAATTTCTCCAAAAGCTAGAGGAAATGGGATGTCACTGAGAGTTAGAGTCCCTTGCTACATACTGTTACTTCTGGAAAGTTAGTGCCCATCAGGTGTTCAGAAGTGAACACATGATGTTGTTCCAGCAGGAGGTAGGATTGCCAGAGGTCAGTCTGAAACTAGGGACATTGCATGACTTCTCCAGCTAACCTACAGCTGGTGTTCAGCATCAACAAACACAGAAATAAACAGAAACAGACCACAGCATTTTGTTTTCATAGAAACAAACCTTGAGGTAATCGGGCACATGAGATTAACAGCAAACACTTTTAATAAGGACTGCAACAAAGAGGCACTAAAATCAAAGTAAAAAAAAAAAAGGGCAAATCTACAGTCTCTGCAAGAAATTTAAGGTTTAAGATTTTTAAGTTTTAAAGGCAGAATTTATCAAACTCTGAAACCTTTTCTAGTTGCTTGTGTCTGAACAGAATTACATCAACAATCTTAAAAAATCTGTGTTGAGTTCTTGCTCACAAAATTCTGTAGCATTAGACTACTGTTTAATTCATAATTTCTTTTTTTTTTTTTTCTCGGCACCTATGTTCAGGCCAGGAAGAGAAGCTTGGCAAGAATGGAGTATTATGGATTTAGGATTTTATCTCTGCAGAGTCTGGCATAGTCTTTTGTTTTGAGACTGCACCTCAGTACCTGGATTGTCTGTTTTGGTGAGACAGAGGCAACTGTTTGTCTAGGAAGATGACAGAACCAGTGGCACATGTGAATTCACAAGTCAGGAGCTTTGTGTGGGTCTCTCATAAGCAAGGGACAATTTTGCAGGCATCTGACAGCCCGAGAGAAGTAGAAATCCCATAGAGATAGGATAGCCTTTTCACAGAAACAAAAGCAAGCCTGTTTATGAAATATGTTTCCTGAAAAATAAGTTTTAAAACTTGTATTATATATATTTGTATAATATATGACAGGTACTGCGAGTTAACAGAGAAAGAAGGCCTAAGGTCCCTAAACCAACACAAGACACGTAACTACATGCAGAATGCATGTCTGGAATACTAACATTGTGTGCTTTGCTTGAGAGTCTGGAGGAATGTGTCATGGTTGTCTTTTGGGCTGAGCATATTTCTCATGAACCAAAGGTGCAAAGAGGTGGGTGAGGCGGAAGGATAGACTGGTGCACACCCAAGGCTCACTCACCCTGACATACCAGATATATGTTTGGACTTGGGACTACTGCAGAGGCACTCCTGCGTTCTGGTATTTACCCCAGGAGATTGTTTGATTTTGCTGGCACGTAGCAGAAAGGTACAGCTGGGGCTGTGAGGGAAGGCACAGCATAGTGCCATCTCCAGCACTAACTTGTCACTTACACTGGTCAGGTAGGGAGTTGGAGCTGTTGGGTGACTGCGGGAGGATTTCTACAGAACTGGTTGTATCAGAAGCTACCGAAAAAGTTCATACAACTGCCTACAATTCTATAAACATCCTGCCTGCATCCATGCTGAATGCACTTCCATTCTTGTGAAAATGCTCAAACAGTAGAACTACACTGTGTTTAAAAGGACAAAATGTCACAGCTTGGAAGGCAGAAGCACTTGGCAGAGTTATCAGCATCTAGAATAAATGTACCTGAGCAGTCCTAGCACAAATGTGTTCTCGGCTACTCTGTCCTGCAAGACAGAGGAATCTGTCAGGTACTGTATACTCAGGCCATAATCTACCTAACATCTTAAATACATTCTTAATTGCAAGCAACAAGCCCAAAGCCCAAAGTTAAACACAGGGAGAGCCATGCTGTTGAACTGAGGGAAAAAACCCTCGGCACTTCACAAGGTCAACCCTTAGCAAAATTGGACCTTAATTTCTCCAAGTACCATAATTGTTCATGTGTCTTTGAGCCTTGAATTTGGAAATTAGGGTGACTGTTATTTCAAGGTGTATGACTCAGGCCCTGAGTAACCAGAACAAAATCAGAGACAAGTGAAAATTAGAAGCGCAAGGGATACTGTGGGGGAAGAAGCAAGCGACTGAGTAAGAGGGTTCTCTGAGGTGAACTCCTTGCCACACTACCTGCAAATGCTTATAACTCACTCCTATGGCATTCTTTAAATTGCCAACTTTATTACCAGATAACCTAAGTGCCATTTACGAAGCACCTGGGGACATGAAATACTTGGGATCCCAGCTTGGCCACATTCCCTCCCTACGGTAGTGACTACACAGCTCTTACTGGGATGGGGGCAGGGCAAGGCAGGCGTTATGAAACAAATTTGGTGAGAGAAATGAAAACATGTAAATTATTCTCCTGCCATGACACTTTTCAAGGTCTGTAAAGATGTGACAGATTGTACAGGTTGGTTTTCATATTCTGTATTCCAATGTGCATTTAGCATATATGCCTTATGTGCTCAAGTTCATGCCTGCAAAGCTGCTTTTAACGAAGTATTTTCCAATGCTGGCACTGTCATTTGCATGACATATGAAATTTTGACAGGCAGCATGGAGCTGAGCAAGGTTCTGTGCCTTTACAAGGCACAAGAAACAAGTCCTAGCACAAGAAGTTTATATTAAGCAGGTAAGAAACTCAGAATAATTTCAAAATACCCTGGATATCAGGGACACATTTATCTTAATCATGTATGAACTCTTATCGGATTACTTTCATTGGCTGCCACCTATCTAGCACAAGGTGACATGGTAAGACTGCATGGCTTTTAAAGATCTTATGTCAGTACTATGTTGCAGTTTGAGCTAAAAAGGAGATGTGATAATGAGTAAACATGAGCTGTAGTTAGGATTTTTCCACTGGAGGGGAGTTTGGTGTGAATTTAACATAGTAATCATCTTAGAAATCAGAATGGTTTGGGTTGGTAAGGACTTTTGATACCATCCAGTTCCAACCCCCTGCCATAGGCAGGGACACCTTCAGCTGGATTAGGTGGCTCAGGGCCCCACCCAATCTGGTCTTTGAGACACGGTCTCTGATTCTTCAAAGACAATGCTGTTGAGTGGCTTCATCCTTTCTGGAAGCAGATAAGGCAACTCTCTAAAAGGCTCTGTTGGCTACCTGAAAGCATCCACGTGAGTCACTGCTGAAGAATGTCTTTTCAATGGGCTTTCAGCACCTATGCTTGTGGATGATCAAAACTACAGAAACAACTCTTCACTTGGCCTACCACTAACCCTTGAACAACTCATCTACAGACACAACAACTCTGCCAGCACTTAAATGACAGCACAGTCTCTTTCTGCATGATATGTTAATACCCAAATAAATGGCAAAGCCCGAAGTAGAGATCCACGAAAACCCTGTTTCACAAAGGACAGACCACTACTGATTGTATTCTTTCCCAGGCTTAATAGATATGAACTCTCTCCTCAATTCACATGGAACCAGCACTGTTAGTAGTTTGTTAGATTTCAGAATGTCCCGTGGGATCCTACTTAGCTGCTGAGTGTAAGTAATTCTGTAATTGCTTTTGGAATAGTGTATCATACTGTTTTCTCAGCTGCCAGTAAAAACTTTTCTCAGTTCTCCCAAGACTTTTCTTTCATAACGAGTTTTACCTCTGCCCATCTCCAACAGCTAGGAAAGAAACCACTTTTTTAATTTTTGCTCATGTAGGTTTCTAAATAAATCTTCCATTTTATCTTTACTGTAGAACTTGGCCCTCACAACTAATTTAAGCCAGGTACCTCTATTTCTGGTGGGTGTTCTGCTCTTTCTGAATCTCAGGACAGAAGCTGATGCTGATGTCAGCTGCAGGTATTTGAAAACCTGTCTGGAAGTTTCATTAAGCAGGTGAAAACCTGAGCAGCATGTTGGAGATTAGAAGATGAACTCACCCAGTTAAAAGACGGGTGACCTAGTCTAAATGGGAAGAGATGACAGCTTTATCTTTAGCAGGCAATGGGGCACAATAAAAGGATGGGGGAGATGTGGGAAGAGATTCATTCTAAGTAAATTACAACTCCTATCAGCCTAGCTGGAATTCAGCGTGTGGGAGAGCAGGGACTGCAGCTGTCATCATTGCCCTTGGATTTTTTGTGAGGGGAAGTAAACAACTCTAAATTTCAGCCTGGCTTCTACAGAAGCTTGTGTGGGTGTCCCAGTAGTTTTTGGTAAACAGTTTATAGCAGGAGCCACCAGGAAAATGAGCTTTTTTTTCCCCAAAATAAACAAGTTTAACTTAATGAAGTCTCAAAATTACTATGTGTTGGGGGATTACCCCAGGAGTCTCATTATCTCTAATTAGATGTTTTATTTCATGAAGTAGTCAGCATTAACTTTTAGCTTGGTGAGGAAAAAATCTCATATTTAATTGCCTTCCAATTTTCCTTTATTCCTGGGAAAACTTGGCAGGATTGTGAATATCTCTAGTGGCCAAGCTTTCCTTTTCAAAGGACATTCTTTTTTCTTTCTTTCTTTATTTTCCCTCCCCTCACTATCCAGGGCCAATTTTGGTTCTCTTTCCCACTCAACACCTCCTACTTCATAGGCAGCACTGGTCCCCACAAGCCCTTCAGCAGATTGAAAGCAAGGACTGCTTTCTGCCTGAGTGACTTCCTGTCTTGAGGGCTCTGTGCCCAAATTTACACCAGAAGAAATCAGTGTAACTCAAGTTTAATGTAGCTCAAAGCAGAGCTAATTCTGTGCTGAAACAGTCTGGAATGGCATATCAAACTCTGGTTTTGGCCATACGTACTAGTGTTTCACACTCCTTCCCCCCCAAAAATAAGTTTTGGCTCATAGTATTATCTATTTTTGTCTCATCTATAACCTATTCTAAAATTACACCAGTTAAGCAAAGCCACCTTTTTCATTTCCTGTCTTACTTCATTGGTCTAAAATCGCTATCCAACATAAGTGAGCAGAGAAACATAGATTTCTTTTAAAATAGCAATAAGAAACGCATGATTTATCAGACACATTTCAAAATATTAATCGTGTAAAGACATCTTGATAAATGAGGGACGATTATTCATCGTCACAGACCAAAGTACAGCTGTGAAGTCCTTCCAAACAGTGCTCAAGATATTTAATTTCTATTTTAGTTGATATTTGTCAGAAAGAATTTTATTTTTACATTATCTAGGGGAAGGGGAAAAGTGGAAATGAGTATTTGCTCTGTCCTTTTTACTTCTTGCTTTCCTTGCTTATCCTCCTGCCTTTTTGATTATAGTGATTGCAATGCTTTATTACACATGGTCGTGAGAGCCTTCAGGAGTTATGTATCTTCTGTAGTCAGTATTTTTCCTTATTATTTTAAGGTGTGGTAAACTCAGCTGTTGCCAACTGAACACTTGATGTGTAGTGTCTGGAATGTCTAAATTAGAAGACAGCTGAAAAGCACTGTAGCCCAGAAAAAACACAGATTTTAACTGAAGCACAGGCCTGCTTTGGGCTTCTTGGTGAGATTCTCTACAGCTCAGCTTTCATGTTCTAAAGTGATCCTCTAGTTTATGAAAAGGAAGGTAGGAATACTTGAAGTTAAGGAATCACAATATTATGTTGGAAGAAAAGGCTTTGCACTAGAGGAATCCTAGGTCTAAATTGCATTGAATTATGCATAAGAGAAGGGGAAGACTTCACTTTTCAGCACTAGCCCACAGTCCCATGAAATTGGTTGTAACTAAAGCCACACTCTGAAGGCATGGGTGCATATGATAGGTTAGAGTTCACTCTGTAACACAGAAGGAAATAAACACCCTCTCCCAAATTAAATATTTTTCAGTCTGGTTACTGAGTCAAAGTGTCTCATGGACCACATGGCAAACACCAAGTAGAAGCTAAGAGCGGGTGAAAATCTGCAGTTTCGACATGAGAAGTTAGCAACATCTCAGCTTCTTGGCCTTGGTGAACTATTAGATCAGATCAGCTGCTCCTAGACCTGTTTAGAGGAATAAGTTTGCTCTGCAGATCATCACTT
Source organism: Cichladusa arquata (assembly GCA_026413545.1). Classification (NCBI taxonomy): domain Eukaryota; kingdom Metazoa; phylum Chordata; class Aves; order Passeriformes; family Muscicapidae; genus Cichladusa; species Cichladusa arquata. The sequence continues at coordinate 61,979,014 of JAOTQP010000001.1, read as the reverse complement.
CAAGGCCCACTCTGGAAGAGACAAGATTCAATTGAACAAGAAAAAATAAGCCATTTTTACTTGTGTTAGCAGGTTCTTAACAATACATTCAGTATACCATTGAATAGACAATCTGAAATGAAAGAGCTCTGAAATGTCTAGTAAACTCACTGTGCAAAGATCCATGTATGGCCACACAAACTAAAATGTTCTCAGACTACTGGAAAAAATTGAGAACAATGCTTAGTTATTCAGGAGGGGCATGATCTTTAAAGAAGCAGGTCTGGCTCAAAACCAACACAACTATGAAAAAAGTTTACCCAGGGGAAAGAAGGCAAAAATCACTGAAGAATAGAGGAACCAACACTGGGGGAACAGAGGCTCTGTTGTTTTAACAAGCAAATGCTTCAGAAGTCTATTCAGCAAATTATTCACTCAGTCTTAAAGTAATCAGCCCATGGGACAAGTTTGGGGCATGAGCCCATTTCACCCAGCCTTTCCCTTTGTCCTGAAGGAGATGACCCCTCTGACATGGTCTGAATGACTTTCTGTGTCTTGGCACAGGCAGGCATTCCCTGATACCTCTGGTCTCACCCTGTCCTCCCACTCAGAAGCATGAGCACAATTAAGTCTCTGCCTATTCCACTGCACTCCCCAGCCATGGCTGCATCACCAGGGCAAGGAGAAGGAAAGGACTGGGCAGTAGAAAGCAGACAGTTGTCCATGTTGCCTGGAAGAGGGACAGAAATTTGATGAGTGGGGAGCGAAGGGTGGCTGCTCCAGTGAAAGATGTGGGATATTGGCCTGGTTGGGTGGGAGTAGTGCTGCTGTCAAGAGGAAGGGAGGGAACAAGCTCCCAGGCACAAGGAGAATGAAAGATCAGGCTACAGAAATCTCCTACAACCAATATGCACATCTGTCAACTTTGGGTGTCCTATTAATGCCGCAAGCTTTTAGCTCAAGAGAAACCAGCATTATTGCCATGAAATATAGTAGAAGTACTTCAAGTCTAAATAATTCAGATGTCAAAATGAGTATGAGGAAGAAAATGATTTAGTGGAAGGACTGCTTTGTTTTCGAGGTTGCTATTTCTTTCTATTTATGCACCCATACAGACACTAACAAATCAGTGAAGTGGATGCACAACCAGACACCATCACTGATTACATCTTTCCCTGAACAAAAGCAAGGAAATAGAGGAGGGGAAAAAAAAGCAAGCAAAAGTCATTAAAAAGGCAGAATTATTTGATGAGATTTTATCTGCTATGCAGTTTAAACAGAATTCCCAAACTATTTACAATGGGAATGTTGAGGGTTGTCGGGCATTGCAAAGGAATTTTAAATAACTGCTATTGGAAAAGTTTTTTTCTCAGAGTTGCCGAATCTCATTGCTTTATCACAAATCTCATTATGTTGAACTGCTTATTTAAATCACAATTCAAATAATTACTGACTAATTACTTTCTTGCCCTTTTTTTTCTTCTTTGAATAAATGTAAATTTCTCAGGAACATACTTATTGCAGAAGGTAACAGATAATCAGAGTAAATACCAGAGCAGTCAGGGATGTTATTGTTCATGTAGGTCTTTCTCTAATCAGGAGAGAAGAAAATCTCTGTTTACTGGCAGCTGCCTGCTGACAGCAGAAGGACGTGAGGTCTGGCGCTCCCTGTTGTTCTGTGGCAGTGCTTGCCCTGGTTAATAAACCCTGGCCCCAGATTAGCTCTCACTCTGTACTCCCTCATCTTCCCTCCACCCTGGCTTCTCAGGGTCTTTCCACATTACTGAAACTTTCATGAATATAAAAAAATTCCACTGGCTTCACTGTGACTCCACCCAGAAGCAGAGGCCCGTTTTACCTGCCCATATAGAGCAGCATTTAAAAATCCCCACAACACAGCAGGACTTTTTAATTATAACTCGACTGCTGGCAGGGTTGGGAGCAGGATTTGTGCCTATTACCTGCCCCAGCCACTGTGTTTAGAGGTCTGTGATGTACACCAAGCCTTCATGGACACACAGGTCTGCATGGGCAGTGTCAGGAGGTCAGTGTTGCCTCTGGTCATGTATGGGACAGCCAGCCCAGGTAAAACCCTGATCTTGGTCTGATTTAAAGCTCGGGTGTTTGTTATGCTTTCAGTATCAGACACTTAACCTCTGGTTGTCAGTAAAATGCCATATATGAATGTCTGAAGGGGAGGTGTCAGAGGATGGAGCCTGGAACTCCTCAGTGGTGTCAAACAACAGGACAAGAGGCAATGGGCAAAAACTGATGCACAGGAAGCTCCACCTGAACGTGAGGAAGAACTTCTTTACTGTGTGGGTGACAATGAGCTAGAACAAATTGCCTAGAGATGTTGTGGAGTCTCCCTCAGTGGAGATATCAAGAACCCTCTGGATGCAATCCTGTGCAGTGTGCTCTAGGATGACCCTGCTTGAGCAGGGAGGTGGGACCAGATGACCCCCTGTGGTCCCAACCCGACCCTTTCTGTCATCCTGTGATTTCATCCACCTGATCAAAGGTACCTGAAGGATTTTTGGACACCAAGACTCTCAAAAACTGAGTTAACCCCTGAAAATGTAACTCAGTTGCACACACTTCACCTGCATCCTGTTTTCTGTGTCTTTAGCATACATCAGTGTCACCTGAAGGCTCTCTGTGGAGACCCAGGGAATCCACGAATGCATTCCCGTTGGAATGGTATAGCCAGGTGGGGCAAGGTTTAAGGCGCACATCAGGAAGATTTTCTTCACAGAAGGAGTGGTTAAACATTGGAAGGGACTGCCCAGGGAGGTGCTGGAGTCACCATCCCTGAGGTGCTTAAAGGAGGACTGGACGTGGTCTAGCTGACACGGTGCTGTTCAGACTCCATGATCTCAGAGGTCTTTTCCAACCTGAACGACCCTGTGATTCAAAGAGCAACAAGCACAGCGACCCGGCCTCAAGACAGGGCGCTGACAGACGCGCATTTAGCCCCGATGAGACAGAAATGACCGCCTTTCCCCTCACACCCCGGCTCCCCGGGACGAGCCCCGCCAGGCCGCGGAGCCGGCGGGAAGGGATCCGCCCCTCCGCCCCGCGCATGCGCGCGCCGCCCGCCGGCCCGCGCCCGGCAACGCACGCGCAGCGCGCGGAAAGGGCGGGAAGCGGCGGCGGGGGCGCGGCGCTACAGCGCCACCTGGCGGCTGGGAGGACCGTGCTCAGGGCGGACGTCTCGGCGTTGAGGCGTTTTCCCTTAATTTTTGTTTTCCTTAAATTTTGAGGTGTTTTCCCTTAGTTTGGGTGTGTTTTCTCTTTGAGGTATTTTCGCTTAGTTTTGGTGTGTCTTCCCACAATTTTGAGTTTTCACTTAATTTTTAGGTGTTTTTCTTTGATGTTGAGGTGTTTTCTTTCAATTTTGCTGTCTTTTTTCTGTCTGTTTGTTTAGTATAGCTTTGCTTTCCCTTAATTTTTGAGTCTCTTCTCTTACTTAGGGTGTTTTCTCTTAATTTTTCCCCTAATTTTGGGTTATTGGACAGATCTCTTCCCAAATTTAGGCTATTTCAGCCAGCAATCCAACCTCTGGCCCCTCCTACACACACCCAGGTGTCCGTATGTCCTTCCACCCTCCAATTTGTGCCTCTTCTTTTAAATCCAAAGCTGCTTTTATGGCACACAAGTGTCAGCTCCAGCCTTCACAAGCATAAAAAATTCCCCAAGACCCTGTAATTTCTTAAAGCTTTCTCTTTTATATCCAAGATATTCACCACTCCAATGTTCTTTGAGCTCCGAGCCGTACAAAAGTTTTTGTGGTGGGATTTGCATTACCTTTTCCTCACTCAAAAATTAACTGCCCCTTCAGCATCCAAAAAAACCCCCAATTTTCACACTGGCAATTACAGAACCTGCCCTTAAATCCTTAAACTTCCCCCGAATTCCCAACCAAGAGACAGAGTTTGCCGGCAGATGGCGACTGAATTACTCCAGCTAAAATAAATCCTGATACTTATAGTCTCCCCCGACTCTGAGTCTCCTGCACCTCTGCCAAGCCCAAAATTTAGGCAGAGAACCTCCGGACACCCCACAGGTGGATTCTGGGGGGCTGTTTGTCCAAGGAGGAGCTGTCGGAGGAGATCTGGGGGCTGTGCAGTGCTCCGGGGACGTTAAATCCTTGGATTTCAACTCTTCTGGCAGCTCAGCGGGGTCGGATACAGCGCTTCCCCTCCTTGGGAATGCTGCCCACAGAGGAAAAGTTCCAGCAGCCTGGGGCTGTTCCTGTCCATCCTCTGGGATTTTTCCAGAAGGCAACAGACTGAGTTTTCCAGCAGCCAGTGCCTGGCATGGTTGGCTCGATCCCTTCCAGCGTTCCAGCAGCGTTCCCTTGGACGTTTCCTTCCATCCTGCTGTAAAAAATCCCCTTCCCAGCCATGCTTGACCCCGAGCATCCCAAAAAACCCGGCGGGATCCGCTGGGAATGTAGCACTGATGGCTGTGTCGCAGCCCAAGGGTACTCACCCGGCGAGGGACAAACCCCAGGTGTGTCCCCAGGTTATCCCAGCCCTGCACAAAGCACCTGGGGCACATCCCGCGGCTCCTCCCGGGTTATCCCAGCCCTGCACAAAGCACCTGGGACATCGCACGGCTCCTGCCCGGCGATCCCGGCTCTCCGTGAGGCCTCTGGAGCATCCCCTCGGCCCGGGATGCGGAGGAGGCTCCTCCATGAGGGGTGCACGTCTGTGGGAGACACATAAGGTGGCAGCGATTAGCTTTTCCCTGGAGAATAGTGTCCCCCCACACAACCTGCCAGCGGGATCTGGTGCCAAAACACAGCCCCGCACAGGGATGTTCCCCCGTGGAATGGGCTCCACTCCCTCCTTTCCTCACCTCCGCGGGAAAAGAGGCACCACAGCCCTCCAGCAACAGGTCACAGCCCGCCTCCCCGCCGAACCCTCAAAGGCTCCCGCTCTCTGAGGGACACCCGGGGACACGGCGGGGCTGCAGCAGGTGCTGAGGGTCGGCCCTGAGGGCAGAGCAGCTCCCGCGCCTCAGCGGCGCCTCGCGGGGCTGGGGATGAGGGAGCGGGACAGGCACCGGCCTCCTACTCAACGCCGACCTCCCCAACATGGCAGCCTCGCCCGCCCGCCTCTCCCAAGATGGCGCCGAGACCGTCCAAACATGGCGGCACCAGCACCGCGCCGCTAAGGGAAGATTTGACCTTCCTATCATGGCGCCATCATCACACCGCCCATCATGACGTAGTGCGTGGGGCGGCCCCGCGCCTGCGCAGTGCGCGGCCGGCGCGGCCGGGGCAGCGGCGGGAGGGCGGGGAGGGAAGATGGCGGCGCCGGTCGGAGCCGTCACCGGGGCGACGCAGCGGCTCCGCCGCCCGCAGCCCTGAGGGCCCGGCCCGGCTCGGCCCGGCCCGGCGGCAGGTGAGAGCGGCGCCGCGGTGCGGCTTCCCCGGGCGGGGCCCTTCCCTGGGGAGCGGGGCGGCGGGACGGGCCCCTCGGGGCGGGACAGGCCTGGTGTGGAGGGAGCCGCATCTGAGGGTGGAGGGAGCCCCTGTCCCAGCCCCTCACAGCGTTTTGAGGGGTCGCTGCGGAAGGCAGAGCCCATGGGGAGGTTGTAGCCCCTTCTGGGAGGGGGGAAGCCCCTTCCCAGCTCCGGGCTGTGAAGGGAGGCGGCCCCGGGGGCTCCCTCAGGGTGGGAAGAAAGCAAAGCCTGCCTCCCTGAAAGCCGTGTTGCCCCCTAAAAAAGCCGTGTTTCCCCCCTGAAAGCCGTGTTTCCTTCCTAAAAAGCCAAGCATCGCCCCCTGAAAGCAATGTTTCTTGCCCAAAATGTTTCCTCCCTTAAAATCCATGTTTCCCCCCAAAAAAGACATTTCCCCAAAAACCTCGTGTTTCCCCAGAAATGCCATGTATTGTCCCTAAAAGCCATGTTTCCCCAGAAAACCTCGTTTTTCTCCCAAAAAGCCACGTTTCTTTCCGAAGACCTCTGTTTTCCTCCCTAAAAGCCATGTTTTCTCCAAAATAGCCATGTTGTTCCCCTAAAAGCCATGTTTCCACCCCAAGCTCCATCCTTCCCTCAAAAAAGCCATATCCCCTCCTCCCTAAAAAACAAAAATAAAACAAAAAAAAAACCCCACAAAACAACAAAAAAAAAAAAGAAAGAAAATAACTATTTCCCCCCTAAAAGCCTTGTTTCCCCAAAATTCAGTGCTGGCATGGGGCAGTGCCAAGGCACAGCTGGCAGTGCCGGCGCTGGGGGGAAATACGGCTTTCAGGGGGAGAACATGGCTCTTTGGGGAGGAAACAGCTTTTGTGGGGGAAAACATGGTTTTTTAGGGGGAGAAATATGGTTTTTAGGGGGGGAACACGGTTCTTTGGGGGGCAGACATGGCTGGGAGGTGCTGGGGGTGCCGCCAAAACCTCAGCTCGCGTTGGATACGTGTGAAAACAAAGGTGAGGCTCAGTCTCCGCTCGTTCTCCGTGTGAATCCGCACCTCCCCTCGGTCCGCATGCCGGGTGTGTGTCAATCCCTTGATTTCCGTCCTGGAATCGCGGTGTGGGAGCAGCCGAGGTGCCCAGCTCGGCACCTCCGGGGGCTTTGGGTTGTCGCTCGCCATTGTCTCCGCTGCTGGGCTCTGTCGGCGCTTTGGGAACGGCTTCATTGGGGATCGTGTTCTTGTCACGGCGGGGCTGGGCTGTGCAGCCGCTGCAGGGCTCGGCTGGAGCATTATCTCATCCTCCCGAGCCTCTCGGCTTTTCCAGTCGCGTTTTCCAGTCGGATTTTCCAGTGGGGCAGGAGGAGCCGGGAGCAGGACCGGGGTGTCTTGCTGTTAATGACCGGGACTCCAAGGAATGCTCGGAGCAGGAACAAAAGGAAAGTCGGGAATGCTCGTCTGCGGAACGGGGATGGGAGATAACCCCGGGATTGCCGGGAATGTCGTTTGTACTGGGATGGCTTTAATCATCCCCGGGCGCCGGCTCGGGTCAGCAGCTGGAACTCTTCCCCTTGACTGAAAGGGATGGGAATTGCAGTGAATTCCCGTGGAGGAGCTGCTGACCTAAATCCGCTCCCTGGGTGGGAAGGGGCCTTTCCCCACCTGTCCTTCAGGAGCGGAGCCTCCCAGGGAAGCCGTGGTTCAGAGGCAGTGCTGCGGTGTCCTGACAAAGTGCTTTGTGTCGCGACATAGCCCTGCAGCTGGGGCTCAGCCCTTCTGGAGATCAAGAGCCAGAGTGGGAGATTTCCTCATTCCCACAACCCTGCGTGTTCCCACCACTATTTCTCCTTCCTTTTCCTTATGCTGATGCCAGAGAAAGGCTGAAAATCGGAATTTTTTCTTAGATTGTGTCCCTCTGGGCTTGGGCTTTCCTTGGTGTCACAAGTGGGAAAGAAGAGAGCAAAATCTTGGGCAGAATTCCAAGAATTTCATAGAATCCAGAAGGGTTTGGGTTGGAGGGGCTTTACAGACCATCCCCTATCCCAGGCATCTCCAAGCCCCGTCCAACCTTGACGCTTTTTTCCAGGGTGGGGTGGTGCCTGTCTTGCACACCATGTTGTTCCGTCGTGTTGGATTCCATCCTGTTCTCCAGGAGTTCTGTGTCTCCGTGCTCAGGCAGCAGCAGAGCCACATCCCATGGTTGTTTTGGCATGGCAGGGATGTTTGTGCGTTTTTTTCCTGCTGTGTTGCCTGGAGTTTTCCCTGACAGGTGGCTCCGCCCAGGCAGCATTGCCTTTCTAGGGTGGCAGGTGAAGATTGGATTCGGAAAGGCTCCAGGTGGTTTTATCATTTTCTCTCGTGGGTTTTTACAGGCAGCTTGTACAATTTTAAATTTTAATTTGGGTTTACTTCAGCCTTTTTTTCCCTGGGACTCTGGTTTTCCCTGCATTTGGCTGCTGGAGCAACCCCTGAAGGAAGCTCACCTGCAGGACACGTGTTCCTGCCCTGCCTGGGCTTGGAATGAAGGTGGGGTTGGTTTATTCCCACTGCTGAACGTGTGTGACCTTTGATTTGGAGATTTCAGCCACTGCGTCGGGCACCTTCTGGAGAGGTGTTTGCTCCCAGGGAGAGCTGGGGTGTGCTCCTCATCCCGTCCTTAATCCTGGGAAATGTAATGCATGCAGCAATCTGCACATCTGCCAGGAGCGACAGCAGCGCAGGTTTGGAGTGGGAGCGCGGGAGGGGCTGTTTGTGCATTCCCAGCACGCGGCTGATCCGTGGAGTTCTGTTCCCAGGGCTTCTGAGAGCGCTGGGTTTGGGCACAGCCTGCTTCCATCCCATCCACTTCCACAGGATGTGAGCAAGGGCTGCTGGAAAAGGCTTCCCACTCTCTGTGTAAACAGAGCTGCACCTCCAAGGGAAGTGATTTTCCCCTGTGTGTTCCGTCAGGGCAGGCTTTGTTGGAAAACATCCATTCAGGATTTTCCTAAGGCTGGAGGTGGGTAAGCTTTGGGCTTTGACCTGGGAAAGGCAGCATCACCTGGAGATGGCTGTGAGGGCTTAAGGAAGGTGTTGGAGCTGGAGCCAGGCTCAGGTTTGGCCCAAATCCAGCTGAAAGGTGGAAAGAGGTCTCTGGGAAGTGCTGGTGTGCTCCAGGGAGGTTTCTCCAGGTAGGGGCTCCTTCCAGAGCGTGTTTCCTGTCCCAGGTGGTGCCGCTGGCATCTCTCCGGGCTGTCCCCAGCAGCATCCAGGCTGTGCTGCCAGGAGCAGCCAGCACAGCTTGTGATGGAGTTGGGAAATCCAGGTCAGAATTCCTTTTGGGCTCACCTGCGTCGCTGCTTCAAAGAGAGCAGGGATGACACATCCACGTGAAAATCGTGGCTCGTGTCAAGCAACCTGCAGGAATCAGGGCTCTTCCCGTCAGGAATTTGCTGTTTCAGGAGCTGCTCTGGACTGTGTTCTCTCCCCTATTTCTATGGCAATCTTTAAATATTTATCTTTGCTTGCTGAACTCCCACTGCAACATCTGTGACTGAGAATCCTCATTTTCCCCCTGTGGGAAACATGGATGCAGTTCAGGCACCAGCAGTTGGCAATTCCGATGCACTGCGTCTCTCCCTGGGTTCCAGACTCCTTTGGAAGCCTTTCCCTGGCTCATTTTGTCTTGTGCTTGTGCAGTTTTTTCATAATTTGGAGTTTTGGTGGCTTAAGGTAAATTGGCAGAGCTGCTTTTATTTATTTGGAGCTTCTCTTTCCAGGCCAGGTTGGATGGGACTTGGAGCAAATCTAGAAGGTGTCCCTGTCCACAGCAGGGAATGGGATGAGCTTTAAGGTCCTTTCTAACCCAAACCATTCCATGATTTTGGCTCCCATTAGGTTTCAGTGGGCAACAGATCATCTCTGGTTTGAGGAGTGATTTGGGGTTTTTGGGTAAAAAGCAGCTCAGAAATGTCAGGATCTCACTGTGAAGTCAGGGTGGCTGCAGGAAGAACTGTCCATCCCCAGACTTCTCACATCAGGGAACCTGGGACACATTAATCATTCCAGCTGGGTTTTTGTCACTCTGGAGACCCTGCAGTGTGATTTATTTGTGCTTTTGAAGAGACTCATGAGTGCTTTGGGTGCCGTTATCTTCACGCTGAGCTTCCAGGGAGCGGGCTGGCTGTGGGAATCACTGCCTTTTCTTGTCCCTGGTGTCAGATGCACACTGAAGCCTTTTGCCACCTGCCCAAAACACCTGGAAGGAGAGATCCAGGTGCAGCTCCCTCTGGAGAAGCATCCATTGTGAAATTACTGCGTTCAGTTCCTCTGAGCAGCTGCCTTTAGTCCGTCCTGCTCTTCCCAGAGTTGGTGTTGGGCCGGGCATTTTCCTTCCCAGTCCCAGCAGCTGCTGGGAATTCCTGGAGCCTCCCAGACTTTGGGGTTTCTGCAGACACGGACTCGTGTATCAGGAGGGGCACAGGGGATGCTGCAGCCTGCTCTGAGCAGGATTCCTGATGCTTTGAGATCCCAGGGTTCCAGAACATGTGGTGATCAGGGATTTGCCCCGTTCTCCTGCTCACAACAGTGCTGGTTGATGGTGGTTGTTGAGGTGACAGGATGGTGACAAAGGAACATCTTGAGGAGCTCATTTTGGCATTGAATGGTAGAGATGAACTTGAAAACTGCACGATTTCCCTGAATTTTTGTTTGCTTATTAATATAATATGGATTTGACTGTGCTTTTTTGTTGTCTCTTTCTTAGTATTTGATATTTAAGCATCCATAAAAACAGCCAGGCTTGAGGCATGGCACAAAGGATGGAGGGATAGCTCCTGCTTTCCTCATCCCCAGTATCCAGTGCTTCTCCTTCTCCATGCATTGCCTTTCCCATTAGCTGAGGAATAAGAAAATCCTGTACAAAACAAGAACAAATGCTCTTATTTATTCAGCTCAAATGAGTGGAAACTGCAGCAAATCCTCCTCTAGCCCATTGGATGGGTCAGACTCATGAAATCTGTTTCAAATGCAATCCCTGGATTGTATTTTCCTGGCTCAGTTGTGGTTGGCGTTTGCCTGGTGGATACTGTTCCCAGCCCCTCACACCTGTCTGTGCTGAGGTTCCCTGTGGATTTAGTCTCATTTCTCCCTCCTTTGAAGCCTGGGCTCCGAGGCCATGCAGAGCAATCCTTCCAGTTCTGTAATAATAATAGGGTTGCCCTGCCACCACCCCGGGGCTGGTCTGCACCTCAGATCCTTCCCATCTACTTTACTCCCTCAAATATTTCGGGCAATTCTCTGTTGCTCACTGTCTCCTGTTTGCTGGGAGCTGGTTGGGATTTTCCCCCAGTGAGGTGCTGATTTGGGGGAGAAATGTGGAGGGGCAGCTCTGATTTCTGCTCTGTGTGACCAGGGACAGGATCCAGGGAACAGCTGGAGCTGTGCCAGGGGAGTTTAGGTTGGAGATTCCCCCCAGAGGGGGAAAGGTTCTTCCCTCAGAGGGGGCTGGGCACTGCCCAGGCTCCCCAGGGAATGGGCACAGCCCTGAGGCTGCCAGAGCTCTGGGAGCCTTTGGACAGGGTGGGATTGTTGGGGTGTCTGTGCAGGGCCAGGGGTTGGACTCTGATCCCTGTGGGTCCCTTCCAGCTGAGGACATTCCTTGGTTCTGTGCAATGCCTTTAGCAGGAGTGGAGCTCCAGGAGAGCAGCTCCCAGCTCCACTGACAGGGAATGGGTGGGATGCTGTCTGGCTGCGAAGCACCAAGCTCACACCCCCAGCTCCCTGGGATTCTGAGCAAGGAATTGGGATGCCTCAAGGTGAGTCCCGTGGTGAAGCTGATATTTCCCTCTTTCCCAGCCTCTGGCTCTGCCCTTTGCCCACACCAACATCTCACCATGGACCTTTAGGCTTGTAGGTTTTTCTCTCCATCCCCGCACAGCTCAGTGAGGGCTCAATAGTCTGAAATTTGCAGAGGCTGATCTGCCCTCCCTAATTCACATTTCTTGCTAAAAAAGCCCAGTCATGAATTCCAGCACCTTGGACTTCACACACTCCAGCACCTCTTTGGGGGTCAAGGAGGTGCTTAATGCTGTTTGTTTTTCAGGACTATCACACTTCCCATCCCCTTTTTAGGTTTTGATTAGGGCAGCAAAGAATCATGGAATGGTTTGGGTTGGGAGGAGCCTTAAAGCCTACCCAGTCCCATCCCCTGCTATGGGCAGGGACACCTTCCAGTGTCCCAGGCTGCTCCAAGCCCTGTCCAGCCTGGCCTTGGACACTTCCAGGGATCCAGGGGCAGCCACAGCTCAGGACACGCTGTGCCAGGACCTGCCCACCCTCACAGCGAGGAATTTCTTCCCAATATCCCATCTAAGCCTCCTCTCTCTCAGTGGGAAGCCATTCCCCTTGTCCTGGCACCCCAGGTTCTGGTAAAAGGTCCCTTCCCCTGTTTCTTGTCCGCTCCCTTCAGGTGTCTGTTTCCAGCTGTCTGCACGTCCTTCTGAGCTCTGAAGAGGCTGCAGCTCAGGGCAGGGAGCTGGAAACCTCTTCTCCCTGAATCCCAGTGCTGCAGAGGGTTTGTTAACCCCAGCTTCTCATGCCTTTGTTGCTTTGCCTGCAGAATGGGGTTAACTGCTGGAATGTGTGAGGCTGGAATGTTTGAGGCATTTCAGGTTGTGTCTGTCTATGATGGAAACTCCTTTTGTTCCGTGTGAGAGAGGGGAAAATAGCTTCCATATTGTTTTGCTGTGTTTAACAAACAGATCTGCCTTTTAACCCCCTGTGTGTGACCCAGCCCTGCTCCTGGGCACTGCTTGGGATGGTTAATCCCTGGCTGGGAGCTTCCATCAAAGGCTTCACCTTGGGAATGGCAGGGATGGGCATGAAAGTAGAGCACAGATAGGTTTGATGTGAGACAGTGTGTGACAGCCAGTGGGCATTCCATTGGGTGTGTGTGACACACTCCTGTGTCACAGGAGTTCAGATCAGGAGGGGAGGGCAGTTTGTGATGCTCATGATCATGTCCATGTGCAGCTGGTGGTAGATGTCCTGGTGTCCTGCTTGCTGACAAAAACATTGCATCAGCGCCGCTGCTGAGTCAGCAGTGCATCTGAAAGCCCTGGCTATTGATTCAAATCAAACCTTGGCTAGCCAGGCTGCAATAAAACAGCTTTTTTCCAGTATATCCTTCTCTTTTTTTGAAAGTCAGTAGCCTTGAGCTCATCTTTGCTTTGGGTGCAAGGTCTGGGGGCTGTTCATAACTTGTATGTTTTCCTGGGGAGAGGACAGTTGTGGTTGGTGACTCTGAGCTGAAGAATAATTTTGCTTATTACAAAAATAAAGTTGTTATCCCCTCCCTCTCCTCCTGCTCCTCCTTTGCCACTGCCTGGGGCTGGACATGAGCCAGGTATGCCCAGGTGGGCAAGAGGCTGATGACCCTGGCTGGTCCCAGGATGTGGCACCTGGGGACATGGTTTAGTGGGGACATGGTAATGCTGAGGGAACAATGGACTCAGTGATTGTGTAGGGTTTTTCCAGCCCTATCAGTTCCATGATTCTGTGATGGACGTGTGAGTGCTGCCAAAGACCACGTCATGATGGAGAACCAGAGGTTGGAGCATGAACATCCACATCAGGAAAACCCTGACCTTGACCTGGCTGTGCTTAAGTTCATTTTCCTGAAACTCCATCCTTCATTCCCACAGGGAAACATTAAACCTGAGCTTTGCAGCAGTGTTGGACACGCGAATGCTGCCTGCTTGTCCCACCAGAGATTGCCTGGGTTCTGTGGGCAGCACTGCAGTGAGGTGTGAATGCTGTGGTCATTCTCAGCCTCTGGAAGTGCTGGTGGTTTCTGAAAGGAGTCATGTATCCAGCCCTTGATGAATTTTTGGAAGCAAGGCTTGCACCTTTTGCTTTCCCTCTCACTGATTCCTGATCCTGCTGCCCCCCCCGCCTGAATCAACAGGAGCAGGAAGGTCTCAAAGATCCTGCTTTAGGATCCCGTAGGTTCAGTTGGGATATTGGGATAAATCCTTCCCGGTATGGGTGGTAAGGCCCTGGCACAGGGTGCCCACAGGAGTTGTGACTATCCCTGGCAGTGTCCAAGGCCAGGCTGGACAGGGCTTGGAGCAGCCTGGGATGGTGGAAGGTGTCCCTGCCTGTGGAACGAGATGAGCTTTAAGGTCCCTGCCAACTCAAACCATTCCATGATTCCACAATCTTCAGTTCTCCCAAGTTCCATAGGACTGGGAAGGGGCTGGGAGCATCCTCAGCAAAGGCAAGAGAGCTCAGAATCCCAGGGACAGAGGAGGAAGCGCCAGACACTCCCATCCTGAGCAGTACAGGGGTATGAAATGCCCTGTTCCTGCTCCCCAGCTGCCTCTGGGGCTGCAGGAGCTGGGTGAGCTCTGGAGCTCTCCCAGCCAGGGAGGCTCTGGCACTTGCCTTTCCTGTGGGACACGTGGGGACTGTGGCTTCCACAGGGACCAGTGGTGCTGGGAGACGCCCTCGGCATCCCTCCCTTCTGCTGTGCAGAGAGCAGACTGTAACCAAACAGTCCCACAGGCTTCTAATGCAGCCCGCCAGAAAATCAGGAATTAAGGCATCCAATATGTTTGGATGTTCTATTAACAAACCCTTTGCTAATATATTTCCACATTTTTCATTTGATTATTCCGCCTGGGCAGATGGAACTGGACATTGGGCTGGATGGAAATCCAGAAATGCAGGAGTTGTGTTTTCAGTCTGACTTTTCAGAGGAGCAGAAGTGGGCTGGATTTAGGTCAATGACTGTGTTTTCCTCGCAGTTCTGTTACAAATTCCCTTCATTTGTGTGGCTGAACCAATTTCAGTGACTTTGGGAAGTCTCAGGTGTTGAAGAACTCAGGGAATGCTGTGACATTCTCACATGTGGAGGCTGTCCTCCAAACAATTACCCACAGCTTTCCAAGAGCTTGTCTAGGAGCACCTGTGCTCTCCTGATGAAGGGAGGGGTGACAGCAATTCCCAGGATCTCCCAGTGTGTGTTTGCTTGGCATTCCCTTTATTGGCAAGGAATTCTTGCCAATACAGCATCCTGAGCAGGTTTGGATAAATGTTTTTATCCTGTAAAGTCCATCCTCCTACAGCAGATGTTACACCAGGAGGAGCAGCTGCCCTTTCCCTTGGAAAAACCTCAATTTTCCACCTGAAAACCTTTTATTTGCTTGGTTAGGGGTTATTCCAGGTTTTGGGGATTGCAAATGGAATAGGATTTGTTTGCTGGGGAAAGCTGAGGTGAGGATAATTGGAATTCAGGGTTTGGCAGGGGCCGGCAGAGGGAGTGTGTGAGCCCGAAATCCTCCTCATTTCCTACAAAATGTAGGGGATTTCGGGAGCACGGGGAAAAGGGATTATTGCACCCGAGCAGCTCCTCTTGCACTGCCAGGGCTTGGCAAGGCAGATTTTGGCAGGTTTGAAACAAATCCAACTCTTTTAAGGGTAATAGTGTTGTCCAGAGCCATGGAAATTCTCCAGATCCCAAATACATCCATAACAAGTGGAGGGATTGGTGGATGGTGGAGATTTTGGCTTTTTTCATGCCATTTATGATATTTAAGGGTTGTCTTTTTTGATGTGGAAGGGGAAATACAGAGCTCACAGAAACTGTGTTTTCAGACTTGTTCTTCACGTGAGCAAAACCATGCTGGATTTTGGGTCAGTTGAAGTGTTTTCTTTGTGCTTCCATTATAAATTTCCTGCATATTTATTAAAATGTATTAAGCTTTGGAGCTATATGATGAGGTTTTGTACTAATAATAATAATGATGATGATTTTCCTACATACACCTCAAGTGTGGTGTCATTAAACTCTGCTGCTTCCCTTTTCCTGTGAACCCCACACCAAAAAGTCCCTCAAACGCCAGCTCCCTGATTTGTATTCCACCAGTAAATCCAGGATAACCCCCACATTTTCATTCTGGTTTTCAGTGCATTAATTTTGTGGGAAAACAGATTCAGCAGGATTTATTTGTAGGTTGCTGTGCTGTTTGTGCAATAAATCCTGCTGTGTAATGTCACATTGCTGCTTATTTTTTAACTGAAACCTTGGAAAAAAAAGAGCCAGAATCTGGAATAGCAGAGAGTCAGCTCTTCACTAGGCTGGAAGGAATTCCTGGGATCTTGGTACCTTTTTCTTACAGAAATATCACGAAAATTCAGCTGCAGTGATGCTGTTTCAGGACAATAGGCAGCAGTAAAAATGATGTCATTTGGAATTTTTTCCCAAAGTCCCAAAACCCACTGTTCTAACGGGCAAAACCATCACAGGGAGGTTTTGCTGACAGAGAAATGTTGGAATTTTTAGTCTGGCGGATGGAATTTAGGAATCCTTTCTTTTCCTACATGGCTTGTATGAAAGAAAAACAATTTCCTGCTGGGGGGGAAAAAAAAGGAGGAAAAAAAAAAAGGGGGGAGAGCTGTTCTTTGAAGAACTCTTGGAATTGCCTGTTTTGCAGGGATAAGGAGTATCTGTGGTGCTTTTATTCCCGAGGTCTCACTGTGCACAGACAGGTTATTGCTCATCTCACAGCTTCCCAGAGGCTTCATTTTCTTTTTTTGAACTAAAATCTGCTTTTTTCCTCCATTGTTGAGCTTGCCCAGCAGTTGATTTCCAAAAGGATCAGTTCCAGCTGCTGCAGGTTTGGGAGGACTGGGAACATTGTTTTATTTAATGGTGTTTATCCCAGTCCTGAATCCCGTGGTTCCCACGGACCCTGTGCTGCTGCTTTTATGAAATATTGTGCTTCTCCTCAGAAATAGTGCTGGATTTTCCTCTTTTCACCCTAGAAGAGGTGTCAGGACTTCTTTTAGGGCAAAACCAAGAGCAGGGAAGGCTGCAGGTGAAGTCCTTGATGGCACAGCTGCAGAGACAAGCACGAAAATACTAAAAATGTATAAAGGATCCTTCCTTTTTTTTTAAAGGAAAAATGAACCGTTTTTGTCTGATGGAAGAGGATTTTTATTTGAACTGGGGCAGAGAATCAGCCAGAAGTGTGACTGTCCCCTAGTGCCCCCCTGGGGATGCTGGCACGCAGAAGAAGCGATTCCAAAGTATGAGGAAGAGCAGGTTGGAGACAGCTGCTGCCTTCCACCCCTAAATTACCAACAGGGCTCCTGAGTGCCAGGTGCAATTAAATCCCTCTCTCCTGGCAGCCCAAGCCCTCAGCCAGCCGGGCTGGGTCCTTTCACACACCTGGAATGTTGTGTTCCCTGTGGGAACAGCGTGGCTCCTCCACTGGTGTTTGGAGGGAGCATTTCTTGTGGCCTGTAAAAGCTGAGCATTCCCTGTGTGTGACGTGCTCTGACTCAGGGCTGGTGCTCAGCCTCTCATTACCTTTCAACAGCTTTCCCTTGGAGGCTTTTTTCCATAAAATCCATAAAAAGAAGGAGAAAAAAAAGGCAGGTCGAAAACCCTGCAGGTTCAGGCACTTCCTAAAGCAGCTGGAAGAAGAGGAGGCAGCTCAGGATGGGAACTGCCTGTGCCACCCACGCCAGAGCTTTGGGGTCTGTGGGACTGGGAAAGGGGCCTGCAGGTAGAAAAACGTCCTTGGATCAAGAGGGGATTTGGAGGAGCAGATTTTGAGCAGTGCTTCAACCCAGTGGGGTTATTTTTGCCTGTATTTAATATTCCTCAGCTGTTTGTTCCAGATAATTACTTTAGGAATAAATAGCAGGTTCTTAACTAATTTCAGGAAGGGAGAGAGGGAAAATTGAAGTGCTCTGAAAGGAGGAAAAGGATTATGAAATGTTTTGCCAGCTGGCAGAGATGCAGCTTTTAGTAAAGGGCAGGCAGATTCCACCAGCGCCGGCAGAGCTCCGCTCCTGCTGCTCTTCCAGCGCTTCCGTCGGCTTGTTGGAAGCAGCTGGAATTCCTCCTTGCTCCAGACTCCCCAAAACCTTCTTCCTAGTGCTGGAATATAAAGGCATTTCTCTGGGACCAGGAGGACTCTGGGGTGTAGAATGTCATGGAATGTTTGGGGGTTGTGTCGATGTTTTCAGGGATCGATGCGATCCTGGAGTTAATTGGATTGCAGCTACTTTGGGATGAGACACAAGTGCTTAAATCTCTTGGTTACAGCTTTTTGAGTGCTCAGAGATTCATTTTAGCCCAGGTACAAAGTGGAGCCCAGCACGGTGCAAGGAGAAAGCACCTCTTGCATCAGCCCACAATGCAGGAACGCTCAGTTCTGCTCCTGGAATAACCAGTAAAAGCCCAGGTATGGGATTTTCCCCCATGGATCTGCTGAATGACTGGCAGCAGGAGCTGCAGGGATGCTTTAGCTCTTTCTTGCCATCTGCCTGGGTTCTTTTTCCTTTTTCTGTATTGGAGCAGGCTTTTGGGACAGGGCTTTGCTTTGTGTTCCAGGGCTGGTTATTCCCAGCCTGCTGTTCCAAGCAAAATCCACATCCGTGGCAGGTCAAGCTTGCAGGGTTATTTTGACAGCAAGCTGCCTTTTGGGAGCTGAGTTTATTGCTGGCCTTGTTTTCCTTCTGAAAAAGAACACAGCGTGGGTGTCAAAACTCTGAGGATGGTTATTCCTTATGCTCAAATGTTCAGGAAACAAGGATTTACCAAAGGAGATGCTTTGGAATATTTATAATATCAAGTGGCTTGGGAAGAGCAGACAAAACTCAGTGGAGCTTCTTCATCCTCAGATGTGCTATTTGAGGCTCCTCCCACTGTTTTAAAATCGGCCTTAAAGATGCTTTTTGTTGTTTTGTGCCTGGGGTCAACCCGCCGTGTTGGGTTACTCCCAAGCCTGTTCCAGAGGATCCAAATTGGGATTTACTAGCTGGAAAACACCTCTTTCTAGCAGGTGTGCAATCCTGCAATTACCATTGCTTCCTCCAGTAGGATTTGGACGTTATTTAGAGCACAAATAAAAGACAAATAAAAGTTATTAGGATCACTCAAGGTCCTGACAACCCCCCAGCCCATCACCATCCTCAGGGTCCCGCTGTCCCTGGGCCAGAGGCAAATCTTCCTGCTTGGATTCTGGCACGGCTTGAGGGGGTGAAAGCTCGGACTCCTGGGGAGCTGCAATGTGTTCCCCAGCTGGGAGGGAGGGACCCTCCTTCCCTTCTGTATCCTAAGCCCAGCCCCATGCCAGACTGGAGCACAGCCCCATCCCTGACTGGAGCACAGCCCCATGCCAGACTGGACCCCAGCCCCATCCCTAGTAGGATCACAGCCCCATCCCTAGCAGGATCACAGCTCCATCCCTAGCAGGATCACAGCCCCATCCCTAGCAGGATCACAGCCCCATCCCAGACTGGACCCCAGCCCCATCCCTAGTAGGAGCACAGCTCCATCCCTAGCAGGATCACAGCCCCATCCCAGACTGGAGCACAGCCCCATCCCAGACTGGAGCACAGCCCCATCCCTAGCAGGATCACAGCTCCATCCCAAGCAGGAGCACAGCCCCATCCCTGACTGGAGCACAGCCCCATCCCGAGCAGGATCACAGCCCCATCCCAGACTGGAGCACAGCCCCATCCCTAGCAGGAGCACAGCCCCATCCCTAGCAGGAGCACAGCCCCATCCCTAGCAGGAGCACAGCTCCATCCTTAGCAGGATCACAGCCCCATCCCTAGCAGGAGCACAGCCCCATCCCAGACTGG
>JAOTQP010000001.1:61905223-61959872 GCA_026413545.1 Cichladusa arquata | reverse complement strand
GGAAAGGAAAGGAAAGGAAAGGAAAGGAAAGGAAAGGAAAGGAAAGGAAAGGAAAGGAAAGGAAAGGAAAGGAAAGACGCGGAAAGGAAAGGCGCGGAAAGGAAAGGTGCGGAAAGGAAAGGCGCGGAAAGGAAAGGAAAGGAAAGGCGCGGAAAGGAAAGGAAAGGAAAGGAAAGGAAAGGCGCGGAAAGGAAAGGACAGGAAAGGAAAGGTGGAGGATCTCGAACTCCTGGCCAGGTACCGCGCTCGGCCCCCCGTCGGCCCCGGGTGGCGGCGCGGCACCGGGGGCGGGGTGAGGGCTCCCGGCGCGGTGCGTGCGCGGAGCCTCCGGCGGGGGCGGCGGGCGGAGCGGGAGCCCCTGAGCTTGGGGTGGGATGGGATGGGATGGGAGGGGCCCGGCCCGCTGGCCCGGCCGGGCTCGGGTGCGCGTTTCCCTGCTCTCTTTCTGCGGGAGAGAGGCTGGTGCTGCGCCGGGGTTCGGCCCGGCCTTGCGCAGTGCTTCCCGGCGCTCATCCCGCTGGGAAAGCATCCGCCGTGCTTCGCCTCCCCTTTGCACAGAGAAGGAGCGCTTCCTTTTTCTCCCGCTTGCCTTCCTCGCTTGGTTGACACCTGTGTTTCCTGTGAAGTGCACAGTCACAGGCCGATTTTAGCATTTATTAGTCACTAAAAATTATGCTTAAGTCAGAAGTACGTAGATGGTGTTGCATGACATAAGCTGTTCTGGTCATTGCCTGTATTAGTGCTACATTCACCCCAAGCAGGCTGCAGAGCTCGTCTTCAGAGTGACAGACGTGCTCAGATACTCAGTGCATGGTCGGTCTTGAGCCCAGGCTGGTAATCCCCATCCAAGTCAACCATGTGGTGGAGGCACAGCTGGTAGTAAAGTTTAGATGGTTCCTAATTATTTTCCACACCTCAGGGAGAGCAGGATCTTAGGAAAGTATTTTCAGAGGGAATAACCTGTGCTATCCATGTGGCTCGCTTGCTCAGTGATTACCAAGAGTAGGATAAGCTATTGGTGAGTTGCTCTTCTTGTGTCTGGTTAAGTTTTATCCTCAGTCACAGATTTTATTGTGACATAAGGGTTGCTGGAGAACATGTATTTATAGAAAATGTAAACAAACTTGTTCTTTGTCTAAGTTACTATTTCTTTTTTATACTGGAACTAGTGTTCTACCACAATGAACCCAGAGCAGCATTTAGTGAATCTTTCTGTTGATCAGCAGTGTTGCAGCACCCTGAGGCTAGGCCTTTCTCAGTCACAATACTGGTTTGGTGGTAGGGGTAAAAATTGAGCCACATGTCTAATCTGTAGCCTTTCTATAGTTTTGAACCTACATCTATGCATTATCTGGCTGACACAGGGTAGAATTACAGCACTCCATGACATCACCCTTGAGGGTGGTAGCTGACCTACTTAAAATGGATTTTATTTGCTACTGCTCAGTGTTGGTCAGGTAGAATAAAGCTTTAGTGACAGTGACAAGTTTCTTTATTCTCTAATTATTTAAAATCCTAGTAGTGTTCAGGAGTGACCAAGAGACATAGACCAAGATTAGAGCTTTACTGGGTTTTTTTTTTAGACATTTCTGGCCCCACTGCTGTATTTCTCACACACCCCACTGAGCTGCTTTACACCAAGTAAAGAATCAGTTCCTCTAAGGACAGAGTCTCCAGATAGGCAGTTACTCATGCATGGGGTTGAACTGCCATTCATAGCCTTAGTGCAGAAAATGCCTTTTTGCATTGTGGTACCCAGAGGTTCTCTCTGGCTTTTCAGAACAGTGGCAGAGTATCTGGATATTGGGAAGAGTGATCAAGAGGTCTGTTTGAGAAGCACCTCTAGCCTAGCACCAGGATATTACCATTTTTTTCTATTTTTGTGTGCTTGTAGCACAGTTAATACACCATTGTGGAAATACTTGTTGTAAAAGTGGTTCCATAACAGACTCTGTTGGTATTTGAAAGTGTAGACTTAATTGCTCTAAACTACAAGTGTATTGGGGAAAAAATGGAGAAAAGTGGAGAACTAAAACAGTGAAGATCCTCTTGCAACAAACAAAGGTGGTAGAAGAAGGAGACGAGTGCACTTCATTATGCTGTTTCTCCCCTCAGCTTCTGCTTACGACTTTTATGGTTTAACAGGAACTTAGCACCTTTCTTGAGTTCAAGTACATGAGCTTCATGAGCTCAAATAACAAATTTAAAAATGTCCTTTCTTGATTGAAAAATCCCTGCCCACACTGTACTATAAAAAATAAAATCCTCAGGTCCACAGATACCTTCATAATGATACCAGTACCCTGGTAATTTTGGGATGACTTGATGTGGTAGTGCCTTAGAAAATTGTGCTAACGGAGTTCTCCTTTCAGGGAACTAATTGAAATTCTGGCAATTTCAAGAAACCAAAAGCTTCCACAACCAGGAGAGGAGAGCCAGGTAAGCTGACTTTCTGAATTGTGTTTCTTTGGGTAAGCATAATGCTTTACTTCTAATTGTTTTTCATTCTTTTGTTTGTTCTTACTTTCTCCCTTTGTCCTTGCCTATATTCGAGCTAATGGTCATAATGGGGCTTTTGCCCTGCTGCAAAGGCATTATTGCTTTTCCTGTTGCTTATTAATTTTTTTATGTGCTTCATAGGCTGTTTCTGCAAACAGGAAGAAATTTTATTTAATTTTTCATTCAAACAAAAATACTCCTATGGATGCCATTTGCTCTTCTTTGTAGCATGACTGAGGGTGTGTTAGTCTAGCCAAATTAAAAGTTCTACAAAACTGTTGTTCAATAGATCCTGGAACTGCTGATTCAGAGAGATGGAGAGTTTCAAGAGCTAATGAAGTTGGCAGTTGATCAGGGGAAAATCCATCATGAAATGCAGCTTTTAGAAAAGGTAGTAGAAAAGCGGGATAATGATATTCAGCAGCTGCAGAAACAGCTGAAAGAAGCAGAGCACATACTGGTAAGTTCATAATGATGTGTTTGCTTTTGAGTATCTTCTGGTAGAAAAGGTGGTTCTGGGCAAAGTAGTGTTGTGTTAGTTTGAGAAGATTTAAATATTTAAAACTTCATAAGAGCTTAGTGGGTTGGGTTTTTTTTCAGTAGTCAAACACTATTTAGTTATCATGGTATTAAGTTTTTTTTTAATGCTAATTTTCTTCTAAACCTACTTCGTTTCTGTGTATTTTGAAAATGTTCACAGAAGTTTCTCTTTTAAAATGCAATTAAATGAAAGGGTTTATTCACAGAGCTGACTTTATGTAGACATTTGTAAATTAAAGATGCGTTGAAGGTTTGATTTACTTTGTGGGTTTTTATTTTTTACAACTAGGCAACAGCTGTTTATCAAGCAAAGGAAAAACTGAAATCAATTGAAAAAGCACGAAAAGGTGAGTGTCCATGATTGTACATACTATGTAAATGCTATTCTAAAGAAAGTTGTTAGAGAGCTCAAATTGGGCCTTTTTAATTTTTTAAATTCTGCTATCACGGATTTCAGATGCTTTGTGTGTAAACAAATTTCCATTGCATTATGAAGCTGTAAACTTCAGAATAAAGGCAGGATTGAATTATGTTTTTGTGGCAAACGTATTTTAATATGAAAGTGTCTCAGTAGTCTTCTTGGACTGATAATAGTGTATCTGATTACCTAAGTGCCTTACCACATTGTCTCAGGAAGTTTGCTAAGGAAAGGAAGAGAGTGTTGGCGTGTATATGCACTGTATTTGAAAGACTGACTAGCTGGTGATACTAGATTGTAATTGTAGGAATTCCTGCCATTTTTTGGCAATTAACAAAGTAAAAATTTTTTTTTTTTTTTTTTTTTTTCTGGAGGGGCTGTTTTGGGGTTTTTTTTACAGTTTCTTTTATCATTTTGTTATGCCTCTTTCACCTAGAAAATCAAGGAATTTAATAAAGTTTCTGTTAATCTTGTACAGGCACATATTTGGAAGGACTCCTCTGGGTACAGTCTGTAATTACTAAATGAACAAAAAAACTTCTTTGCTACAGAAAATTGTATAATAAAGCTGGAGCTGAAGTTTCAGCAATTTTTTTTGTGCTTGTCAAGTACACTTGTTTAAGAGATTGTTTTTCACGAGGCTGGAGAACCATTGATATTGCATTTGCACTTGTGTAAAATCAGTTCACTGCAAAGCTCATCTTTGCACAGTCTGAGAACCTTACAAACAGTCATTGCATTTGAACCAGGCTCTTAATGTTTGGCAAAATCACGTTCCAGTCTTTTAGATATTGGTGGCCAATATTCTGTAATATTTAAATTATGCAATCTCTTGAGAATGCAGCAACATTTTTTTTCCATTCTTCCAGGTGCCATTTCCTCTGAAGAAATAATTAAGTATGCCCACAGGATCAGTGCTAGCAATGCTGTTTGTGCCCCTCTGACATGGGTACCAGGTAACTATTTTGTTTATGACAGTAGTTTTTTTTTAATAACAAGTCATGGTTAATACCTGGTCTTAAAATGTTTTTATACAGCAATAACCACCAGGGTTTATTAGAATAACATTGTTTTCAGCTGTTATATCTAATTTTTCAAAAAAATGGATATCCAAATTCCTGTGGATTTCACATGTATCTCCAAAAGATTATGAAACTGTCTGCTTTCATTAACAGACTGGTGTCCTCTGTTCTCTTTGTTTGCCTTTTCCCCTAGATGTTTACCCCAAATATAAGTCAAAGCCAAGTATGCTAAAGGCTTTTCTGTGTGATTGGTTGTGTTCCCTCTTGCCCCTTACAATATTGTTTCAGAGAATGTTAGTAAACAGTGGAGTCAGAAGCACAAATTTTACTATGATATGTTTCAATTTTGGGTATTACCCTCTTTGTCCAAAATGAAAATGTGTTTGATCCAATTCCTGTCCTTGCTGTTTAGCTGTGAAGTAGCAGGGAGTGCAAAGATATCTTTTAAACATGATGGGTGTTTTTGTTTTAGTTGCTTTGGGTTGTGTGGGGGGATTTTAACATGCTTTTTCTGCCAAGTCTGAATGAACAAAGGAAGTTAAAGTGCAAGGCAGACTTGGATTGTAATAAAACAGGTGTGATGCTTGTTGCTCATTCAAGCAACCACAACTGGGGTTTTTTGGTCATTAAACTAGACTCTGAAGCTAAAGCTAATGCCTGCAAGACAGTTGTTAAATATTTGAAAGCATTCTTTTTCGTTTTTTTCTTAAAGGGGACCCACGTAGGCCATATCCTACAGATCTGGAAATGAGAAGTGGTCTTTTGGGTCAGATGAACAACCCATCCACCAATGGAGTCAATGGACACTTACCAGGGGACGCACTTGCAGCAGGCAGACTTCCAGGTAAGTAAATCTCGGTTTTGTTTTGTTTTTCTTTATTGTTTATAGATTCACAACAGTTATACATTTCACTTAGCAAAGCCAAGTGAGAGGTAAAGCAATGAAAATTGTGGTTAATGTTCTTCCCTAGCAGTGAAGACCTAGTAACGAGAGGTAATTAGAAATAGCATAGTTTTTTAAAATTTCATGCTAAACTGCAGACACTACAGCTAAGTCAATATAAACAAAACTCAGTTACCTTCATATATTTTAAATAAATAATTAAGTGATTTTCAGATATATTAGAAAGAAGCACTTTTAGAGCAGCTTTTGCTTAGTGGTGATGACAAAGCATGGAATTGTGAAAGCTGTATTTGTTTGGAAAAAAGGTGGTTTATTGTCATTCCCTACCTTTCTTTGAGTCTATGCTTAGAAGTTCTGGATTTAAAAGACATGGCAGGGGACAACTGCTGGGATAATACACTGAGTGTAGGAATCAAGCTTTAATCCCTTAATTGCTTTGTGAAATGGGCACTTCCATTGACTTCAGTGGATTCATTCCTTCATGTAAAAATTGAATTTGGCAGTAAATTCCAGTAATTGAATCAAGAGTTCAGTTGCTCTGTACCTGTGCAGCATTGATCTACCATGGTTAGACTAAATGGTGGAAAAAAGTCTTAGTTTGGCTTCATAGGAGATCTGTAACAGTTTTTACGTATCTCTTAAGCCACTATCAGGCATTATAGAAAGCTTGTTTTCAAAAATCGTGCTGAATTTGTTAAAAAACCCCCTCTTGCGACTCCGTGGGTGAAATAGTAAATTTGGATGTTGTGTCTCTGATCATCTGTCTAACCCTGTTGTCACCTCTTAGGAAGTGACTTGACATTCTGCATCATCTCACTTTGTAAACCTCTGGCCTCAGATAAAATGGGTCAGTGAGCTGAATGGGAGTAGGACCCTGACATCTGTCCATAGCAACCCACCAGGAAAATGCTGAGGATTGGCCCACATGTCTTTTCTGTCCTTTTGACATATGGTCAGAAACGTTAAGGTTGTGACTTCCTAATGGAGCTTGAGCATGTATTTGTGAATGTTTTGGTGGAACCCATTCTGGCTTATCCTTTGCCTTAGAGGATGCAGACTTGATCCATTTACTTTTGAGTGCTATCTCTCTAAGAACTGAAAGGAATTTTCAGGAATTTTAGGAATTTTCCTTGAGAAGCTGGAAAATGTGGGATTTAAACTCTTCCAGTAAAGTTCTTGATTGAGTCTTGGGCTCCTCTGTCAGGTTAAACCCTCAGATAACTAGACTGTCAAGGTAAGGGGGAAACATTAATTTACAAGAAAGTTGAAACTGCATTTTAAGTAGGGATCTTGAATGTGTTGGTGTGTGGAGGTATGTTCTGAGAATGCTTATTGTGGGATCTAGTCCTTTTGGAGACTCCTGCAGAGATGTCCAGTTACTGAGACCTTAGTGAATGTGCAGGCTTTCTGGACTGCTTGGTAGCCTCCAAACTTTTAGATTGCTCAGCACACACATTCAGCCTGGTTTAACAGCAGACGGGTTCTAGCATTGAAGCTGTGTAAGTAATGTAAAACACTGGCTTCCATTCTGAGCTTGTTCAGTTAAAGGCTTTTCCTCTGAATTTTTATGGTCTGCCTGAATTTTTTTTTTTAATCTAATATTTTAATCTTTTTTTGCATATTGACAGACCGTGCTAATTTTCCTTACTCCCAGTAGTGGTGAATGCCAAATCAGTTCAAACTGATTTGAAGTGCTTTGAAGGTGAAAAGCTCTGTATTGACTATGAGTTATCAAGAGCCACCTACATAAATGGGCCTCTCTGGCAGAGCAGACATTCACACTTACAGAGTTGTTCCATCATGAGATGTTTTCCAGCTGTTACTGGAGGGTTTAATCTGTCCAAAATTCAGAAAGGATTTCAAGATTTGTTTTGATTTTAAATTGAAGTTCTGGTTGAGCTGGAATTTGTCAGTATACAAAACTGAAAGTTTTCTTGATTATGCCTCTTTTTTTCCAGATGTGCTTGCTCCTCAGTATCCTTGGCAGTCAAGTGATATGTCAATGAACATGCTACCTCCTAATCATAGTAATGACTTCATGCTGGAGCCTCCAGGACACAATAAAGAGAATGAAGATGATGTAGAAGTTATGTCAACAGACTCCTCAAGCAGCAGCAGTGACTCAGACTAGGTACGAGGGGGACAGTATTCCTAGTAGACCTTTCCTGTGGAGAAGGTATGTTAGATGCTGTTTGTCACAAACTGCAATATCCTTTTGTTACACCAGCAGCCCTTTGCAGGGAGAAGATAACAGCTGGCTCAGAAATAGGGTGACTAATTTAAAACCATGGACTATAGACTTGTTTTTTCCTATTAGATGTTCTGGGAGCTGTCTGCTGGGGGGAGAGATGTCAGATTTTCAGTGATTGTGTAAATGTATGTTTGCAAGAGATGTGTAAATATATATTTATATATATGTATTTACTATACATTAGATAACATAAGTTCCTGGGAAAAAGGTGTAAGGGGAATCCCCTTGTATGTTTGTTAGTAAATTTACTCTTTTGATGATAGCCTTTTCTATGCCACAGAAATTAAACATGAAGTTTGTAATTTTAGTATCTTTTTTTGTTACTGCCTAAATCCATGTTCTTGATCATCTGTGTATCAAGAACAAAAATATGGCAATAAGGTGTAATAAAAGAGTTTGTAATTATTGTAATATATAATGAATGATTTGTCATAAATAAACTCAGCTTTGATCTAACTTCAGTTTTCCAAACTTGAATCTTAGATGAGTTGCTATATAACTTCAATACTCAGCACATTTTATCCCAGTATGTGGTTGAATTCTGATTGAGTTTCAGAAGTTTGTACTCCATTTTCCCCTGTGCAAAATGCCCGGTCAGCATTAGAAGCGGCTGAGGAGGAGTCAGAAGTGGAAAGCCTGTCCTTCCTTTTCAGGTGAGCCCTTCCAGGTACACACAAAGCTGGGCAGACCCTGAGGCAGCGAGTGCCCACCCACAAGGCTGCCCCAAATACTTGATTAAGTGTCCTGGGACCCTGGAGGTGACAACTTTGGGACATGCTGCAGATTTAGCTCCTTTCAGATCAAAGTGCTCAAGGATTTTTCTGTTCTTGTCATCTATATTTTTTTCACTTCTTTGAACCTGCTAATTTGTTTACTTTGGCAGTTGCATTTCCTGCATCAGCTCCAATGTTATTTTGTCTTTCCAAAAGCACTTCCCTTGGCTTTCCTTTCCTTGTTCTGTTTTGCTTAAGGAGTCTGCTTTTCTCTTAGGTAACGCTCTGATAAAATTTCAAAGCTCATGTGAACTGTTGCTCCTGGCAGTTACAGGTTTCTGTCCTGCAGCACGGCTTCCTGCAGCAGAGATCACAATTCTCTTCCCTTTTCCATTTTGTAGATTTCTCACAGGAAGTATCTGATGAATCAGGTAATTCCTCCTTTGCTCAAGTAATCTTTCAAGCATTGCTGTCAGTAATGCTGCCACCTGGGACCAACGTGTACAAATCCCGTAAGGATGTAGAAAGGAGAAGGACTTCAGTCACATTCAGTCACATAATATGAGGCAGTGGGTTTTGTTTTCAGAGAAATGGGGAATTTGATTTTGCCTCAGCTGTTCCTTTTAGAAGTATTTTCAGAGTTATTAAAGTGTCACCTCTTTCACAGTCTGAAGCTACTCATATGCATACATATTGTGACCTTTATTCAGTATCATGTTTTCCTCTTGGGTGCTTATCTCCAACGTTTTTCCTTTTTAATTCATATTAATCCAAATACATGTGTCCTATCTCAGTCCTCCTAGTTAACCTTACCTACCCCTTTCCTAGTCACATTAGTTTTTGTCTTAAAACATGTGTGATCAGAATCATACATAATATTGCAAAGTGGAGTTTCTTAATGCTTTGTATAATGGAACTGGTATTTTCTTTCTAAATGCCTCTCTCTTAACACATCACACAGACACAGTTCACCAGTCTCTTTTATCTTCCAACTTACAAGGACATTCTTGAAACAAAATACAAAAATAGATAATTAATACTCATGGGAAGTGTAGTGTTACAGTCTACCCAAAACTCTTCTTTGGCTGTATCATGTAATTCACCAAATGAAATACTGTGGAGGTGAGTGACTGTTTCTAGACATTAGAGGGAACTGAAGCAATGACCACTTCTTTTTCTGGGTTGTTAGTTACTCTATTAAAATATTTAAATGACACCAGTGTATTACATCCAATGTATTACATCTAAGAAATAGCTAAGGCAACAGCTCTGCCTGCTTAGCACAAAATCAAACTCTGGGTGTTAGATGCATCCTAATCAGTTTCCTTGCATCAGTGCTCCAACCTATGTACAGTTCAGGAGTATGTTTCTCAATGCTTGCTAACTCTAGTGCCATTTTAGGTGAATTCTGTCAGTTACAAACAATTTAGTGAACCATGATACGGTAATTGAGTGTTCTGTTATTCAGTGGCTTAGGTATGTACATAATACATTTTCCTATTTAGCAAAAGTACCAAAAATCAGAGTAAAGACCTAGTTGAACAGACTGAGTCTCAGCAGCAAAAGTCAACTGAGAACCACATTTTCTGGAGGGGTGGGAAATATGAATGTGTGATACATACAAACAAAGTTATTTACGTTGGGGATTGCTGACAGCTGGTTGCAGCACTGCACTGTAGTCTTTTAATTGGTCAATTTAGAAAGGATACAGAAATGCTGACATATGGAGATACTGTTTGTGTCCTCATTTCAGTGTCTGCTTGTGTATTTACAAGAGACAGAATGAATATAATCATTAACAAAATATGCCAAGAAAGTATTTATTGTATGACAGAGCATCTTACAGCGGTCCCTGTTCTCTCATCAGAACCTAGATATTTTCTAAAATTTAAAATTGTACTAAATAATTTTTTTTCTTTATTCTTTGTGACAGATGGGCAGGACATCTGTCAACTTTTCCTACAGCTCCTTTGTTGACAGCTGAACGGAATAATTTTCAGTGTACATAAGGTTGCTTTCAGGAAGTAAATCTCCACTTTTGAATAGAATAATTACCTTTTTACAAAGGTACAGTAGCAAAGGACTTTTTGGTGATATTTCCCGTTTCAAGACTGCCGTGTAACGTTGCTTCTTTCTTCACTTCAGAGAATGGGTGTCTGTCCTATAGGAAGTTGCTCATAATTAATACTTCAAACACTAAGCAGGAGGATTGCCAGGGGCAGTAGCATCCTTATACCTCATCACTCTGTTTCTCAGCAAGAAGGGCCATCTCCATTTTAAAAAATATATGTATAAAGTAAGGAAGAGCTTTAAACCTTTCAAGCTGATTTAAGAACTGAGAAGTCAATTCATAATTTCAGGCAATTTAAATTTCTCAGTATTGTGCCTGTGTTTTATTCAAAAGAAATTAAAGATATCTTACAACAGTTTTGTACAATGAATATATATAAAGGAAATAGACAAGATATAAAAGAACCCTGAGAAAAAAAAAAAATGAGCCAAGTAGTGATTTCATTAAAACTTATATCCTAAAATCAATTGCTGATATCTTAGTGACTACAGCTGGAAAAGAATCAAAATTGGTTACAGATTCTAGAAAAATTAAAAATATTAACTCCTTGGTTTTGTATGTACTGTTGGGTACTGTTATTTCATTCACTAACAATGCAGTTATTTAATCAGTCAAACTGAAAATGCACAATTTTACCAAATCTTAATAGCCAGACATACAGAATTACATCCATCTGTGCTGTTTAATACTGACAACTCTTATTAGCCACAAAATATGATTTTTGCCATGGAGCTACACCTATAAATGAAATTTGTTTCAGCCTAGTAGGGTAGGCACTTCTCCATTCCAAGAGTTCAATAACAAATTGAGATCAATTGCAGAGATCTGACACATTTCTGCAATAAATTCAATGTAACTGAGGCTCTAAACAGAACTCTGTTATGAAAGCAACTAGCCAGAAGGGTCAGGGAATTTTCATTCCCTGCAATAAGTCATGACAATCTTTTCACATTTCTAATACTCATTTGATTTTCAAGTGTACACTGCTGTCTGCAAGAAAAAAAGGCACTGTCTATTAGAGGTAGCTTTTGTTCATGACAGTAGCTTCATAACTGAAGCTAAGAGACAAAGCTAAGTTTTAAAATTGGTCCAATAATTACAGGAAAGTGGGTTTAAACGAGTAAGTTTTGTTGCAATTGCTTTTAAGTCAATAAGCTTCCCTGGCTAGTGCCGACTTCCAAATGGCTGTTCATCCATATAAAAATTAACTAGATAAAAAACACTGAGTTTTTTGTAAAAGCAAATGTTAATTGTTAACTCCTAAACCAAGAAAAGGGTCTGGAAAGAGAGACAACTGTTGCATGAAACATGGGAAAAGCACTGGAACAGTTGGCATATTCTTCTTTGGGAAAAACAGTATTTCCACATGGGCAGGGCACTTTATATTTTTTTTTCTTCTATGCCAAAAAAAGTGTGTCAGTCCTTTAGATTTATGTCCTTTATGTTTACATAACATACAATTTGTTTTTACTCTAATTGGTGACTTCCCGTGTACCCCTTTAGATGATCCAGCTCTTCTGAAAAGGGATTGTAACCTTGCTCTCTTAAACAGCGTAAGGCCCAGAACAGTTGATCTGCTGGAGGAAATTCATCCCATTTGACCCATTCCCAGCCTGCAGAGGAAACAAAAAAAAAAAAAAGAAGAAAAATCAGAGTATACAGAGTTAAGACAGGACCCAAGGAAACAGCATGAAGCTGTGGCAGGGGAGATTTAGGCTTCTCTTAGAAAAGGTGGTGGGGCACTGGAATAGGCTCTGTAGCTCAAGGAGTGTTTGGACAGCCTTCTTAGACACAAGGTGGGATTGCTGGGGTTGCCCCATGCAGGGTCAGGAATGGGATTTCATGATGCTTGGGGGTCCCTTCCAACTCAGGATATTCTTTGTGTCTGTGATACAACTCCGCGAGTCTAGATGGATCACAGAGAAACTACCAGTACCAAGACAAGTTCTCCGTTGCGTAGAGAGTCATTTTGCCTGAGCAGTTTTGTTTCCCAGAGAAGCTGTGGATGTCCCATACCTGGGGGTGTTCAGGGCCAGGCTGGATGGAGCTGGGAGCCACCTGATGTAGTGGGAGGTGTCCCTGCCCGCGGCACGGGGCTCGGAACTAGGTGGTTACTGACCCTCGTTCTTGTCGGGCTCCTGGTTGCGCGGCTCGGCGCCCGGCTCGGCCTCGCCCTTCATGAGCACGGTGACATCGTGGTAGCGCCGGGCCGCGCACACCGCGTTCACGGCCGACGCGAACCGCACGTGGCGCAGCCGCAGCGCCGCCTCCTCCAGCGTCTCCCGCGCCGCGCACTCCGCCAGGCTCTCCCTGCGGGCGGGCAAGGCAAGGGAGGGGACGGCACGGCCGCCTCAGGCAGGGCACGGTGCGGCAAGGCGAGGGCAGGGCGGGGAGGGAGGGAGGGAGGGCGCGGGGCTCCTACCCGAACTCCAGGTGGCCTCCGGGGAGCTGGTAGGTGCCGGCGCCCAGCGCGCCTTTCCGCTTGCCCAGCAGGACGCAGTTGGGGTGCGCGGCGCTGGTCACCACCACCCCCACGCCGACGCCGGGCCGCCGGGGCTGAGCCGCCTCCTCGCCCATGGCAGCGCCGGGCGCTCGGCGAGGCTGCGTCCGCCGCGGATCCGCCAATCAGGGCTTGGGATCCGCGTTTTGGCCGGGGGCGAGCGGAGCGCGCAGGACGCGCGTGGTGCTGACGTCGCGGGTGAGGAAGGTGGCGAGATTCCAAGGAAGGTGGCGAGGTTCCAGGGCAGGCTGCAGACGGAGAGGTGCCCTGTCCTGCTCTTTGCCTCGGGTTCCTCGCTCCTGAGTGCGCTGGCACTGGTGAGCTCACCGGGAAAAGGCGTTGTGCGAAGGAGGGCAGCTGAAAACAAGATACGACTCGGTTTTTGAAGGTCAGGGAGCCAGTCGGTCCCTGACCGCAGATTTGTTCAGAATTTACAAAGTGGCCCTTCCTTGGTTAGCCCTCCGTTTCTGGTCTGTGAAGAGTCTGACGCTGAAGTGTCACGTTGGAATTATTTAAAAAGGAAACTGCAAGCTTAGCTGAGCAGAGCTCCACAGGCAGAATAACAGTTCCTGACTGATAAAGAAGAAATAAAAGTTTCTGCTGACAAATCTTTACCTTCATTCTCACATTTTATAAATTACAGAGATAGATAGAATACAAGATACAAGCTTGCATTTTCTTTATAAACAACTGTAAAGTTTGTCAGATTTTCCCCTTCTTTAGCCTCTTGATGACAGCAAAGAAGTTTTTTATTTGCAGACCTTTAAAATAGTTTTTGTTGTTGTTTGTTTGTTTGTTTTTGTTTTTGTTTAGTTGGTTTTGGTTTTTTTTCGTTGTTGTTTTTTTCTTTGTAAGGTTTTTAAATATCTATGTACATATGCTTTTGTTTACATTTGAAGGTCACAGGGCCAAACTGGCTGAAGCTTATTCACATTTTCTGAGATCACTTTTCTGGGGTTTAACTGCCTGAAGTGCCTCATTACAGCATCACATGGGTCCCAGTGTTGGCATGAAGGGCATGTCAGGAGAGAATTGCTGGGTATGCTGGAAGCAAGCTTGCCCTTTGACAGTGTTTGGCTGTGCTGCTTAACTGTGATGTCAGCCCATACCCTGAATTACTGACATTGGTAAATAATAATAATAAATAATCTTGGGCAAATTGCCAAGGTAGCAAGATTTTTCATAAACCAAGCTCATTCATTTGTATCTGTTTCCCCAGTACAGCTGGAGTACCTCAATCTCCAGATGAAACACCAGACATATCAGTTATATCACTTCTGTATTTACATTTTAAAAAGACAATGATCTTACAAAAGCCATATCAAAGTTAGTATGCCAAGATTTTCCCTTCCTCTCTACCATCCTCTTGATCACAGCAAAGATGCGAAGTTTTACCTTTTTACAAAACTTTAAAATGGCTAAGTTTTTGTTAAGGTTTTGAAATCTGGTTGTATACAGATGTTTAGATTTGTTTCAATTTTTTCACATTACATTTGTGATCAATATAGAGAATACTGTATGAAAAGAAGCATTTTGTTGTCTGAATCTGTTCTTATTGATTGCATTCTAGGATTTATTTAGGACATGCCTATGCAGCCAGATTTTGCAGATCATAAAGTAAATATAGGCTGGTTTTCTGAGTTTGATGTTGAACAGACATCCACTGCAGAAAGATATGGGAATAAACCAAGAATGAGAAAGTAGCAAAATCCTCTGCCACAGTAGTATGTTGAAAAGCTTGCAAGATTATGATTTATATATGCTTTTAAATTTGTTTATTAATATTTTATCTGAGAAAGTACTTCTCTCAAACAAACAGCCAAAACATGTGTCCAGCAGCTACTGAAAAAGAGGCAGATATTTTTTAGGCCAAATCCCTCATTCATTATGCTAAGGCTTTTATTGACTGAAATGTATGTCTGAGCTGATCTGAATAAAAAAAAACCCACCTTTTTTTTTTTCTTTTTCATTAATCTGTTTTCTTGCATGCTGTGGGTGGCAGGGGGAGGGGATGGGACAGAGTTCGATCAGATTAAACAGTACAAAGCCAAACCTGACTCAGCAAACTGAGACAGAGATTTTTATTTTAGTAGGATGTGTTCCCTGATGCAAATTACAGCTCAGGTACATAAATGAGGGAGGCAGTGAGTCAGAGCAGCTGGGAGCAAGAATGGTGGGACTAACCATGTTAGAGACGGGCCAGATTTACGTCAGATTAAAATTATTACATGGCTGTTCCCTAAGAAGAGGACACATAGGGAAAACAGGTTAGAAAAGCATACAGTGTACAACAGCTTACTGAAAAGCAGCTACACAAGCAGAAAACATCAATTTTTATGAGAATTTCACACACATGGTTTCCTGGCTATGGAATTTACTATATGCTCACTTTTTGCTTAGTGGAAGTATGAACTGGAAGATGTAAGGATTATATTTAAATATTTTACATTGCAAAGCTGGCATTCAGAAGCTGGGTGGAATGTGACAGCAGTGCATGACACCAAAGTCCTGCCAGCACCCTGGCTGAAACTTGAACTTGAAAGATTTTTCTTCTCTTGCATTCAAGCAGCTGGTTGTTATCCTGAACCCTGATACTGAAATTGTAACATTGTTAACTATTTCCTCACTTTTATTTTAGCAGAATTATTTCCATGACACCACATGCTTCTATTAAATTGCTGTCTTTTACCATAAATCATTGCTTACTGTAATATTGCAGCTTCATAAGCATTATTAGTGGAAATTAGGCAAAGTGTGATACATAGTTTTTATGTTGAAACATAAATAACCTCTGATCACATTTACATATGGAGAGAATAATGGTGTATGCAAGAGCAATAGGACAAATTAGAGCTGTACTACAGGTGTGCTGTCTTCATTGCTTGTTTGCTATGTACAGATAGGATTGAGTCGTTGAAATGAGTCAAGATGCTGAGACAATTCTGTTTTATTTGTAGCTTTGTCATTAACACTTCAAGTGACCTTGGGCAACTCATAGGCATGTGAAGATGGATTGTGCTTCAGCTTCAATGAAACTTCTGGGTATACTCAATCTCAGGGGACCCTGAATCAGAAGAATATAAAAGTGTCTGTTCCTTGTCCATCTAAGATAGTACCTGGAGGTCTAGAATGGATGTCTGGAATACAGTAGGCAAGAAATCATAACAGAATTTTTGACTACTATTCTACAGCCATCTGTGGCTTAGTTACTTCTCAAGGCAGAAGTGGCTTCTGTATATTTACTAACCCTCTTCTTGTTTATCTTCTTTAATCTACCGAGACTCCTCTTGAGCCCATGTAAATTTTCATCATATGCAGCATCTGTGGCAAGGGGCTCCACAGCTTAGTTATGTGATAGATCATTTTTGCAAACCAAATCCTTTTGCTTTCACTGAGCCTTTCACCTGCCAGCCTTCCTTGGTTGGGAAGAGATGGTGCTTTAGTGATTAATGTTCATACTGTACTCTGTAGAAAACTTCACCTATCCAGACCTGAGAGTGCACACATTAAATGCCTGTTTGATAGCACAGATGTCAGAATCCTTGCAGGAGATATACCAGAGCACCTTCAGGGAAGAACCCTGGATTGTCTTTTCTGTGTGACTGGAAGGAGAGATGGAATAGCCTGTTCATATTTCAAATGGGTGGAATGAATAGTTTCATATTATTAGATGTGCCTGAGGATCCCCTTAGCAACCTGCAGCTTGTCCAGAGACAACCACGATGGTTCTCCTGCAGACAAGCGAGGCAGAGAGAATTCACCATCTGTAAGATGTGCAATGTAAGGCAGTGTAGACACCACTGAAGGATTCTTCTCACTTTGCTTCCTGGTCAGTTTTTTTCCTCTGAGCTTGGCTGACTCATCAGCTAAACCTGTTTACTCATCTACCATACCAAAAAAGTGGGCTCTTCCCTCCTATCTTCAACTAAAAATGTTCTGGAAAGCTCAGGGTGATTTTCTCCACTGGTACTGGGATGCTTTTTAAGCCCCTGATAAATATCTTCTTGGAAATTTCCTACCCTCTGAACTCATGGCCTTGGCGGAGGCTTTTACTTCCTCATTCTGACATTCTTGGCAAGACCCTCTCTCCTGATGTTTTTCAACCATAAAGTATCAACCAGTGGAGCTTACAAGATCTGGGAAATAAATGAGACTGCACCATTGTCACTACATAAATGTGATAAATTCATAATAAAGCAAATTCATGTCTAGTCATAATGCCTGAGCCTTCCAGGATGCTATATTTGGCCTCAAACAGGATGCTTTATCATTTGTCTGTTCTCTGTTAAAACTTCTTGGCTCCTTCTATATCATTTGTAATGTACCTTTCCCCTGCTTCTTTATAGTTTTAAATACAGCTTTTCAGAGAGGGCCTCGATCCTGTGTTAAAAATCTTATTCTGATTTTAGCAAGAAATCTCACAATTTTAAACTTTGAATAGGATGGAATCTATTTCTGGAGATTTAGCAAAACCTCTATATCTGTGGGAATCCTACAGTGCATTCCTCGTGCAGTCTCTGCAATTGCAGGTCAGATATTGAACGAGGCTGAGCCTATACCAACCTGAGCGAGTTTATACTGGACTTACTAGGAATTTGCCTGGTTGTAGCCAAGATTTTTTGTCTTTTCTTGTGTCTCTAACAAAGCAAAGAAAAGGTGAATGTATCATTTCCAAGAACTGTTGTTTCTAAGGTTTTGAGTTGGGCTTACAACCACCTTGTGCTGACAGTCCAAGCCAGATGGTGGCACTGGTGATCAAACAGAAATCCAGGCATTTTTACAGTCCGTCCCAGTCAGAGTTTTCACAGCCAAGAAGGAAATCAGACAATACAGCATCCAGATAATTAAAGTTCTTCATACAGCTATGTAGCAGACTATAGATAATGGCAGCAGCTTTCTCAGTGTTTCTAGAAGTCCTTCAATATTGCCAGCCATGTGACATTTCTTCTTTTGATGTATAAGGTAAAAACTGCATTCATCTTGAAACTGGAAGGATAAGTCACTGCTGGTGAGAAGAAGATACAGTAGTAGTTGTAATCTGAATGTTTTACAGCCTTTTGCTAAGCCAAGAATTAATTATAAGCCCAGAGAGACTTGTCCAATTTCCCTGCAGCAGCAAGTAGCTGAGTCAGGATATAAGTCTGGTTTCTTGACCTGCAGCCAGTACTTCTCTGTGAACAGTAGCTTTGGGCTTTTAAGCTTAAGGTTTAAAGTTTTGCCAAGATCCATTACATCCTCTTGTAAACGTTGTTGCAAATCCTTTCCAGGGCGGAGGTCATTTTGGGGAGTCTCCTGGAGTTAGATTTCTTTGAACGTGGAAATGGCATCCATGTACTGTCCTGTGATGGAACTGCAGCAGTTCCTGTGACTAGTGAAGAGCCACTGTATGTACAGAGAACAGAAAGAGCACAGAGTTCAAGTGCTTTTTCTTCCCTTCCCCTTGGCAGGAAGAAATATTTTATCAGCTGTGGTGGGAAATCTTCATTGGTCTATCAAAATTTTGCAGCTGCTTACAGGTTCAGTGAAACGTACTCCTACCTTGTGTGTCTGCACACAGAGGTGCAGAGCTAAGCACTCTGCAGAGCTCACTGCAGTGCTAACAGGTGATTAACACCAGGTCAGCAGAGGACCAGGAGTAAAATAACTGAACCAGAATGACTCCATCTTTTGCAATACTTACCCAAGGAGAAGTTATGATAATGCATTTTCAGTTTCAGAACAAAAAGAGGCAACTCATCTAGTTATTTATTGGGTAATTCAAGTTACAAGACTCAAGAAGAATCACAGGTCCAACAAGGTTTTCCTTCACATCAGATCTTGCTGTGATGTTAATACTGTTTGAAAGTAACTGCATTTTAACCTTATTATTGGAAGAGGGCATTCTTGCTCCAATTTCCCTGGCCAGTGCTATTTTCCTAATTACCATTTTGTTTTCAAGGAAAAAGCTTTGCCTCCTTGTGAATCACAAGGTCTGGTCAATAGTTTCTGCAGGGGCAGCTGTCCCTGCTTCAGTTCCTTAGTGACCTGAGTCAAGGCCACCGAAGAAAAAGTACAGACACTGAACTGCAGAGTGGGATGCGCAGCCTGGAGCTGTGTGAGGTAGAAATGGGGACTGTGGCATGGGGAAGGGGCCTGGCATGAGTGAAGGGGCTGCAAAATATCCTAGTGCTCAGTTCAGTGATAGTTAGAAACACAAAGATTATCTAATTTCAAACCCCCTGCCGTGGGCAGGGACACCTTCCACTAGACCAGGTTGCTCAGAGCCCCATCCAGCCTGGTCTGGAACACTGCCAGGGATGGGGCATCCACAGCTTCTCTGAGAAACCTGTTCCACTGCCTCCCACCCTCACAACAATTTCTTCCTCTTATCTGATCTTAACCTGCCCTCTTTCACTTAAAAAAAATCTACCTTGTCTTATGGAAGAATGGGTATGTTTGTGCTGTTGCACGGAAACACCCTGAGATATGAAACCAAAAAACGTAATCCTTAGACTGAAAATACTGAAAGTTCTTTCATCCTGAGGCTGAACCGGGAGTGTGGGCGTGGCATAAGGGAGCTGTGCTCCTTTTCTCCCTTTTAACAGAGCTGGTGCCAACCGAGGCCGACGCGGTCGGAAGGTTGTGTGGGGGGATTACACCCCGCGTAGGATCCTCGCGGAGCAAAGCTAACCTTTATTAAAACCAAAAGAGGGGGAATAAGGCGAGGCCGGGAAGCGCCCCCAGGGCCGCTCCTCCCCGGCGCCGCGCGGGCGTCACTGCGGGGGCGGGGCCGCGCCAGCGCTTCCTGCCCCGGCCCGGCCGGGAGCGGCGCGTGCGCGCTGCCAGGGGCACCCGAGGGCGAAGGGGCTCGGCCATGGCGGCCTCCATGATCTGCAGCCGGGTGGCGGCCGGGCTGAGGGGCAGCGGCCTCCGCGCCTCGCTGGGTTCCACCGCGGGGAAGGTAGCGGCCGCTCGGGAGCGGGGGTGGGCCGGGCCGGGGCTGGAGCGGGGCCGGGCCGGCCGGGCTCGTGGTCGCGGTCTCTCCCTGCGGAGCGCCGGCGAGAGCAGCGTCCGTGTCAGCCCACTGCTGCCGCCGTCCTGCGCTGCCCTGCGGCGGGGCTGGCAGCCCTGTGCTCACCTCTGGTGTGCGGCCCCCGCAGCCGCTGCTCTTGCTAGTGGCAAGTCTTCCCTGCGTGGTTCCTTGTCCCTTCCTTTCCAGCGGCCCCGTCCCCAGCTTGCTCGGAAGTCCCCGTGTTTCCCCCTCCGCCGTCACCTTGCTCCTAGGAGGGGTCGGGCTGTGCCAGCTAAGCTCTAATTCCAGCTCGCACCTCGCCAGCCTCTGCTCTCGGTTCCCGTGGATGCCATTCGTGGGTGCGGGCTTGTTTTTGGCTGCGGCACTGGGAAGCGGTGACACGGAGGAGCTCGGGCGGCTGCGGTGTGTGTGGCACGGCGTGTGCCGCCGCTGCCCCTTTCTCTCCGGCCGCGTTCCGGGGAAGGTCGCCCTGAGCGCCCCTCTCCAGTTACACGGAGCCTCCCGGGGCCGGCCGCTCGCTCGGCCGCTCCTTCCTTGCGGTCGTGCCAAGGAAAGGGCGTCCTGCTTGGAGAAGGAGTTCTTTGGAGGCTGCCCAGGCCCTGTCGCTTCGCTAGCTTGGAATGCTGTAGTAAAGCTCGTGTGTCGTCTGCTTGTTTCCTTTATTTGAAGTGAAATGAAGACTTAAAAAAATCCAGCTTGTTAGAAACTTCCTAATACAGGCTGATTTTTGCAGTGCTTGTGCCAGTGGTACATACTAAAAAAATAAAAATAAATGCAAAAAGTTCGTTTTGTATGTAAGTTTCTTTTGTATTCTTTTTACCGTGAGTCTTTTGGTTTCATCTATGTTAATAAATTAGCTGAATTCAGTAGGTTTCTTGCTTTGCTTGTGTATAAAATTAAGGTGTTATTTGCATATAGTGAAACACAAAAGATGCAGCAAACTTTTGCATTTGTTGTTGTTTTGTGTGACAGTCCTTGTCAGTGCTAGTAGTTTCACCAGCTCTTTTCCCCTGCCCAGTAAAATCCCACAAAATCAAATGCTGGGCCTGATATGAATGACTAATGTGGAAGGGTAGGATTAAATGTTCAGGTGTTTGCACTGGTGCACTATAGTATACTTGTTTAATATGTAGATTTTTTTAAACCTAAACAAAGAGGGTAGTGTTTCACAACAGTCACATTATTCTTTTTTTTTTTCTTTTTTTTTTCTTTTTATTCTTTTTCTTCAGGTACTTGCTGGAAGTCCAGGAATACTCAATAATCATGGGTTTCAAGTGCAACAACAGCAACAGAGGAGGCTATCACTCCATGAATACCTGAGCATGGGACTGTTGAAGGAGGCTGGCATTTCTGTTCCACATGGAGTGGTTGCCAATACACCAGATGAAGCTTACAAAATAGCAAAAGAAATAGGTATAATATTAAAAAGAACATATACACATAGACATGGGATTGATACAGGCTGTACCTACTTTGTCTGTGTTGGTAAGATGTTGCTTGGAGTTCTGAATATACCTTCTCTTTAAGAGAGCCTTCCCTGTGAAGCAACTTTCTTGTTAAGAAGGAGTAGGTCAGATATGAATTCTATTAGCTTAGACTAATATAACTGCTTCTTTGAGGTGAGTAATAGACTCTGTACAAATCCTGGATTTCTTTCTGCTTCCAGCAAGGTTAGAGGAAACCTTGTGTGAAGGCTTTCATTGGTGGAGACAAGATCTCATGTAGAACAGAAGATGCAAACCATACTTTTCTTTAGACTACAAGAGAAGAGTAAAATTGTATTCCTTTGTGAGAGTGCTTTTCTGGCAGAATGCATCTCCTTCATACAGGAGGGGAGGACTTTGATGGCTTGTAGTTATATGCTGAATTCCTGGCTTGTTGATGAAAAAGAATCCAGTTTCATTTGCTGGGTTCTTAAATACTTAATTTAGAATTGAGCTTTAATTTTGGACTTGACTGCCTGTTAATTTGCCACTTTGCCTAGAATGTGTCCTAGTTAAATCTTGTTAAATTTGGATTTAATATGGAAGTCAGCTTCTATTGAGTCAGGCGTTAGAAGGTGAGGGGTTTTTTTGGTTGGTTGATTTGTTTGTTTGGGGGGCGTTTCTTAGTTTAAAGGCTGGGAATTTTTTTTCCCTCCCTGGAAAAGCATATTAGGCTTGTCACAAAGTTTTAGTGAAGGACATTGGTTGTCATATTCCTTTCTCCTGTGCAAATGCTCAAATCTCTGTTCACTTCCAAATGGATACATTCATAGTGATTCCTGAAGTCATAGGTTTTGTTGGATTCACTTCAGTTTCATATATAGATTTAATGTGAGAAATGAGATATGAAAAAATG
This sequence comes from Cichladusa arquata, assembly GCA_026413545.1. NCBI lineage: Eukaryota > Metazoa > Chordata > Aves > Passeriformes > Muscicapidae > Cichladusa > Cichladusa arquata. The sequence continues at coordinate 61,937,602 of JAOTQP010000001.1, read as the reverse complement.
GTAATTTTTCTTGTAGAGCAAATTATGCTGCTTTGTAATGTAGGAAAGAATTGAAAAGCTGTCTTTACTTCAGACATGATGTCCCAGGTATTGTCAGATACCTTCTTTATCTTGTTTCTGTTAGAGAGTAAGTGATACAAAATTGTAAACATTTCATTAATATGCAAGGAAGTTGCTAAAATACTTCTGAGAATGGTTTAAGCTTCAGAACCTTACCTTCTGGTAAGAGTGAGTTTATAGCATGATCAAAACTTCCCAAATCAGGCATACCCCTTTCCTCTACTTTAATATCTGCACAGATATTGCTGGAGGAAAAGGAGAGAACCTTTGTCTATGGCTCTTCAATCAACAGCCCAGAAACTCATAGGTCAGGATTCCTTTGTTTTATGTTTGCTCAGAGGGGGCTCCTACAGCAGTGTGGGTATGTCTGGCTGCTGGTTTATAGCTCTGTGTCATCCCTGTGACATCACAGGCGTGCCTCTTATCTGGAGTATGGGACTCTGGGCAATTTCTTGGGGATCAAAAGGATGAAGTTGTGAAGCGTGTGAGTTGACATCCTTTGGTAAAGGAATTCAGGGCTTCTGGTTGTCAGCCAGATGCTTTGTTGGAGTTGATGTGTAGTCAGTGCTGTGGCTTTCTTTGGTACTTGAGATGAGGAAGTGAAAACTTCCCGAAAGGAGAACACACACTTGAAGTTTTGAGGCATTACTCGAACATGTCCAGAACTCATTCTGAGTGGTGACATATTATTCTTTGCTCTGGTGTTTTGGATTTCTTTGTTTTTGTAGGCATTTAGTTGCTGGCTTTCATTTAGTACTTAAAAAAAAATCAACAAAACACAGACCAAAACAAACAAATCTCTGTCAGAATGAAAAAATTAACTTTTTTGGTTCACCCGCTCATTGTTTATTTTTGTTGTGTAGGAATAGTTGCCAGTATATATGAAATTATTCTTTGTTTCTTTTTATATACTCAACTGTTTTATCAAATATTTGTCTGGACCATCACAAAGACAGTTGATAATACTCTCTGCTCAGTTTCCCTAGTGTTGATCCACATGTTCCTGGTAAATTTACACAGGGCAGAGTTCTGATTAAAGGTTGAGTTTGGCATTGGATTTCTTCCCTTTTCCAAATACTTCCCTTAGAAATGGGTAAATTTTTATCCCAATGTATAGCAAATGCAAACTTTTCATTAACAGAGATTACCATTGGTTAGTTGTGGCTGTAGCTAAATCAGTGTTACATAAGCATCTCGCTTAGATTTTGAAAAAATGAGCTGAGTAAGTTCTGTTCCAAAGCTTTGATAAGAGACTGCAGCATGCCTTGATTGCCTTGAAGTTTATGGCTTGCTCTTAGCCACGTGTGCATTCCAGCTAGCACTGTGACCAGTTCTGGTTGAGAAGCTCTAATGTGTGTGTTATCAAGAACATGACTAATGAACCTAAAGACTGTTTGGTGAACAGATGCTTGATCAGGATGATGGCAGTTAGCTAAGCAGAACACACTATTTGAAATGAGCATTGCTGTTTGTTAAGAGACACTTCCATATGTCCATATGCAATGTATTTTTGTAACTCAAGTTTTGATGCCTCCTGATACCTTCCTCTGGTAACAGTTGAGTGGAAGGTGTTGACATACTGTGTACTTGTCTGGAGTGTTTTTAATAGCATATATTTCTATTCATAATGATTTCAGAAGTAAGACTTTTTAAGTTAATATTAAATTAATATCTTGAAGTTGCTTTTATGTGCTGGTGGTTTTGTCAGGTTTTCAGGTAATGAATCCCCACAGCTTTATGTGCATGGCAGACTGTCAAATTTTAGTAAAATATAAAGCTGTATAAAATAAAAGTTGTTGAGAGAGTGTGTGCAAAATATTTCACCTTTCTACATCAGAGTTCTTGAAAGGAGACTGAAAGCTCCTGGAATCAAGTCTGCTACTATTGCTGTTGGAGTTTGAGGTCCAGTGCAGCTCCATGTCCTTGTGGTTTATAAACAATGTTCTGTTTTGGTATGCTTTCTACAGAATGGCTCCAGTAATTGGTTTGGCTGTGTTCCTGCTGACAGTTATGTGATTAATAGATTTTTTTTCAGACCTCTTAGGTTTTTTCCAATGTTACTAAAATTATTTAAGTACTTTTCAGTGTTATTCTTTTTCTGTCTGTTGTTTAAACATACAACTTGTATCTGTTATAAAAACTTTAAAAAGTAATGTGTAAATCTGGGTAGGTTTTTGAATAGAGTTTTTGATCCTAGGCTTGATGTAGTCAGAAATAAAGCTTAGTAGAATGTGTGCAATTGTTTTCTAGGAAAGTGCTTGCTGTTCCTTTATTAGCTCTTCAAAAGACATATTCCAGGCATTGTGGCAAAAAGCTGGGATGGTTTTCTCCTTAGGGTATGCCACACCCACCTTGGCTGTCTAATTTAAGTTTTTGGGGTTTTCTAGTCTATGTCATAGTGAAAACTCCTGTCTGTCATATTTTTATTTATAGTATTTTTTTTGGTTGTTTTGCCATTATCAGTTTTCCTTGTTGGTAATTATCTGTCTGTTCCTGATATCTTTTAGGTTGTCTGAAACACCAGAGTGTTTATTCAGTTGCTCTGGGACATAGATGATGATCTAAGGCAGCAAACTTAAGCAGAAATGCCCCAGGTGTTAAAAAAACCCATGCAATTATGTTCCTACTTACCTAGTCAAAATCTCTGGATAAACAGCAGTAATAGTTTAGAAACCAAACATTTACTGACATTCTGGCAAATGTTATTTTTTTTGGCACCTGAATCTTGCATTTTGCTTCAGTCTTTGCTTTTTTCTGTAGTACTTTGAAGTTAAAATATCAAAACATATGGTCGATGATAATTCACTAATTAAAATCAACTTGTATAACCAGCACATTCAAATTTCGACCTCTGTATTTTAATTGCTCAACTTAAGGTGTTGCCAAAACCAAACCTGTCTTGTGAGCTGATGACAAGCTTGATGCAGTTGATTAATGTCAGGAAATATTTGTGTAGAAGATATTTTGTAATAGCAAAGTATCTTGTTCAGTCTCCTGACTGGTATGGCCCTTTCAGTGAAAGTGTGATGGTTCCTGGCACATAATCATTTCAATAGTTATGCTTTTGATTTCCATGCAATGCATCTTCCAACACTCAAAATTTCAAATGCTGAAAAAACATGATTTTAAAATTCCTGATAGCTATACTTACTAATGAAATGCAGAGAGTGTACTCTGAAGAGATTCTCTGCTCTGTTGACAGAATTAGGGTCAGCATATTATGTATGTTGACACTCCTGTTGTTAGTTAAAAACCCATCTTTTCTCTTCCTAAATGCCAGTAAATACACCTGTGTTGTTTAAACTTAGATTTTTGTATCTGTGCAACAAGAAAATATTAGTTTGTATTATAAATGAAGGGTTACCTTTTCTGGTACAAGAACTCTGAAAAACAGACTGAAGCAAAAGTTACAGGTCTGTCCCTCTCAGGATAAGTTTGCAGTTGAATGGTAGTTGAGAACTTGATTGACACTTGTGTTGCTAACCTGTCACTGCCCTTTACTGTTGAAGAGATTAGGCTTGTCTGGTTGTTCTGAAGGTGTCTGTAATGTGTGGAAAGCAGTACCTCTGCTACAAATAGTATTGGGCAGAGAAGTGACAATTAATGTGATTTGACAAAAGTCAAAATGGAAACTTGTGAAGCAGAACCTTTTAATCAGGCCTATCCGCTGTAATCATTGGACTTTCCACTTGCACAGGAAACTTCAGAGATCCAGTAGGACAATGACCCTTCTTGCCTCTTAGTAAACTTATTAGAATATTGTATTTTTCATGGGTGTCTTTCTGCTTGCCTGCATGCATTCTTTCTTTCTCTCAGTTTGAAAGCTTAAGTTACAGAATTTCTCCTTACAAAAAAATAGATAATAGTACTGATAGAAGTGAAAATGGTTTTGTTTGCTGACTGTGTAACTATCTCACTGTCTAGTTAATAAATGATTGTTGAAGGTGAAACCTGTAGTATTAGTAAATGTATAGATTTTTGTTGTCCTGAACAGATTAATGCTAAATCAGTGTTCTGATTTCAGACACCTGTTCTCATTGGTATATACTCCTAATTTTCTAAGCATTTCTTAGTTTTTTCAGGCTATTGTACTTATATATGCTTTTAGGGTTGACTGCCATTAACATGGAAATGTGGTGCTTACTAGATGCTTGTTCTGACATTCGTGGCCTTTGGCTTGCTTGCCCACATGAGTTGTACTGGTGTTCTTGTGCCCTGTGTTAAGGCTTTACAATTTGTTACTCCTGCTGAAAGCTGAAGTCCTGCTCACTGAAGTTCCTGTGTGTGTGTGCCTGTCACATGGTGCACAAATCTGCAGAAGCACTGTCTGTCTGCTGGATGAGCATTTGCCTTCAGGGAATCACTGTTCTGGTATGCTTCAAGGCATGATAGCTCAAGTGCTTCTGCTGGCACAAGAAATGAGGCTGGAGTGAAAAGCTGAGGGCTGGAGGCAGGATGGGACTTCTGGTGGTGTGTTTGCTGGCATAAACTGTGTGTGGGTATCTGCTCTAGGGCAGAAACTGCTATTTTTCATTGAAACACAAGCCTGGCAGTATTTCAGAGCCACATGAGAAAAAAACAAGGACACAACTGTTGATACTGAGTAGAAAACCATGGTAGCTGCTGGTTTCCAAATTTTTTTCTTGGGTTACTGTGTATCAGCAGTTCTTTCTTGTGTCAGATTGTGTGACAGTGCTGCTGGTGGAACACTGTAGACGAGGTGTATGGCCAAACATTTCTTCTTGATTTAGAGTAATTTTCAATAGGAGCTGTGGGAAAAAATGTTTATTGAACAATGAACTTTCTGCATGATGGGTTATGGTTTTCTTGGGACTATTTGTTAAATTTGTTTCAGGTACATCTGTGCAGCTTAATTGCTTGTAAGCATAGCTGCTCAAATAAACCTCTAACTTGTTCATGCAATCAAGCAGCTAGTTTGCAGTGCTAGAGGAAAACTATTTGCAAATCATTAGTAATCTGCTCATTTAATGACTCAGGTGTTGCATAAGGGTTAGTCCAACAATGTTACAGCCAAAACTGATTGTGAAAAATTAAAAGTTGTTTTTCTCACACTCTTTTGGATGTCTGTATGTTGACAAAATATTATAATGCGTAATAATAACATTTTAAAGAAATATCTTCCAGGATCAGAGCATTTAGAGCATTTAGCCTGCTACTCTGCCTAAGAACAAAAGAACATACTATTTAGGGCAATTCTTAGCCTGCCTATTTTCTGCAGTCCATTACTCCTCATTTTCCCTCAGCATTCATATTTTTTGTCTTAAGAATATGAGAGAGAATACCTCTGCCCAGTTCTAGAGACTCTTCTATTCTTCCTTCATCTCTCCTGGCAGGCTTCCTTATATTTTATGTAAAGAAGGGTCTTTTGTACTTTTAAAAAACTGACTTCCTTGGTAGATGGTATTTGTTTTTGGCTGGTGTAGAGCAGAAACCAGAATGAACGATTTACATGTAGTCATGTGTTCTTGCTCTATCCATCACAGGTATGGCTGAAGACCATAATCATGTTCTTGCTTTCTTCTCCTTTGTTAGATTTAAGGATGTGCTAAGCTCATAATCTTGTAAGGGAATCTCTTAATTTCAGTGATCATCTTAGGTACTAATTTACTTTTATGCCCAGACCTAAATACGTTCCAGCTGAGATCTTACCAGAACTTTAGTTGGGGTCTCATTTGACTTTTTCAGATTCTGGTGTTTGTTGCTAGGAGGAATAATTGCTACAGAGAAGGTGCCCGGGGGTGAACTTCATGGCTTTTCTGAGGACTTCTCTGTAGATGCACCTTTTTATCTTCTGAACTTAGTGTAGGAGATGGAAAACAAGCTTTGTGCTTAGAGTAATTGTATAAAAATTGTCTTGTGTGACTCCTATAAAGTATGTTAACTTGATTGTCAGTAAAAAATAGTTATCTTCAGGAACTGAATTAAATATTAGAATCATACACTGTTATAAACACACAAGTGTATACTGATTTACAACCTTTATGCCTCTTTTGCAAAAGAGCTTTAAAATCATGTATGAATTCAGAGATCTGTTGTTAAGTAGACATTCAGGAAGTAAAATCAACAGATAGCTAATTGGGAGGAGTGACTTGAGTCTTCTGCTTATAGCCACCCTAGCTTGTGATATGATTTGAGCTTAGTTTCACCTGTCCAGGCAGGACATGGGTCAAAATAGGAACCAACACAACTTTTGGTCTGTCATAACCTTCCTCAGTTTATGTAGTGACTAGTTTTGCTTGAGTGCTGTAATTTTTCTTAGGCATTTCCATGGTTCCCTTTTAACATCCAAAGGAACAGCAAGTTCTTTTTTGGTTTGGGAATATCAGAGTTGCTCAGCTTGATGGTGGAATGAGAAAAAATTGGGATGTGCTGAACGAATGTCAGTGGGGCAGCTCGTAACATTTTGCAGTCTAGCTGCTGTCTGTACTCTGTATAAGTGAACTTGAATAATAACTCAGAACTTCAGGGTTTTTTTCTTTTGACTTGATGTACTCTTTTTCTTTGTTTTTTTTGTCTTTCAATGACGATTCAGAATATCCCAGTTGATTTTTGTTATATTCTCACACTTTACTATTTTAACTCAAATGCCCGGTTTCCCCTAACTAGAAGAATATTTTGTAAAGGATTTTTAAACAGTTAAAGCCAACTAAAGGGCTTACTTTGCCTTCTCTGGGGAAACCAGTGGGTTTGTTTAGGCCTCTGACTTCTGCAAAGCTCTCAAGCCTATGCATTAGTGCTATGCTGGATGTAAGCCAGAGTGGACCTGGCAAGCTGGCTTGGGTAAGTGCTATAGTTATATATCATTGCTGGGAAGGTAATGGTTTGCATTACAGGTTGTTTGTAGGTGTTTGAGGAAAACCTTGCATATGGTATGTCAGACATTCAGTTTCATCTTGTTAATAATCTGTGAGGTGCTTACTATTTCTTACCAGGTGCTTAATCATCCATGACTCCAACACGTATTAAAGATGATCAGAACACCAGCATTTTTGGGTACTAACTCACCAAAGTTTGTTCTCAGAACAGCCTAAAGCTGCAAATTGTGGATTGTTTGAGATTTTTGGAACAATCTATGTGAATTACAATATAGGCTTCGATTCACATGTGAATGTTTTGACTGGTGGGCGTGGAGAAGGGAGGATAAAATTAAAGCAGTCTTTGTTATTCTACCTGAAGTAATTTGTTTTAGTAGTCAGATGACAAATTTTTGGATTTTCTTTCATTCTAGGTTCAAAGGATATTGTGGTAAAAGCACAGGTTTTAGCTGGTGGTAGAGGAAAAGGAACATTTGAAGGTGGCCTCAAAGGAGGAGTGAAAATAGTTTTTTCGTAAGTTCTTTCTAAGTTATCCAATCCAGTGGAAAAACTTCAATGTTTCACATTATGAATTGAACCTATTGCTTTCTTTAAAACTAGTGTTTTAATTATTAACCTTAACAAAAATTAAGTATTTTTAAATGCTACTTCTGTTTTTACAGCAGTTTCTTTGTCACATTCTGACCTTCTTTTATTCTAGTCCAGAAGAAGCAAAAGCTGTCTCCTCCCAAATGATTGGGAAGAAGTTGTTTACCAAGCAGACAGGAGAGAAGGGCAGGATATGCAATCAAGTATTTATCTGTGAGCGCAGATATCCCAGGAGAGAATACTATTTTGCAATAACAATGGAAAGGTCTTTTCAAGTGAGTAATATTAGAAATAGAAGTAAACTAATTAACTTGTTACAACTGAATTTTTTAAAAAGTAAGACTGTTTACTGTACTGTTCACTTGCTTTTGAAAATTAGAAGTATACAAGCTAAATTTTGTTTTCCAGTATATCTGACTATATGCCTTTGTTTTTAAATGTTATAAAGATGTAACGCTACAATTTGAATTTACAGAATAATAAATGGGTATTGGTAGCCTCAACTGAAGTTCAGAGACACATGGCCAAAGGGGAGATGGGTAGAATAAGGGGATAATTTTCATTTTGGTTTTAATGTGCGTTTGCCTACCAGATTATGCAATTTAGTTTAAAAACAGAGCTATATATGTGCATGTGCATGTACCCCCTATTTTAGAGTGTCAGAAACAAGATCAGAGACAGTGTTGTGGAAGAGCAAATGATCCTGCATAAATCCAGCATACTTTTTCTCCAATGTGTGAAGGTTCCTAGAGGTGCAGTGGTGTGTCCCTTGATTTTTGAGAGTGTTAGTAGCTTTGTTATACTAATGCTCTCCAGGAAATGGCTAAGAAGATTTGAGCCTAGAGGTCTGTCTTCAGAGCTTTCAGGAAAACGAAAGCTAGTCTTTTCTGCATGTATGGGCTGTATGTGTGAGTGTATAGTTTTTTAGGCTACAGTTCAAATGTGGTTACTGAAATGTGTCTGTGTTCTGACAGGCAAGTGTTCTATTTGGAGCATAGGAGATGAATTGCTAAGTAACTTTAATGAAGCCAGGATTTGGAACAGATCTTGGAACTTTATTTGCTGAAGCTCAGAAAAACTGGGTTTGGTCTGTTCAGATGCTTAAGAGTTTGCAGAGGCGCTGGTTTTGGTAATTAGGGGATATTTAAGTATGAATGAAATAATTTCCTGTGGAGGAATGAGAACTAGTCTTACTCTTTTTTGGTAGCCATATTAGGAATTAAATATTTGTTCATTTTTCTTCCTCTGTAGTGTTCTTTTTGATAGGGAAGTATCAGTAGTGTTGAATCATGTGACTTGGGCACCTCTGTTGTGATGTGTGCTGGAATAGAGCAGGGAGGATTCAGAAGTTACCGTATGCACCACAAGGTGGCATTAAAATGCTGTAAATGAACAGATTTTAGACTTAAAATTGTGTAAGCAATAAGCAAGGATGCTTATGGAAATAAAATTTACTGTAACTGGTCGAAGCAAATTAGATAAAGAAGGGAATCATGTTTTCATGACTTGTTCTTGCTCTTGTATGAAAGAAATCTTATTAGCACATATTGATCATGCTGTGTGGGTTGTTGCCTTTTGATAGGGATGTGCTTTGTTTTTACTGCTGACTTTATAAGTCATGTTTTTAGATGTGCTTGTAATTACTGTAACTTGTATAGGATGCTTAGGATGAGGAAATGCTTTCAAAAGAAGGAAGTATGAAGGTTGAATAGCACACAGTGTTTATTCCTGATGTTGTTGAAAACCTTTTCCTTTAAGGAGGGGAAAAATGATTAAAATAGTCAGCTGAAACTAGGACTCTATGACTTGGATATTGTTCACCTGTACAGGTTTGTGTTTTAAGCAAAACTGTTCACTTTGGTCAGTTCTATGGAGCGATGAGTTATTTTATGATCAGTTTGTAGCTGACTGATAGTTCAGGATAAGAATATCCAGAAATGTTCACTGAGTTGAACCTTGCAATTAGATGCAGGATAATTTGCCACCTGTGTATTTCCATTTGGAAGGATGGTAATGGGAGAGGAGTGGTGTGGTTATTAAGTGTGTTCTCTGAACTGGTGTCACATTTTCTATTAATAATTGTTAGCAGTTATAATGCTGTTTAGTCTTTGAGTTCAGCTGATAGGAAATGCTGCCTTAGTACACCCATGGTCATAATCCATTCATGGGTGGTGATAAGGGAAGGTTGATTGAAGGGATCCAAGTGTGTCTTTACTGTGAACTGGAGGAGAAATTTTAGGTTCCATGGTAGTGAGTCCTTCATGTTTTTGTTGAGATTTGGCTTTTTATAAAATAAACTCAGCTGCAAATGCTGTCATTGCTGGTTTCTTAATTTCTTTTTATTAATGAGTAATTGAGTGCTGTTTTGTTTTTGCTATGACTTACTTTCAGTTCAGTAACTTTTGTTACTGAACGTTGTGATCCAACTGAGCAGGTATGGTTTGCAGTAATTTATCACTAAATTCTGCAGACCTCCATTTGGCCTTGGCGTTGAAGCATGGCAGAAAGAATGAATGAGTGCCTGGCATTCAATCTGTGTTTGTGTAGGAGTGAGTGAAGAAGATGGAGGTGAGAAGGTGGTGACACTTTGTCTGGTGGCACCTGAAAGATAAAATGTGTGTGATTATGAAGTTGAATCTTTCTATCAAAATTTAAAAACAGTATGTCGGTGTTAATTGTTTTGCTATGCTTTATAGAGGAAATTTTTCCTTGTTAAAAGAAAGTAGACCTCACATACACTTTACATTTGGAAAGTATTAAAAGGTTTTGTATGGAGGTATTGAGTAGATGGTAACACTCTCTTCAGAGCATAGAAGAAAAATGCTCAAATAAAATTTTTTCTGACAAAAAAGGTTTTATTGCTGTGTAGTATCTTATGGTATCAACTAAGTTCCAATTGTGTGGTATAAATGTACTTATGCTTTTTTTTCCTTTTTGTTCTAGGGTCCTGTGCTGATAGGCAGTTCTCACGGTGGTGTTAATATTGAAGATGTTGCTGCAGAGAATCCTGAGGCGATAATTAAGGAACCCATTGATATAGTAGAAGGCATAAAAAAGGAGCAAGCTGTTAGGGTAATTCTTAATGTGGGAAAGTACACATTACTGAGGATGGGAGGGTTGCTTCTAATTTTTGTAAAGGGTGTGTGTATTCAACTGCTGAGTTGTCTTAAACCCTTGTTTGAAACAGATTTGAATTAGATATTTAAGTGTTTTGAGGTAAATCAGTGTAAATCCAACTGCATGGCAGTACTTTATTTAGCTTTTGTACAGCTGTGCAAAGGCACATCATGATAAATTTTTATTAGTTCTTTTTTAGGATAAGTGCAGTATTCTGTATTGAAAACAATCTGTTCAGACCGAAGAGTGAGTTTGGTTTTTTTCCCCCCAATTGACAGGGCAGGTTCTACAGCTACAAATTCCAATGACATTGAGATAATACCTAAACTGAGACACCCTAACATGAGTTAACAATAACCATTCTTTTACTTTCAGCTTGCCCAGAAAATGGGATTTCCTCCTAATCTGGTGGATGAAGCAGCTGAAAATATGATCAAATTATATAATCTCTTTCTGAAATATGATGCTACCATGATAGAAATAAATCCTATGGTGGAAGATGCATCAGGAGTTGGTAATGTTTCTTATTCCTACTCTTCATGTAACACCTTGACATGGTTTGGTTGCTTCTTACTGATGAAACTTCAACTGTATACAGCAAGGGGAGTTAACATTAGCATGATATGTTGAAATACAAATTTAATAAAGCAGATAAATTTGAGAATCTAAATATAGTAGGAATCTGCTCTTAATTGCTAAGTACAATCTTAAGTGTAAGTAACTTCCTTTTTTAATTTTTAAATTTTTTAATAGAGAGCACATTTACCCAGGATGAGGCATTCCTAGAAATCAGATGTTTTCAAAATTCATAAATTGAAACTTGAGCCATCTTATGTATCCAAAACTGGTACTGTGATGATAACCAGAATAGCAGCAACTACAAGAAATCTCCTGCCTTTATGGCTCAGGCATTTGAATAACTGATGGAGTGTGATATATTGAAAGACTGTAGGGGTTTAAGTAATATCTTGATGTTTATCAGGATTTTAGCAATCCAGTTGCAGAAGTTATTTAATGTTCAATCACAACCAATTTCACTCTACAAAAAATAAGCCTGTAGAGAGTATTTGTACTTGAACTCAGATACAACTGTTTGAAATTTAAATATGAAAGTATCTCTTTCATCGAAGTGTGTAATTACTGTTACTGGGGTGTTTTTTTGTGCTTTTTTTTTTTTTTAATAGTGCTTCAGTGATCAGTACAGACCAGTCTTTCCCATCTGTTTCTCGCGCCTTGTTATTTTTATATCATCTTCACTGTGGGATAGAAATGAAGTGATACATTTGTACAGACAGAAACTTAGTTCTGATGTAAAGAGTACTGTAGGTTTTCTGCTTGCTAAATCTTAAGTAAATTTACTTCTCTGTGCTTTTTCCTAACACTTTTTCTTCCAGCTCAGACACTTCTTCATTGTGTTTCTGTGTGCTTACAGTTATGCACACATTACATATATTTATTCTAAAAGAAAAAAATAAGATGGATTAAAAAACCTTAAATCAGAGACCTTCTGTAAAGATTGGTTTTATGCTAATTACTTATGGTAGTGCATTTTCCCCCTTCTTTTCCAGGCTGCAGTGTAATGTGAGAAAATTTGCCAAGATTTAACAAACAGCTTGTAAGCTTTTTTGGGTTTAGAGTGTCTCAGGAAACAGTTATCTTCCCTTTTTTTGAGTAACTGATTATATGGGGAAACTGGAGAGAATCTTGTATTTATTGACAGTGGTGCATGTATCTTTTTAGGAAAACTTTGTGTTTGGACTGTGTGCCAAGTTTGACTTAACATACTTGGACACATTCATGTATTCTAATATTAAGTGATGGTTAGTAATGGTGGGTTTTTTCCCTTGCAGTGATGTGTATGGATGCAAAGATAAACTTTGACAGCAATTCAGCTTATCGTCAGAAGAAGATCTTTGATATGCAGGATTGGACACAGGAAGACCAAAGAGACAAGGATGCTGCAAAAGCAGATCTCAACTATATAGGGTTGGATGGAAACATAGGCTGCTTAGGTATGTACTTTTTAATGAATTTTAAATGGTCTAGTGAATGTATAAACTGAATTCCTAAATGTTATCTTTATTCTCATATAGTCAATGGTGCTGGTTTGGCTATGGCCACAATGGATATAATTAAACTTCACGGCGGAACTCCAGCAAACTTCCTTGATGTTGGTGGTGGTGCTACAGTGCAGCAAGTGACAGAAGCCTTTAAGCTTATTACCTCTGATAAAAAGGTGAGGGAAGAGTTGGCATATCAAGGTCCTACACAGTGGTAAAACAGGCTGTGATCTGGAAGACAGTGCTTAGTGCATGTTCTCCAGAAAACATGTTTTTATAAGCACAGAACTAGAAAGAAAGAAGGTGGAAATCTTAGCTTAATCTTGGTGCAGATGAAGGAGGGCTAATGATCTACTGAATTTTTTTACCTTTTTAAGTAATCAGGTTTTTGGCTGTGAGTAGACAGTTTCATGTCTTCTGGTTGAAATTACAGCTGTATTTGAATCTTCCCAGAAACCTTGGAGTCAGAAGCTCTCACTGTCTGCTGTTTAAACAGAAAGCAGAATTCAGTTGGTTTTGCACTTTTTTTTTTTTTTTTGGACCAGTTTTACAGCTGGGTCTGTGTTTTGTGTAGAGTTGTAGAGATGAATATTTGCTGTGCCATGCACAAGTAAGTTTCTAAAGTACTGATTCTACGTAATGTAAGATAAAATAACTTCATAAGGGGCTTGGAAGGGCTTTAATACTTATCCTGTTAAAATTTATCAGAAGTGCTTGAATATTATTAAAATAATAAATTGGTTGAAACTAGAAGAAGAGCTTTTCCATAAAAATAATATGAAGGCTGGATTGATGGTCTACATAGAGATGCTTATCCTTGGGAAACTTGGCAATTTATGGCTTTTTGAAAATAAAGAAAATTATATTAAAAGGGGTAACTGTAAAAGGTGGGAATGACTTGCGAGACCTGCTAATGATATGCTGCTTTTGTACCACAATTTTGTGTACCACTTGCTCATCTTTGGAAAGGGCCAGAAACAAATAGGGAATGATATTCCAGAGGAGCTTAGTCTCTTTCTCAGTGGGAAGATTTATTATAAAGTGCAGGGTCTGTAACACACGCCAAGAGTGTTACAGAATCATTTAATCATTTGGAAAAGGCCTCTAAAATTGAGTCCAACCATAAGTCTAACACTGCCTGGTCGTGCACTAAACCATGTCTCTAAGCACCACATCTACAAGTCTTAAATACCTTCAGGGTTGGTGACTCAGCCACTTCCTTGGCAGTCTGTGCCAATGATTAACAACCCTTTTGGGGAAGAAATTTTTCCCAATATCCAATCTAAAGCTCCCCTGGTGCAGTTTGAAGCCATTTCCTCTTATCTTACTGCTTGTTACTTGGGAGGAGAGAGAACAGCACCTTGCTACATCCTTTCAGGCAGTTGTAGAGAGTGAGCCTCCTTTTCTCCAGGCGAAACACCTCCAGCTCCATCAGCACATCCTCATAAGCCTTGTTCTTTCTTCACGTTTTTTCAGCAAATTGAGGGAGCAATGAGGGACACAGTCACAGAGCACCTGAATTACAGAGAGAAGAGAAGAAACAAGGAAGCATCTGAGGGTTGCTGATTTGGGAAAAGTTTTTGCAATGCAAATTCTCTGCTGATGTATGGACAGAGGGTGTCCAAAAAGACTTCTTAAGACAACTTTTCCTTTCTGCTTTCTTTCAGTTGCACACTATTTTATAAAAAAAAACAGCAACAAAAAGCTGTAGCTGGGATTCTTGGTGCTGAAACTCAGAGCAGTGCAGCCCACTGGTGTCACAGCCTGCACTTAGGGGTCAGTTCAGGGTTTGTTTGGAACAGCCTTCTGAGGTGCCAGTCTAAGTTGCTCATTAGTAATAGGAGCAAGTACAATGCCAGATGAGATGGCCTGATCTATCTCATATAATTGCAAGATGACGGGAACCAAGTTACTGTTTATGAACCAGTTGCACAGGAATGTTTTGTTGAGTTTGTTTTGTCATCTAAGGCTCTTTACCCATTTTGATTCCTGATTTGTTTCATCTTTCATCTCTTGACCATGGTTCTTTTTACCCTTCTTTTCTACCACTTGAGTTCCCTTAACTGCTGGCTAAATCCTCCTGAGTAAAATGTATTTCAAATAGCTTAGCTCTACACGTGGCTTTTAAGTAAACTGTGTAAACAGGGTCTTGTGTATGAGTTTTAAAAATTTTCTGTTTTCAGTATTTGGAGCTACTAGTGTGGGGGTACCTCTGCTGGAGTGCTGTTAGCAATGGAAAGATAAAGAGTTGACAAATACCTTCTCCTGAAGTAACTGCTCTGCTGTATGTCACTCTACAGTACTGTACTTTGGTTGATGGTGTTCTATAGAGCAGAAATGTTCTGTCTTTTGCAGAGTTCCTTAATGCAGTTAAAGATCTTGAATTATCCTTAGACTGAAGGCTGTGTGCTGCTTTCATGTGATGTGTCTCTGGCCATTTTTAATGTGAATATTGTCATTGATTCTGTAGGTACTGGCTATTCTGGTAAATATTTTTGGTGGCATTATGAGATGTGATGTTATAGCACAAGGCATCGTTACGGCAGTAAAGGATTTGGAGCTGAAAGTCCCCATTGTGGTACGGTTGCAAGGTGAGTGTGCTTCATATGTATTTTCATGTATTTCTCTCTAATTGGCAGGTGTTACTGAGCTTATATACTGTGTAGCAAGCTGCCTGTGAGTTGAAGTCAATCGAGAAATAAAGCAAACCTTGAATTTAGGTGGTGAGGATTGCCAAGTTAATCAAGAGACTTCTGTTGTATTACAACAGACTTCCTGCTTTTTAACTACTAATGTTATTTTCCAGATTTATTAACTAACTTTTGGAACAGGCTTCATAGAAGTATGAGACTAGTAGGTAGTAACAGTAGTAATCTCATGTTCAATAAGAATGGCATTTTACCTGTTTCTGTAGGTACACGAGTTGATGATGCCAAAGCTTTGATAACAGCTAGTGGCCTCAAAATCCTTGCGTGTGATGACTTGGATGAAGCTGCAAAAATGGTAAGAGAGCTGGTTATGATTATTCTTTTCAGAACATAGCATCTGTTGCAGAGTATTGAAAAGTCAGAAGTCCATTCAATCAACTACAGATAGCTCAGGATAAATCCCAGTGCCAATTGCTACCAGTGCCTGAAGCAAGTATTTTACAAGTTAGTAGGTGCATTATTTGTCAGGGGAACAACTATGCAGTCAAAAGCTATTAAACCTCACAAACCAAACCTGGATCAATGATCAGGTCAGCCACTCCCCTTAGAGCTTAACTTTATTAACTGGGAGAAAATACTTAAATTCAGGTGGCTGAAAAATGCAATGTAACACTTTCTTTTATCAACCACTGTATTTCAGTGTGCATGAATTATAGTTGATCATCATGTGGCCTCATAAGATAATTAGATATTCAGGTGTTCAGATAAGCTGTTGTGTATGTGTGTGTGTTGCTTTGCTTTGTTTGTGGAAAAGAAATGTATAGCAAAAAAATTAGAAGATACCTGGTGGATTTTGTGTCACAGGGAAACTTAGGAATTTTTTTTTTTTTTCCCAAAGAACCTCTTACTCAGTTATAACATTTCATTCATTCTAAGCAGGAAATAATTCTGAGAGATTTAGGGTTGTTATGCAGGAAAAGATGAGGCTCCTTAAGGTATCAAAATAAGATCCAGAAATACTTGCAACAAAAATTCAGAGGAGAAATGGCTTCTAGATATGTAGAATTTCTTGAGTGGCCACCTCAACACCTTGCAAAATAACAAGGTGGAACATTAAATTTAAAACTTAGCATTTTATCAAGATACTTTGTTACAAATGAGAAGCAGACTTTTTTAACTCCATGAGATGTTTTCTAGAAGACTTGATTATCTTTCATTTAAAAGTGATTAAGAAGTACTGAGCTAAATAGTAATCTCACCCCTAACCCCCTCTAGTGTCTTACTGATGATTCCCTGGTATTATTTTGTTTAAAAAGATTGATCCAGCTAAGTCAAGTTAGAATTGTTTTGAAATTAAGTCTTGATTTTCTGTTTTTCAGGTGGTGAAGCTGTCTGAAATAGTAAGCTTAGCAAAACAAGCTCATGTGGATGTTAAATTTCAGTTGCCAATTTGATCTGGGAAATGTCATGCCAGTGTCTAACACGTTCTCTGAAATACTGTGTTCTGTGGGAAATTTTTAATTTTTCTTTTGTGTGGAGGTTTTGATTGACAGGCGCACAAACTGAAGCATCTGGTCTTTCATGTTAACATTCAGAATGGTCAGAATTCTTGTAAAAGTGTGTATTGCTGATATTTACTCTTTCTTAGTTGTTATTCTCAAGCCTCCAGCTTCTGCTGCAGAATGTCACTTGCAATATACTTCTGCGTTGTCCAAAGTAAAGCTTCTGGTTGAAAAAAATAATTATTCTGAATAAATTTTGAAGTTACTTTACTTGTAAATTTGTATTAGCCTTGTTTAAAAGTAAATATGACTGGATTATCTAGTTGTCCATGTGGAAAAATGTATTGAAACGGTATTTTATGTTGGAGACATTTGTACTTAGCAGTATAATGGACATGAGCAAACCAATCATTATTTATGAACAGATGCATTTGAACTTGATCAGAAATATTTTTGGAAGTCCTTCACTGAAGTGGCTGGTAACTCTTCTGGACAACGTGTTAAATCACTACAAAATATACTGTAGCACTTAGATTTTCACAATTTCTGGTCCTCATGAAAAAGCATTGTGTAGTTTTATATACAAACAAGCATTTACCAAGCTTCAAGGAGACAGGATAAATAGAGAATTAAAATGTCTATTGTACATCGCTAATAAAATTGTACATTAATAAAATATCTCCCAAAACTTTTACTGTCTTTCTTTTATATGTTACCATTTTGATAAATTGCATATAGTCAGGGATTAAGGCATAATTTAAGACAGCAAACTAAAACCTTTTTAGGAGTAAAGTTGTATTGCCACAAGTTAATTTTTTTCCTCCCTGAAATGCACTGTGTGATTAAAACCATGTGAACTCTTGTTGAAAAGCTTGGACAGATATCATGCATAAAATATCTTACTAAAATATAACTCATCTCTGCACAAATAAATATGCAGAAAATTGTTACTTCTTGGGGAAGTACTGCTTCTACTAACAAAAATCCCATTAGTTTTGTGACTTTACTTGATTTCCACATTACACTGACTTTGGAACTTGGATGATGATCCATTTACTGTTTAGTTTCCAAATGAACACTCATTTTTGTTTGTATTTAGGCTTTTTTGTTTGAAATGTTATTTTCTTGGCTAATGGTAGTGTAGTTTTATCTGGAAATAATGAAGCCGCCTCTGTGGTGGGAATTCAGAATGAGAAATCATACAGTTATGAACTAAGGACTAAAAAGGATTATATGAAATGTGGGAAAATCAATCGTGTGCTTATGAAGAAGTGGGGTATTAAATGAGAGAACTTTGTACTAGCATGGTGTATTTCAGTGATCTCTTTTGGCTGTAGTAAAGAAAATCAGCAGAAGTTAAACTCTCTCCAAATTTCAGTTGGATTATTTTTGATCCTGACTATTCTCTCACAACTGAATACTGTGTGCTGTTGATCCAGCCTGCTGAATGGGCCTTGTGGATGTGCTTGGAATTGCTTTTATTCGGTAGCCTTGAATTGAATTGCAGAGATGACTGGTTTGAATACGTCTGTTAAGCATTGAATAATTTAGAGAATATAATTAATTTTTAGCATGTGTATTTACTTCTAGCTTTTTTTCTTACTTACTTTGAAATCCTTGTGAACTGCTAATGTTAAATGGAAATTATATTTTCACACAAATCTGTGGTGGAATGGAGGCAAAACTAGATCTTGCTGTTGATGCAGAATTTGCTTATACCCTGTTTGTTAAATGTGTTGAGTAGGGGAGAGGGAGCCATGGCCAAGTCATGTCCAGATTTGAGTGGAATGTAAAATAACTGACATTCTCAGTAATGTGTTTACAAGTAGCAGACTTGTCAAAGCAGTATTTCACAATTAGGGTATTTCTAAAGCCTATAGTATTCCTTTAACAGTGGATGTGGAATAGCTGTGGGATATTTGTAGTCCAAATAATTCCTATCCGGAAAAAGTGGAGTTTCCCTTTGGAATTGGTAGTAAGGGACTGCAGATGGTGTTACAGACAGGATGAGAGACGTGGGAAATGTGTGACCAGTAATAGGAAAGACTGTGACCAGGACAGCATATATGGTGTGTATAGGTGTCAGGCACGGCCCTTTCCATTGACAGGTCTGGAAATATTCTTCTTTATTTCACATGGTGAATAAACAAGAGTTAGGGCTTGACTGATGTGTGGTAGAGTATCTTGGAACTAAGTAGGCATATGGAAATTGCTTTAATTAAGGTATAAGTGTCCTATGGGACCTTTTAATTGCATGTATGTTTTACACATTCTTCAGACTGTGTTGCCTAAATCAAAGCACGTTGCAACCAAGCAATGTTAGTTGATTTGGTGTGTAGTTAATAATTTAAAGGCCCAAAGCTGATGTATCAGAATCTATTTAAAGCCTTATAGACAATCTGCTTACCGATACTGTATTGCAATGTTAATAATCAAAAGGTGTGTTGGAACAGTGACTTGCTAAAATTAGTCTGTACAGCCAGAAGCAAAATTCCTAACAATGTAATCAAAACATGAAAAATGTGTAAACAACTTCTTACAGATGAGAGCTTCAGAGGAGCAGGAATTTTAATGGCAGTAGTTTGTATTACATGATTTGTTGTCTTTTGATGCAGTTGTTACCAGTGCAGGCTTTTTGTAACTGTTTTTGAAATACCATGAAAGCAAATATCTTTTCGTAAGAGTAATGTAACCACTACCAGTCTTAAAATTCAGAAATTAGCTGGTCTAGTGTTCCACAGCAACCCCAAGTGTTGGACTCAGGGCACTTTGTGGCCAATCTGTTTGAAGACAGCTCTGGTGAAACTTAAGGGTCAAATGTACTTCCTAAATATTAAGTATTAAATTACTTCCTAAAATATTAATTATATATTTTTTTAATGTGTTGTCTACTCCACCAATTTTTATGTAATGTATTAATACACTTTCTGCTGTGATACTTTGGTGCAATAGCTGACCTTCATGGAAAAACAGACAGTATTTTAAGGATACAGACAGGATTTTAAGTAGTGGTAGTATAGATACTGTTGGGGGATGTAGTCAAATTTGGTTAAAACAATTCTTATGATTCCAATGTTGAACATCTGGGAAGAAAAGTATAAAAAATGAAGCTCTGGAGGAGTTGGGAATAAAGCTGCGTTTCAAACTACTAATGGGTCTAATGCATTTAATGTGGGGGAAGGCCTGTATATTAACACCTTGAAAAAACTCCCTGCAGCAAGGATGAAAACTCCTATTTCATGGAAGTGAAACTCTTAAACTTCAAGTAGCTAGCTGGCTTCTTACCATGTGCAGATAAAAGAGTAGCCCTGGATTTAATGGAGGCTTAATTGCAAGCTAAGACTACACTATTGAAAAGTAACTACTTAAATTCAAATTTCAAGCTGATACAAACAAAGGAGAAAGTCAATGTAGGATGTGCATGAAGCAGCAGTTCACCTTTGAGCTATGTGGGGATTGCAGGCAGAAAGTAGTGAATTGCTGCTCTTTTATAGTGAGGAACCTGTGCCTCACTCTAGCAAGGCTTGCTTCTAAATCCTGATTTCAGTCTGCCTGATTAACCTCTTTGCCTAACAGAGGCTGTCACTGCAGGTAGTGTCTTCAGCTGCTGCACCCCACTTGAGGGAAGCTGAAGTGTAAGAAAATGTCTGTACTGGCTGGGGTTTTGAGAAAGATGTGTTAGATAGTTTTCATCTTGTGAGGGCAGATAGGGAAGAGAAAAAGGTGCAGCTTGACCTCCCTAGTGAACAGTGGCTTGGGGCCAAGGGGAAGGAGGAGGAGCCATCAACTGTTCTCTCCTTCCCAGCAAGTTGCCTGTAGTTGAAGTACTAAACACCTGAGAAAGGAAGAGTTCGTCACTAGATTTAATTTGAAGCCTGGCTGTTCCAGCCTGCCTGGATAGACATTGGCACCCTTGGTACATACTGACTGCAAAACTTAATATGAACTGTAAATATCACTGAAGTTGAGTTACTGCTGTTCTGCATCACGGAGCCTGACTTCAAGGGTCAGGTGAAATGCTGCCATAGTAGGGGATGCTGCAGAAAGATGTTAGATCTAGATAAGTAACAATGATGCCTCACAAACACACTTTCCTGTTCAGCAGTGGTTTGGGGTTTGGAGTATTGTTAGTCAGAGGTAGGAACAGATGAGGCAAAACCCACTCAAAACTGGCACTGGCTGCACCCTGGAGTTTCTATTCTGCAGGTGAGCTTTAGCACATCAAGAATGTTTATTTTCATTTCCAGTGAATAGCTGAAACACCCTGCCAAACAAATTACATTTTTAAAAGACAGTTAGGATCATTTGTTTTGTAAGATATGGTATGTCATAATTAAGCATAATTTCTTAAAATGTAGTGAAAGATTTTCTTCAAGTATGTGTAAAGTGCAAGAAGCTAATGAAGGGCTCATGCACGTAGTTCTGTTGCTTGGTTTGTTACTTTTTCCCCCTCTTCCATTTACACCTGAGCAACTTACTTCAATGAGCAGGAAATCCTGAGGCAATCATGTTTTTTACCATAAAGGACAGGGAACAGAGGAGTAAAGTTGCTCAATTGTGGTGGCTGGTATGAGACCAGTAAAAAATTTTACTCACAAGAATAAAATCTAAAGAACAGAACTTACTGCGAATTGATTTTTGACAGAGGGTTTTTTGGTTTATTTGTTTCTACCTGACTCCAAATTTAATGTCTTAAAATAGAAGAAACTTCATAGCTGTCTAAGAGACAGGGCAAGTGTGCAAGCAATAGATACACAGCAGTAGGGATAGTTTTTCCCTGATAAAGAGTTGTGGTCTTATGTGTCTGCAGGGCAGGTTATTTCAGGATGGTGTCTTTGCTTTCACAGGCAGTAATTAACTCCTTGGCTCTAGGAAGGCAGAAATTCAGAGTGTAGGAAGAGAGCCTAGGGCATTATGTGCTAGACTTTCCAACATTTCTGATAATTCAGTTTCCTAAAGGGAAATTCACGGTGTTGGATTTTTTTGTTTGTTTTGGAATTTTTTTTTGTTTAGGTATTTTTTTTTCTCTAGCTCTCACTTTCTTCTGGACTTGGTCTCCATCTGCACCCAAGTTCAATAACACTGAGGGGCCTTATCTGTGTTCCTGTTTGCCTGCAGATTCCTGCTGTGGCTTCTGCTGCTGATTGAAATCTTCCAGTCTGTCCTTTTCTTTGCAATGGTGGCCAGTCTCTGCGACATTCGAGGGAAATGAGGAGGGATCCGAGTGGGTACAGCCTGAATAAAAGACTTCACTGCAAATAACATAAAACTGCTGTTCGTGTTTTTACTGTTGTTTTTATACTTCACCCAGATTCTGAGTGTGAGAACATGCCAGTAGTTTTATAACTGCGTGTCTGTGTGCATGTATGTGCATGTGTCTGTGCATGTGTATGTATAAAGGTGCTGAGATTAATACATGTGAATTTGTGAACAGTTAATCTGTTTGCATGCTGTATCTCTCTGCTCCTGCTAGCTTTGTTACCTGATTAAGTGCTGCTTGCAGCAGGTGTGGGTTGGCAGAGCTCTTGGTAGCTTTGAGTGTGCTCAGCACTTGGGAAGTCCAGGCTGTAGCAAGAATGGAGTTCACTGGAAAATAACATCATACCTGAAAGACAAAGCCAGATTTGGGGGTCCTCAGTCCCACGAGTTAGCAGTGAGAGAGCTCTCCTCATCTTTTCTTCACTTTTGACCTTTCCTGAACTAGGCAACATCAAATCTTTTCACTAAAAGGACTCACACCAGGTGTGGGGTGTCATCTGGTTTCTTGGCTTGGCTGGGTCTACCCACTATGGCTGGGCAGGGGGGCAGCATTCATGGTCTTTGCTAAGTTGGGTGATGATGAAAGACCTAAAGCTCCTGGCTAGCAAACTCCAGCAGTGATTTGCAGTATTTACTTAGCTGTTTGTCCCTTTTCTCTGAACTAATCATGTAACTTGTTCAGGAAGATAGCACTTCTAATGTTTTCCTTATATTCCCTTTAATTTACCATGATCCCAAAGGTAAGTGATCTGCAGTGGTGTCCTTGCAATAGCAGCAAGAAAAATAAGAAAAAAAATAAAAGAAAAGGAGCTAAATCTTGTGAAACATGCAACTGTGGGATATTGAATGGTGCCCTCATTACTGTCACAAGACTGATGTACCCTTTGCTCTCCTGGTCTCCCTGGCATGACCTCAACCTATCACTGTCATGACAGGTCTGTTGCAGTTTGGAGCCCCAGGAGCAGTGTCTGCAGATCACATATGATTACCTCTGACACCTGCCATTTCTTTTCCTCCAAGAGAATTGCAGTCATGACCTCTAATCAGACTGGGTCCTTGAAACAAAATCACTTGGAGCAAATCCATTTAAAAGAAAATGGATTTAACGCAGCTCCTGTTCTTGGTGTTCTTGTAAGGAAACTAATGCCAGTACAGCACAGCTCTCTGTCAGACACTGTTACAGCTAGATACTATTCTACTTTAAAAAAGAAAAACAGGAAAAACCTGTCTACTCCCAACCCCCTCCTGTGTGACTGCTTTCTGGTCTTAGTTCCTTGCATTTATAGAGGCTCCACTGCATGTTCTGTGTGTTCAAAGCACACTACTCTCCTTGCTTGCTCTTTTCTTTGACTTCCCTGCTGCTTTCTGGCAGCTTGCCTCTGTGTGTCCTCTGTGTTGTTTTGTCGATTGTTTTTCCCCCACATCTGTCTGTCAAGATTTTGTCTCCCACTGACCACTGCTGCATGACTGGACATCAGTCTGCTTGTGGGAGGTGGTGAGTGACTGCCTTTGCAGCACTTATTGAACTGTCTCTATGTTGGCTCATGAAATCTTTTGCTTTTCTTCACCCTGTTCTTTCTCCCCTCCCACTGGGGAGGGGGCCTGAGCGGCTGTGTGGATGCTTGTGTAGCTGTGGAAAGATCCTGCTTGAAATGTGTTGCTCCAGCCATCAGAAAGACTGTTTCTTCAAAGCTCACTTGGAATAAGTATGTTGTGAAGACCCATTTAAGTTAAAAAAGGCTTTCTCCTAAATATGTACAGCTGTGCCTTAAAGTAAAGGTTCCTGGTTTGGCTGTTTGGATTTTTTAAAATTTATTAGGTTACACAGCAGTTGTTGGTGTGATTCTCAGGTAAAAAGAAAAATGCCTGTTTCCCACCTAGCTTTTTGTAAGTGGTTAAGCTTCTAGACACTAGTGCTGACTGTTTGTTTTTAAGTCACAGGCTGTGTTTCAAGGGAAAATGATTACTTAACTCCCCTGACCTAAGACTTGGCACAGACTGGGCCATTGAGATCTGAATTGCTTACTTTAATAGCAATTGACCCACACTTGAACATGACCTGTCTATCTCAGTGTGTGCTTGAGTTTTGTGCTAGATGACGTGGCATCAAGAATGTTTTCTCTCTTCTTTTTTGTATGCTTGACCACACCATCACGTATTCATTTCTTTCATATCTTTGTGATCAGCTTGCTTGGGTGTCCTAGTTGGAATCAGGGCTCTGTATTGCTTAACCACAGCACATAGATGGGAATACACAGTTCCTGCTCATTTATTTTCAATTAAACTAGAATAAAAAGGGAGCAAAAGAAACATATGCCATGGAGTGATGGGGGACAATACTAGGAACATGGTGTCTTCTTCCCAGCCCCTTTGTTTTAGCTGTTCCTGCTCTCTTCACGTTTCATTGCAGATGACTTTTCTTCAATTTTTAGCATTCATCTTCACAAGTCAAGGCATCTCCCAGCTACACTCTGTTTGTTTATCAACCACTTTCTTTGTCCTTTCTTAAAAGTAAAGCTGAAGCCAGGTCACTCATCTTTGGCTCTGAAGTGCTGAGTC
Source organism: Cichladusa arquata (assembly GCA_026413545.1). Lineage (NCBI taxonomy): Eukaryota > Metazoa > Chordata > Aves > Passeriformes > Muscicapidae > Cichladusa > Cichladusa arquata. The sequence goes on along the minus strand of JAOTQP010000001.1, from coordinate 61,912,973 downwards.
AACCAAAATCCCTCCTGGCCTCCCTTGCTGGTGGGTAACTGCTCCAACTAGTTGTGATGTGTATTCTCTGAAGAACATCCTGCTGAAGAGGGAGCAAGGTCATGCTCTGGTCTATCCTGGGCTAACTTTACCTGCATTTGTGAAGAGAGGGTGTTCACATTAAATGATAGCATAAAGCTGGGAGGGGCCACATGTGCACTTGAAGATGAGAGCAAAATTCAAAATTAATTTAAAGGGTGAAATTTGAGAGACAAAACAAACGGTTTCAACTGAACAGTGATAACAAACACCAGAGAACCAGTGGCCAGATGGCAGCTGCAGGGATGAATAAAGAGAAGTATTGCTCTACTCAGTATCTTCAGTGAAGTAACATAGGCAATTTCCAGCTTATTTGGAAAGATGTAGCTCAGTGGGAGAGAGTGAAGAGGAAGCCAACATAAGTGATCTAAGGTCTGGCAAATCTGACCTGGGAGGAGAGGGAGAAGAACACTGGAATTGTTTAGGCTAGAGAAGAAATGTGAGGCCATACAAAGTTTATGAAGGCTGTTAGAAGGAGGGTTAAGGAATAATCTGTTCTCCACGTTTGTGGTAGATGGAATGAGGAGCACCAGGTTTAAGGTGTGACCTCTCAGATTATGAGTAGATACTGGGAAGAGCTTTTCCTGGTAAGCACAGCTTGACTGGGGCACTGCTGGGTCTTTCCTGCAGAGACCTATAAAAACAGGTAGAGAGGAGGTGGGGTAGACCTTGCCATTTCCTTTAACCCTGTTTTTCTGTGTTTAACTGCAGTGAGGAACTGTTTCCTTGCTGGTGCTGATATGACAACCATCCCTTACCTCCTTTTTTTTATGGGGTGTATGGAATGTTCCTAGCTTTGGGGATGGATTTGTCTCCATCCTCCAGATGAAGCCTGTAGCTCAGGGCTGAGACATTCTGAGCAACCACCTCATGAAACTGCATTTATTTCATCCTAGACTATCTTTGTTTTCCAGAGTGGGCATTGCTGAAGACGGTTTGGCCTCCGTGTTTATGCCTATGCTTATTATTAAAAGTCAGGGATAGTTTTGCACTGACCCTTCTAAGGGCTGCTTTCCTTCAGGGCAGATACATCTTGGAGAAAGCTGTTCAGAGCAGTCCAAAACAGAAAGGCAGCAATCTAAAAAGTAATCAGGGTGGACAATTAGATGTCCTCGACTTGGTTAGCAGAGCAGATATACATTAGATCTTGCTTCCGCTCTGACACACATCCCTCTTTCTTCAAAAATGCTTCTGCTTCCTTGTTTCTAGCAGGCAGGGAAGCTAATTTTCTCCCTCAGATTTTCAGCATCTTTGACAGCAGAAATTAAATTTCTTCAAGTCCCCTGAGACTGCTGCTCTTAAAAACCCAGTCTGCACTCCCTAATCACAGAAGATTTAGAGGGAGAGAGAACCACTGTGATGTAAAAGAAAATTATGCAGAAAAAATTGAGGTGAGCAGACTGGAACTACAGCTGGACAACCCTTGGGTTTAACTGCATCATATTCAGGTTGTACTATCCAAATGTTTTACTGAAGTTTTTTCCTGCTTTCCCAGCTCACCTTGTCCTTCAGTGTAGGAACCTGTGACCATGCCTGAGAGCAGCTGGCTGTTCCTGAGCACTCTGCCTCTGGCTCCAGTTCTCTCTGTCCATGCAGCCCACTGGACAGAGCAGCTGCTGGGCTGAGGTTTCCCCTGTTCCAGTGGCATGCCTGGTAGCAGGGCTGGGGATGCACAAGGAGCTGGGAAGGGACAGAGTCTGGACAGTTGATCCCAGCTGACCACAGGGGTCCCATCCTACTCAGCACATAAAGTTGGGGAAAAAAGATGGGAAGAGGGGGACCTTCAGAATCATGGTGTTTGTCTTCCAAAGTCACCACTACACATGATGGAGCCCTGCTTTCCTAGAGATGGCTGAACCTGCCAGCCCTTAGGAAGTGGTAAATGGATTCCTTGTTTTGCTTTGCTTGCAAGCATGGCTCTTGCTTTAGCTATTAAACTGCCTTGATCTCAACCCGTGAGTTTTCTCACTTTTTACTTTTCCAGTTCTCTGCCCTATCCTGACACGGGGGGAGTGAGTGAGCAGCTGTGTGGTGCTTTGTGTCCAGCTGGGGTGAAACCATGACAGCTGTGAAGAGAGAGACTCTGACCCCAAGACAGGAGTTGAGATGACATGATGCTGAGTGACTCAAAGCACAACGATGCTCAGATGAATTTTTAATATGCTTGCAAATGCAAGTGTTCAAACTGACTAAGGCCAGAAGGAAATTTTGACACTTGCCTCCTTTGCATTTTTCATCTTGTTCAAACAACTGAAATCCTGACTGAATTCAAGACTGAGCTTCTGATCACATTCCAGAGTCAGATTTCTGTCAGCAACTGCCTTTTCTTGGTATTATACCAAGTCTGATCCACAGAGACATTCACATGCACATCTGAGCAAATGGAGTAAATTTGGGAGTGATAATGAAAATAAAACAAAAGCCCCAAGTTCACACAGCAGCTAGGCAGCAATTGAAAAAGCAGAGACATATCTTGTCTCCTTATTTGGAGTATCTGAACAGCACAGAGCCTGCTCCAGGAAAACTCCCCTACTGCACACCTTAATGTCTGTGGCTATTACTGGGCTCTCCAGTACAGGAGAGACATGGACATACTGGAGCAGGGCCACAAAGATGATAAAGGGACTGGAACATCTCTGATTTAACAAGAGGTCTGGAGAGCTGGCACATCATCTTGGAGAAGAGAAGGCTCAAGGGGTCTTATCCACGTGGATGAATGCCTGATGGGAAGAATAAAGAACACAGAGTCAGACTGTTCTAATCAGTGCTTAGGTAAAGAACAAGAGACAATGGACACAAATTCTATTTCAAACAGCAAATTCTGTTTAAACAGAAGACATTTTTACTGTGAGAATGGTCAAACACTGTCACAGGTTGCTCAGAGAGTTTCAGTCTTTGAGGTATTAAAAATCTGCCAGGACATATGCTGAGCAACCTCTGAAGTTGTTGGGTTAAAGGAATTTTAGTGTAAAAACATATTGGCACTCTGGTAAATTAATCTTGAAATGAAGAATACTTTTCCAATTAAACAAATAGCTTTTTAAATTTTTTTTTTTAAGTATTTGTTATTTGCCATATCTGTTTTACTAGTATTTCCTAGTGAACCAAGACTCTTTAGCCTAAAGTGTGGGATTTGCACCCCACTGATGTCTGTAATGTCACTTTCACAAGATGAAAGTTTGCAAATTAAGATACAGAAAAATTGTGTGCAGTGAAAAAAATTATATAAATATTACCTTCGTGGTTTATTTTGGGGTTTTTTTGCCTACTTTGGAGCCAAGTCTCCTTCTTCAAAATTCCAGGTTTTAGGATGAGCATTTTCCCCATTTTTATTGCATGTAAACAGGAGAGAAGGAAAGGCTGCATCTTGGATGGTAATTGCTCTCCTGGGCTATGTTTTGGTTCATATTCTGTCTGATAAAATATAAGAATCAGTTTGAATTGCAGAACAGAGAGAAGGATTTCCAAGGAAAGTGTCAGCTCTAGTTTTCCATCAGATGAGGGACTGAATGGGGCACTTGAGGGAGCTATTCACCTTCCCGTGGAAGTGGTGAGGAGAAGGAATACCCACCAGCTTCATGAAAAAGGAACTAAATGAAAATAATAAATTTTAAAAGAAGTAGCAGTCATTAGTTTTAGGGAAAGCCAGTGCTATTATAACCCTGCAAACAGAATGGCTTGAAATACATAAAACAAAGCACTGCTATGGGCAGATCTCTGGAAGGAACCTGATTACACTGGAGTTAATACTAGTGTGACCCTAAGTGATGAGGTTATTTAAGTTATCGAGTTAAAACATATTCATTACAGATTTTGAAAGTCTGCTTTCAAGGTGTGAGGGTTGCTTGCACAGAGCACATAGCTCTGCACCTGCAAGATGCCATAATGGGACAAGCAGGAGACAAAAAGCAATTTCAGCAGCAGGAGGCCAGTGCCTGGTTCTGTTGATAATCAGCAGGTAAATTTGAGCTTGATCTAGGGGAGCAGCAGCCTCATTTTGGGGTTTACCAAAAGGCCCCTGTTCTCAATCTGTGCTGAAGAGGAGCCTGTCTCTATTGGTGATATGAGAGACTGTCAGCATCAGATTTAGTGCTTCTCTTTGATTTCAGCAACCACCGGGGTCTGGCAGCTTATTTGGGTAGCTAAGTATCTTTAACAGGGAGGCCCTCCGCTCTTTTTTGGTTTTACTGTGAGCTCCATGCATTTCCTGGGCACATCTCTGGTACTTCCTGGGAGTAGGGAACACCTAATACCTGGAGCAGGGGTAAGCCCTCCAGATCATCTGGCCAGGTGGAGATGTAATCTGATGCCCTTGGATGTCTGGGAGAGACCTCAGGAGCTTTACATGAACACCCTCAAAATGTCAATCCCTCTGCTGGTGGAAAATGAAATCCCTTAAAAGTGAAGCCAGGTTATAGTTAAAGCAAATAAAACTAGTTAATTAATGGACCTAACCCAGAAAAATCTGTCATATGGGTTTATAGAAATACATTTAAAACAGGAGAAAACGAAATTTTTCTGACTTACTCCAAAATCATGTTTCCTTCTTGCTCTATACTTGGCTATGCTTGCTCGTCTAGCTCACACTTCACATTCCAAGACAGATTATACAGGCTAGTATTCAAACCCTTCTTTAAGATCTTTGTGGGATCCCCTTTGGATTTTAATCTTCCCCAGGTCCCCCTTTTGCCCCCACTCCTGAAGGATCTCTAAGCATGGGGAAGGTCATGCCTTGTCCATATGGGAAATGCTCACAGTGCTATGACAGATCTCTTAAGTTCTCGATGAGATCACAGACAAATCATGAATCCACCAAGAGCTGAAAGGTTCTTCTGTCCCTGAGAAGGCAAAGTGGAAATAGCAAATGGCAATTTTTTAGGCTTTTAGCCTTACATTTCCTAATACTGTACAAGCTATGAGTCATATGTGATACGAGGAATTAATAGGAGAGGCTTTTCACTATTTTCTGGCTGAGAGCAGGCACATTGATTATCCCCTTGCTCATGGAAGTAGCAACCAGACCATGTCTGTCTCAGACATGTCCTCACCACGACAGAGAGGAACAGGGAGACAGCTGTGGTGGCTTTTCTCCCTCACAGTGAAACTCCTGTTCTAGCGGGACCTGGAAGAGAGACCCACCAACTGGCCGAACATGGGGACCAAACATTTTTGATGTGATGCTGGAAGGATGGAGGCTGGGAATCAAAACCTAGCAAGACAGATGTGCGTGAGAATGCTGTAATTGTGCTCCACTGGCCTGGAAAACCAGGGCAAAAGGATTGGTTCTTCAAAAAGCCAAATGTACTGTTTTTGAGACAGAAGTAATTTCTTGGCTGTCAGTGAAGATCTTTTCAGGAAGATCCTGCTTTGTAACTGTGCATGTCAAGAGCTGCTTGGCAGCCAGCCAGCAGCAGAGCTACTTAATTTACCAATGAAAACTTTGAAGAAATGGGGGAAGTTTGCTAGAAAGCAGGTCTGCAATACAGCAGGCTGTGTTTCTCCTTGCAGCAGAAAATCCGAGAAAGATTTGAAGGATCACATAAATATATATTGTGTACTCAGATGTACTGAACCATAGCAAATTTAATGGCTAGAATAGAGTACACAGAGTAATTCTGCATTTACCTCAGTCCCTTCTCTTCTGAATGCCAGCTCTTGGACCACCTTGGGCCTCCTTGGATTTAAGGCAGTCAGACTCTTGCCCTTTGTGTAAGGGTAGACTGGCCCTAGCCTGACATAGCTGGAGCCCTACCAGACAAACATACAGATAAAAAAGTAATTTTCTGAATTTTCCTTCCTGGGATGCATCTCAGTGCCTAGAGAACAAGTGAAATAATCTTCTCCACAGCAGACCTTTAGAGCCTGGATATGTGTACCCAAAGACACCAGTGTGAGCTACAGGAGGACAATATCAGCCCTGTGAGTAAATCCTCTGGGGAATAATGCTGTCAGATCCAGCATTGCCAAGAGCTCAGAGCTCCATCAGCAGGACACTCACATCCAAGCAGCTGGGAAGAGATCATTTTATTAATGATAGTCCCTGCTGCTAGAGCATGCTTCCTTTTGGCAATTCTCCTCATAAAAAAGGCCCTCCTGCCTGCAGACACCTGTCATCTCTATTGGGTTCATGATGAGTTGGCCACCAAACTGGGCTCAGAAATGTAAATTTTCCTTGGAATATTAATCCTCATGTGACTCCCATAACATACATCTCAGTTGGCAACCCTCCTTAAGCATAGGCTCACGAGGCTCTCCACATCCTTCTGGTCTACCTCAGCTCACTGCAGCTGGCATAAGAAATAAATTCTGTGGTGTGCATCTCCCTGCCTTCCCAACATTATCCTTGCATTTTGTTTAATTACTGGTGATTTTGGAAGACCCAGGTACCAAAGTTTGTGCTCCACTTTCCTGCACAGTTGCCCGTGCCTTACATCCCCAGAAACCGCAGCTGTCCTCTTTTCACTCTCACCAATACTCAGTGTTTTCTCTAAAACTTTTGTAAAGCCCTTTGGCATTTCCAGCTTGAGATTCTGCAGCAGAATAAAAATTAAAATTTAGGGCAGCATTAAGTTAATTAAACTTACCATCAAATTAATAACACAAGAAATACTGTGCAGACTACATTATTCATCGTCATGTTTTATTCAGTAAAAAACTCCATTTTTAATGCTTTTAGTATTACTGGAGGATTTCTACTCTGCTTTGCTAGAGCTATGTGGCACACAGGGTTTCACAGGTTCTGTATATAAAGTCAATGTAATTTTCACTCAAGTGATAAAAGATCCCCAATCAATAAAAGAAATGAGAAGTCCCATGTCTCTGGTTTATCGGAAGGAAATAGTCAAACAAGGATGATTAAATTCCTGTATATTTAAATGAATTAATTTTAATTCATTACCTTTCCTCTTGCTTTCTTGCACCCCCACTATTCTCCCCTCCACCAGTTTTGTCCATCAGCGAGGTTCCAGTTCACCTTTTTCTAAAGGTTTTTGTGCTGGAGCCGCATTGCTCCACTGTGGCACATCCCAGCATTATCTGTACAGCTCTGCTCCTGACCACACTGCAGGAGGTCATTATTTATGAATAATGAAGTGGAGCACTACATGAGATATGAGTTTAGGACTGAGAGGCTGTGTGCTCTTTCAGGTTTTTTCCCATTTAAGTGCAGCCAAGCAAGAGCTAAATAACATGGTTCAAAGAGTTCTTCGATTCCAAAGGGACTGTGGATCACAGTCCAAAAGAAGTAGTGCAAAATGAGATTATGGGCACAATAACCTAATGCATGCTTTGAAAAGAGGCAGTGGGAACGTAACTTCCCTTGGAGAAAGGAAGGAAATTAATGAAAACTGAAACCATGGCACAGAGACAGCATAATTAAGAAAGAAGGCACAAGGAAGAAATCATCAGGAAATGTGCAGCTATTGCTGTGACACAGCACAAGGGAGAAAGGTAGCTCATATAAGCATATTAGAAGTTCTCTTGCTTAATTGCTTTGTTTATTAGAAGTCATTCTTGATACAAAGTTTATTGGGGATACAAAGTTTATTGTTGATTCTTCCCTCTTCTACATCCTTTGGCCACCTGCCTCATTTTTGTTTGATGAAGTCTTAGCACTTAAAATATAATTTTTCTGATAGCTGGAAATAATGTTTGAAATGTGCATTTTTCAAAA
>JAOTQP010000001.1:61877567-61897409 GCA_026413545.1 Cichladusa arquata | reverse complement strand
TTCCCAGTAAAGAGCTGTTATTCCTAATTCCTATATCTTTGCCTGAGAGCCCCTTAATTTCAAATTTATAATACTTTAGAGGGAGGGGGTTTACATTCTCCATTTCAAAGAGAAGCTTCTGCCTTTATTGGCAGATATCTGTCCTTAAAACCAGGACAAGTGTTCAGAGGCGGAAGGTAAATGGAGGGAAAACTGTGTCCTTATTGGTAAGGGTATAGATGGTACCTGTTTCAGGAACAGCTGATATAATTCTGGATCCCTAATGCTTTACAAATAATACATCTGAAGTGGAGGATTCTTGTACATCTGTTGAGGAGAAGCAGCTTTGATTAGATATAGTCATCAGCAATGCCCAGTAAAAAAAGCAGTTTTGAAGCATTATGTGGTTTATAGCAAGGAACCTATTTCTTATCATACACTCTTATCTGTGTAATGAGGTCATGTCCAAATGTATAACCTTAACAATTCTTCAAATATCTGACAAAATCCTTTGCACAAGTCTATATTCCATTCAGTAGGAAGCATTCCTGGTTTGATTAACTTGAGGGGCAAGCACTGTTACATCTGTGACTCTTGTGCTAGCCTGTATTAGGGATATTTCATTACAGGTTGAAGATAATTTTAAAAATAGATATTCTAAGCAAAAGGAAAGAGTTATCTCTCTCCCTCTTTCCTGTAACTTTTTCAGAGAGCACAATTACATCCCTAACTATGCAATTCCTTGCACCAAGTCATCGCCAAGAGAGTTGTTTCTTAAGGATGTTCCTTTTAGAACAAAAAAGAATGAAAAATCTCCATGTAAGACAATTCCACGCTTTTTGATCAATCAGCTTTGAAAAAGAAAATCTCTCAACACTCAATTTACTCTTTCCTCACCACATCTGCTGAGGTTCAAAGATTAGAGTGATTAAAATGAAGATGCCTAATCTTCTTTTTTCACTCAGAGATGGCTCCGTTTCAAGTACTCATGGTATCTTGTCGAGTTTTCAGTGGCATCGATCACATACACAATTATACCTGAGGACAAACATAGTGATTTTGTGAGTAGGTGAGTAAATCCTCTCTGGAGCTGAGTGCAGCTGTTGGTGCTGATTTTCTGCCTCTGGGTTGACCTTGCTGTGCAGAACAGATCTTCTGGATTTGCATTTAGCTGACATCCTGTCTTGATGGCCAGGTCCTTTCTACTTCTGAAAAGTTGTCTGGTCAAAACAGTACTCTTGCAGGAAAGCCATGGTGGTTTTACAGCAGTTTTTTTAAACTGAGGTGCTTTGGGCAAAGCCACACAGGCATGAGTTTCCACTCTGATCCCAGGTACGTACAATCTCTTCTAACTCCAGTGACTTATTGCATCTGCAGGCATGTATGCAACCAAGAGATTTTAGGAAGTGACACTTCAGGAGGCATACATAAATACTCCTCTCAGGTGCCCCAAAGAAGTCCCTCCAGCAGGTTCCAAACCTTCCCTGAGAAAACTCCAGGCTGTCCCTGCCTAGTCATGGCACCACAACATAATCCTACATGGGCATTGCTCTCAGTTTTTCTGCTTCATTTGAAGCTATGTGTAATGCTATTGAGGTCTTATGGTATTTTTCATCACTGATGCTTTGCAGTGTAGTTGAGAGAATAAGGGTGAAGAGTATCTGAAGGGTCTTGCTGTCAGTCCAGCTAGTCCTGGAGCCAGGGAGACAAGAGAAGTACTGGGGAGATGAAGTTGATTTCTTGCTTATCAATGTGAAAAGCCAGATGTTCAGGGAAAGTGGAGAAAACCAAAAGCAAGAAGGAGTAGGGGCAGCCCTAGCTAACTTGCTGGCTACGTGCACCATACACACATATAGTATCTTTATACAATAAAATCATCTGAGAAAAGACATTGCTTGATTTTCTCTTCTTTTTTCTCGATAGCATATGGGCAGCCCTATTGAGAACAAACATACACACACACACACACACACACACATATATATATGTATGTGTGTATATATATATAAAATTCTTCAGGAGGAAACTTCCCATGCAAATTCACAATACTGCAATGGTTGGAGAAAGACACAGAGTGTTTCAGAGCTCAACTGCTTTGCTGGCGAGTGATTTTCTTTGTTAGCCGGTTTAATAAGACTGACAAATAACAAGATTTTATGCAGCATCCCTTCTGATAAATGCATGGGAAAAGTGTCAGTGGTTGATGTGTTGTGGAAAATGTATTAATCTTCTTCATAAGCCTTGAGCTGCCAGTTTTTTTTCGCACACAGCTTTCAAAAACAGATTTGATTAAGTTATCCAAAAAGATCAAATCACTATATTAGTTTCTTTTCCATGAACTTTACTGAAGTCCCCCTACTAAGGAATAAACACAAATAATCAAACTGCTTTATGAAGGGCATGAATCACAAGGACCAAATGAATGATGTTGGACTACAAAAATAAATGCAAAGTATGAAAAGATGCAATTTATCACAGACATTGTTACCAGACTCCTTGGATAGGCCCTCTTCAGCTTTCATTCTGAAGAGTTTTACTCTAACCAGTGACAGCAATTTTTCTACATTTAATGTTTGTTTTTTCTTTTTTTTGTCCCTCCCTTTTCCCCCCTGAGAACAGAACAGCCAGAACCACATTTATTTTCTATTTAAAGTTTTTTCATGTTCCTGCTGATGGGAATCTGTTAAAAGTGAACTGAAGTTTTCTGTAAGAGTTCAGGTTCAGGACTACACCCCTTGCCTTGTGTAGATGTCTTTGTAGGATTCCTGGCTCCATTACACAAGGTTCTATGTAAAAAAGTTTTATTATTTTACGGGTTTCCCCCCACCCACTACCAATGAACAGCTCATAAAGCAGTCTGGCTTTTGGCCATCTTGTACACATATTACTTTAGTTCCAGTTTTATTCCTCTAAATAGGAGCCTTCCTCTCCTCCTCTCCAGAATTTCTGGAATTTTCTTCCTCTCTTCCTCATCCAGAATTTCTGGATGATTAACAGTATCTCATAGTATATAGGGCAAGAGAGGCAGGAACAGGGTTCTTGGGCAGACCATTTGTGCAGAGACACTCTGCTCTCTGCTGAACAGAGATGATAGCAAAGTACTCTTGTAAAGTGATTGGGGAAGCCTCAAAGATCAAACAGTATTTTAATTTGAGGATCTCCACAGGGATATTCCCTCTCTCTGATGTCAGTGATAAGACAGATGTGCAGGCAGCATCCTCTTCCTCTGAAGACCTTTGAGGACACCTTCTCTGTGCTCTAGGCAGGGAACTCTGGCATCTGTTTTGGGGGGCTAGTTCAAGCACCTACAACTCAGATGTGAAATAGTTCATCCCACTGCTTTTGAATTTCCGTATTTTATAGCCAAGGGCAGCAGGAATGAAGGAGCTGAGTCATATCCCAGCAATTTGAACTCTGTTTCTACCTGGCAGGCTGTCTCATTATTTTGAAGCAGGTCAGATCCTCCTGGAAGCATTTATATGGCACCAGTCATTTACACAATTCTGCAATTGCAGGCTCACAGAAAGCACTGTGGTATTTCAAATACTGTAGGGGATTTCAGCTCATGTCATATATAAAATATACAACTATTCAAACAAGCTGATAGTTTCTAAATTAAATATGTGACCAATTTTTGTAGTCCACATATTCTACAATTCTGTGCTGTGATTTAATTTCTGTGCCTTATTAATGATTTCAGACTTCACTTCTAATAGGCGGTGTTTGTTATTCTTTGAAATTATGTAAGAAAATATTAAGCACTTGATGAGGAATTAGGAAAGAAAATAAACCATTTTCCTGTTTTCCTAGTTTGAATAGATATTTAATTAAAGTGACATGCCTTGGGCAAAGCCTAATTAATACATCATCTCTCTGTAACTAAAATTAATGGAAGACTTATGACAGCTGAGCTGCAGGAGGGACTGCAAATTTCTTTTCTGTCTTCTTACTCATTTTTTATCTGACCATCCATCATTATCTTCTCATTGAAGAGAGAACCTTTCTTTGCTGATTATTCATTTTTAATGTGTACTGATAGATGATTCCTTGCTAGCTCCACCAACTTTTCTGTTTTGGTCATTTCCATGATGACTTTCAGCCTTAGCAAACGCCATGGTAAGGCTTTGCTGTGGAGGCAGCAAGGACCCAGTTCAGCCAATGTTTCCTGACACTGACATTTTTCCTTGCTGAAGGCACATCTGTGGGTGTGTTGTGTTGTTGTGTGACGTGCTGCCTCCTCTCCTCTGCTTTCTGTCCTCTGGATTCTGCCTCCTTGGATTAGGGATTTTCCTGAGGAACACAGGGCACAAAGCTGCTGGGGACTCCAGGGTCTCTTGGTGAGTTCATGGACATTGCCAGCAGAGGTTTTGTGCCCTTTTCCTAGGATGGGCTTGTTGTGAGCTGAGGACAGAGGGAAGTGTTGATCCATCTGGCAAGCACAGTGGTTCTCTCATTGTGAGGCAAGTGAAAATGGTCATCTTTCCACCACCAAGCACCAGCCCTTGTCTCTTCTCTCTGTCGCACTGGAAGCAGTAGCACCTGGGTGGTAATTAAGGTGACAGAAGGTCACACCACTCTGCAAGGTTATGCAGTAACTTAACACAAAAACACAGTGGAGTTGTGTATGGACCCTTTTTCCTGTGGGGTAGACCAAGTCTAGAGTTCCTCTTCCTTGCAGACCTTGAAAGCCACAATTTTGAGAGCTTCACCACCAGTATGCCTTTCTCTATCTTCTCCATCCTCTTCCTGTTCCTCCTAACTCCTTTCCATTTTTACCATTGACAAGACCAGCCTTTCTGCCTTGCTTCTCTTATTTCTCTCTGGCATGGTCTCATCTGTTTACAATGGTGAGAGCACTTTCCAGTCTCAGCTCCTTTGGTGTGATCTACCTGCTGCCAGGATGCCTGTGTGTATCAAAACCTACTTATTGAAATGGGAAATGTTATTTTCCATGACACTGCTGCACTGTTGCTCAGATGCTTCGTTTTGCTTTCAACTTCTTGAAGTGGTCTGTAAATTCCTCAGGCTGAAGATCTTTCCCATCTGATTTACTTTCACAGGTCACAGAGAAACAGGGGCTGATGGCATTGACACAAGTCCAAGGCTTGCCAGAATGATGCTATCCCCACAGAGTGGCCAGGTGTTGGTGATGGATGGTAGAGCTGGATTCATTGTATGCCCTATACAGGTCCTGCATAAATGCATGCCTGCAGTGCCATGACAGGAAGTTTTGAGTGTGATGGTCTGAGTAGGAAGATGAGAAAAGTGATGAATGAGAGAAAGATGTAGAAGCTGACTCATCCTGCACTGCGGAGGGCTCATGCGTGAGAGTGAATGGCAGTGAGTGGATAGGACAATGACCCCTGCTGCTGTCTGTAAGGAGGGCTGCTGGTTTCAACATGATGGCAGGAATGTGGCAAAAAATCCCGAGAGTCTTGTCCCCTGCCTTGGACCTCATGGGATAACAGAAAAATTGAATTTCTCTGGACTTCTTTTGATACTCTGCGTAGGTGCCTCGTTCTTTTTGTGTATGAAAAGAACTGCTGTGGAGATCAGCTCGGGAATTTCTGCACATTAGGGACAATGGCTGTGCAGAAAATTTTCTTACCTCTCATCCTGCTACTCTACCTGTGTCTATTCCTTCTCCATGGAAGGCTTTATGAAAGGGGACTGTGTGTTCTCTTGTGCAGATTTTTACAAGCTGCTCCAAAAACCACTGTTAAGGAAGAGGTGCACCAAACCAGGCTGACAGCCTCAGCTTTCACAGCAAAAGGAAAAAAGAGGGGAGGAGAGACCTGTGCCTGAGAACATGAGAAATTGGAGAGGCATCTGGTGACAGAAATAAAGGAATGTCAGAAAGGAGGGGAAGAGGGTGAGTGAAAGAAGAATACTTAGAATACAAAACATAATCAGAAAGTGGGGATGTAAGAAATAAACATAAACTTGCTATTGTAGCTTTTCTTATAATCACATTTCTATTTTATGCTGATAACAATTCTTGGTGGTGAATTTGTTAGATCATTTCCAGACAGTAGCTCCTAATCTGTCACAGGAATTTTTATGAAAGCTTGTTCTGTTTCTGCCCCTCTAGGGACTGTGGCTCACTTCAGTGGAGGTCTGAATTGTCCTCTAAGGAACCTCATGCTGTTCCACTAGCCTCCTAATTGGGAAGACTTAGGCTTGCTGGAATGAACTTGCACCTTGCACTCTCACTTAAACAAGGTAAATGAGATGGAAGTTGGTAAATCCTGTGACTTAGGATATGGGATGTTTTGCAACACGGAATCCAGTTCAACTGCAACATTTGATGCTGGAATGAAGCATCAGGTTGGGTGTTTCAGGCGGTTTTATTCACTGGATACTGTAAAGTATCATTGCATTCTCCTCCAGAAAGTCATGTAATTTGCAATTAAATTTAGCTTTGTTACCCTGTAGGGCAACTGGCTCACTTTGTGCCATGTGGGACTTTGGAAAGTTTAGTATTAATTTCATATTTTCTGGTTCCCACAACAGTTAAAGCAGGGCACCTTTGTGCTCTGGCTTCTGTGGCATGCCAACTTTTTTTTGGCTGAAATTTTATATATGTGTAACATTTTTTAGTTCCTGGATCCCAGAATGAGTGTGAAACATTCAGCATATGGAGAAACAGAATTATTAACACAGCAGAAGTGAGAGAGAGGCTTGTTACTCTTTGAAGCTTGTGGGATTAGGCAATGGGTAAAGGGATTGGGTTTCTGGCTTTCTGGTCCAGAAGGCAACAGACATAAGGATGGGGTTGCAGGCCTGATAATTGCCTTTGCTGCTGTTCTCATCCTTCCAGGATCACAGATGTGCTATCCTAACTAAGAGGAACTTCACACCCTTGGTGACACAAAGATCTGGCCCCAGGAAGTGCTAATGCAGAACCTAACTCTTTCTTCCTGCAGGTGTGACCAGGCAGCAAACTAGAAATGGTCTGAGAGAGCCAGCAGCAGTGAGATGGAGAAAAGATGGTGAGACAATGTGTGAAATGTGAGTGGGAGCGTGTGGAGAGCTGGAGCAGAGAGAGGAAGAAACTTGTGTCTTCAGCATCCCATGGATTTTCCTAGCCCTGTGTGCAGACAAACAAGGTAGGAACTTGGCTTTCCACAAACAGAGCTGTATGGCACTGACTGCAGGACTGAGCTCCTTGCGGGTATGGCTTCAACACATCCCTCAAGTTTATTTATCAGCCTTTGGCAGGAGAACTAGGACACTGAATAAGACCTTTTTGCCAAAGATAATGTTCAATTTGCTTTTATCAACATTCATAACTCTATTTCCGACACAGCAACAAACCTCCTCTCTCCCTGTTCTCCCCACAGCATGACCACATATTTCTCAGTTTGCAGCAGCTCAAGCTTTGCTCCTGTATACAGCTGGCAATAAACAGCATGGCCAGGAAGAGCAGAACATTCAGCTGGGGAAACATTCAGCTACTTAATGACAAGTAAAGACCGGAGTCTGCGGGCCAGCTCTGTATAAGGGTCAGGCAGCTGCCTTCTACCACTTTTCTCAGTCTCCTCCATAATCCAAAGCAGTGATGAGTGGTTTCAGAGAGAAGACATCCTACCTGTCCTAGGTTATGAGATGAGAACCTGCTGTAGACGTAATAAATGTGATAAATGTAGATAATAGGTGTAGACTGAACTTTCTGGATGGAAAAAGATGCAGGGACATGGTTTAGTGGTGGACTTGGCAGTGTTAGGTTAACTTGATGTTCTTAAAGGTCTTTTCCAACTCAAATTGTGTTATGGTTCTATGAATCCTGCTGGCTGCATTGTGGTGGAAATCTTTCCAATGTTTTAGTCATTCAAGGTTCTGCCTGATCACAAGGGACTGGAAGAAGTGGTCCATTAGATTCAAACGCATAAACATGAATTCCCCCATAAAATGGAATAAATGTGAGCTTGTCTAAGTTTTGATGATCTTGTTCCCTGTTTCCCAGCCTTGTCTGGGCTGCAGAGACAGCCATGGTGTTAGGACTGAATTCTGCAAATCAGCTGGTTCCCAGTCCCAGATATCTAGATGATCACCAAGCTATGGCCTGTGAGAGAGAAACAAGCACTTGGATAACAGCTTGTTGCTACACATCCACACAAAAAGGAAGTTTTCAAGATCCTTTTGGAATGTGAGTCATTCAGTGTCTTTTCTGTTCAGGCTGTCATCAGTCACACTTTATTGGAGTACCACAGTGAAGAGGAATGGGCACCAGTGCTTCTCTGTGCAAAGATGGACCCTTCCTTCCTTCCTAGCTGACTTCCAGCTTCTGTGGAATATCAGTGATATGAAAGTAAAACAGGTCATTTGTAAAGACATGAGACAAACACAACTTCAGGCAGTTCAAGCAGTTTTTAAGGTGTTTGGTTTATATTCCATCTCCATACATTCATAACCAGTGCAAGCTCAGCCTGCACTCAGATGGGAAAGGTATTGTCTGGCACCAGTGCCCTGAAGCACTAGGAGAAAAAGCCAACTATCCCAAACAGACAGTGACAGAGGTGGGGTGCTGTAACTGCAGTGATTATATCTGTTTATGATACTGTTTCATAGACAACCTAATCTTATTTTTTTATGGCAAAGACACCACTGGTCAGGCAGGCTTCAGCTTTTTCCTAACCCTGGGTCTGAGCTACATGTGGAAATGACTATGAAGGTAACTGGTTATTTTGGAAGTATTTCTGTTACACCATTCTAAACTAATATTCTGGAGGAACAAATCACAGTGTGATTTGATCTGCAAACAGATACTTAGCAGAATTATTATGTTCTGTACCCACACACAGCAATCCCTCCACGCTGTTATGAGAGACATCATGTTCAAGGCTGAGCCACAACAGAGTGGGCTGTGTTTCTATGGGCTGAAATGTTAGGATAAGGATCTAATTCTGCTTTTGTACTGGTGAGAAGAAGGGGGAAAATGATGCAAAGCCTTTTTAGTTTCAAACATAAGCTTGGCAATTACTGCTGCATAAATACTTACTCCTAGGATTGCCCACCTCTGGGGGTGGTGGTTTCATACCTTTCCAGAGAAAATTACACTGACATAACACCTGGCTAAAAGTCACACATCTGAGCACCTGGTATTTTTCTCTTCACCTGCACAGTGTGATCCTGAGAATATTTCCCAGATGGGGACCTATGTATGGATGGAAACAGTAATGTGGCTGTACACAGTCACCAAGCATGGGCTGTGTTCTCCACGTTTATTTGCAGCCTGATGTTGGTTTTCATTGCTGATATTTTAGTTTTTTCAAATGAGAAACACCTTTTGATATGACCCTTTGTTCCTCAAACTGTGTCTATATTCCTGCAGAACTCCCAGTATGGAAATACTTTCCTGGCTAAGTGTAGTGAATGTCAGTAATTACTTTCTTTCAACTTATCCCAGTTCTCAGGATTAAGATTAATAAAACACTGACTGTCAGCAAAGAAGCTTAAATAAAGGATAGGTACTTTAAGTCCAGCCTGCTGTATTGATTAGATAGCTCCATTTATTTCTCCCTGCTCACTGAAATAGTTTGAAGTTGTTGCATAGCATAGGCAACTAATAACAGCTGTACTTGAGATGAAGTGGTTTTGACTCAAATGCTATTGAGAATAAATTTAAAGTATTGTTATCTAGACATCACAGAAGTGACTAAAATCTAGAATGTAAGCCCTAAAGTAATACACACAGATAGCTGCTGAACACAGAGCAAAGTAGGAGGGCTGAGTTTCTAATGAAGCACATTAAACTATTGTTCAGCCTCACCCCATGCCACCATAGGCTGGAGCAAGGCAGCTGGAAGCAGGAACAAAATGCAAGTAAGAGGACTGCTAAAATCATCAGAAGTGAGAAACAAGTGCTGATGCCCAGGTAGACATGGCAGAGCCTCTGACTGGATGAAAGAAATGCATTCTGCAAAGCTATTAAGAGCTTGTAAGGGGCAAATGAGAAGGACAGGACAGCAGAGAAGATGACTCAGGAATATGCAGTGTTAGAAGTAGCACAAGGATCTGACCTCTCCTGAAGTGACACTTTTTTATTGGCACAAACAGATTCTACACAGTTGTTTGTCCTACTGAATAATCAGCAGTAACTGCAAATGCATTTTTACAACCTTAGCCATTTCTGTCTCAGGGTTTGGGAAGCAACTGAAGTTGTTGCTCTGCTTCTCTAGCCTTTTATGACCTTCACACTTTTATTTAAAGCATTTGTCTACTTTGCAAATTTCAGTGACATTCACATCCAGAAGGCATCAAGTGCACACATAGCAAGATTTATATTACATGTTTTCTATTATCTCATGCCATCAACTCACAAATGTAATAGCTTAGGTGAAAGTATGAGGTAAAAGGCATGACATTACTCAGAGTAACTCTTAAAATGTCCTTTGCTCTGTGATGTTGTTTAAATCGACTGCTAAAAACCTGGCATGAATATATTTGCTGACATTTCTGTGAAAGACCATTCTGCGGACTGGGACTTAAACAGCATTTAATTTTAAGTTTACTCACCCAATAAATAGCATAAATTGCTCTCCCTTGCCAAGGGTTTATCTTTGAGCACTTCATTTCATAAACAATTCTAATCCCATTCCATCTGTTTTGCCTTCTCCCAGGCTTTTTGGATATACTAAAACTGTAGGTTGTTTCCTGGGAACTTGAAAGGGGAAAGCAGAAACACCATGGTGTTGTATATGCCATACTGAAACCACATAGAATAGTCCACAAGTTTCCTCCAGGAGGAGTAGAGGAGTGAAAGAATTTAATACAACTGGATACCCAGTACTTTGCGTTTTCATCAGAAGTTTATAACTTCTTTTATGGTGTGAACAGTTGAATTTATCTATAAACATGTAAATATGTGTGTGGGAAAAGTTTTAGACTGCAAAAAGTTGTTTTTGTTGGTTTTTTTTTTAATTTTTAAATTTTTTTTCCTCAAGTGTTTACATCCTTACAAGAGAGGATAATCTGGTTTTGAGTAAACAGAACATAGTATATGTTGTACTTTAAAACCTCTCATAGCCCTATGGCCTCTCCAAGGGTACAACAAGAGCTCCCTGTCTTTGGACAACCTTTGCATCTTAGCAGAGCCTGTGGATGCTGCTGGAGATGACACCCTGAAGAATGAGGGAAAGATTTTGGTTCTCCTGTCATGATTTCAGCCTTGGGTGACAGCTAAGCAACACGCTGCTGCTCACTCACACCTCTCCTGGTGGACTGGGAGAGAGAATTGGAAGAGCAAAAGCATGGAAGCCTGTGGGTTGAAATAAAGACAATTTAACATGTGAAGCAAAATCCACAAGTGCAAGCAAAGCAAAACAAAACACTTCCCACGGGCAGGCAGGTGTTCCAGGAAAACGTGTAACAGTGTCTTCGGAAAATAAAATGCCATCAATCCAAACATCCCCACCTTTTCTCCTTCTTCCCTCAGCTTTATATGCTGACTATGATGAGATCCCTTTGTCTGGTTGGGGTCAGCTGTCCAGGCTGTGCCCCCTCCCAGCTCCTTGCACACTCCCAACCCTCTGTTGTGGTGAGAGGCAGAAAAGGCCCTGACCTGTGTCAGCCCTGCTCAGCTGTAACAAACACATCCCTGTGCTATCAGCTCTCTGATGGCCACAAACTCAAAACACAACTCCATAACAGCTACTAGTAAGAAAATTCACTCTACCCCAGCCAAAAGCAGCACATGCTGAACTCATTAATTATGATGAGTCTGTATTAATGCACTGACCTGTTTTTGAATCACAAAATAATTGTGAACCTCCTAAACAGGATAGATTCTGAACTGTCAGGGTAGGAGCAGGTGTGAAGGCTGCATCTCCTGCAGAGGTTGTTTGGTGACACAAATAGTGATGGTTGCTGTCAATCTGCTCTCCTCTCTTCCTTGTACCTACAGCAGGAAAGCAATTTACTGGCTTGCTTCCCATCTGCTATTTTTGCAGAGTTGCATGGTAAGAAAAGCAGCAGAAACGTATTTGGAACTCTTTGCTTTTGAAATCCTAAGTTCCTCTGCCATCATTTACAGCCAAAGGCATAACTAAGACAGGGAAGGGAGAGGGTCTGATGAACTTTCCCTTTCTCACATTGGGGGTTTCCAACACAACAGCACTTTTCATTTAAAGTTTCAAGTGTGGGTTTGAAAGAATGCTGGCACATCAGAAAAGAAACTGTATGCACAAAAGACTTCAAAAACTGCCAGCCCACTGTTTCAAGGGTCCATGGAATTTTCCAAGTGGAGAAAGAGCTCAATGCAGGAGCCATCAGGTGCATGCTCTTTCTAACATGTACAGTCCATCAGTTCTCCCCCTTCCAGCTACTGCTGGTGCTTTTTGCAGCTGAATGACAGATGATGTCTGTCAGAGGAGACACATGACCTGTGTCACATTTCTCACAGTGCTGCCTGCATACATCACAAAACACCTCTCTCTTTGCCTTAGGACAGCTGTACCAAAACGTGCTGGGCATTGCACCGCCTAAAGATTTAGAGTAGGGATATATGTGGAGAGACAGGGAAGACAAAGATGAGGGAACACTATTTAACAGGAGAGCCTGGGCCTGTGAATGGAGAGCAAAGCACCAGCTGGCAGGATGATGCTTTCTACCATAAATCATGCAGCCCAGCCAAGAGTTATTAAAAAGGACTGAGACCAGATATTTAATGAGGGGCACATATCATCTTGTTTCCCATCTCATTATATGCTGCAACATCTGCATTGTTATTTTATTGTGAGCAATTTGAGAGGAAAGTGCTTTGCTTCATCAGAAAGTTTATGTCTGAGATTGGTGTCCAATTTTTCATGAAGACCAAAAAGCATAAAAGGAAAGCACCGCGGATGAAATGTAATTGTGCTATAGCAAAAAGAATTTAAAGCAGAGGCTAACTGGGTTGGAAAAGATTTCGTAACAGTCCCACTTTGGAGGTTGCATGTTATCTTTCTTGACACAAGTTTAGCACAAATACTTGCAAGTTGCTGCAGCTGTTCAATGTTGTCCTCTTCCCAGCTCTTCTTAATGCACACCTGCTTAGAATGAGCACCTCTCTCCACGTAATTGATCCAAAAAAAGACATATCTGAAATACAGTCACTGGCTTCAGCAAGACAAGCACTAACCCAAACAGAACTGCAGAATACTTCAGTTTGGAAGTGACTTTGGGAGGAATCAAGTCCATTTTCCTGCTCAAAAAGAGGGCTAGCTTCAAAGCTAGATTAGAAAAAAAAATCCCAGTTACATTAAAAATAACACATTGCAGGTTTGAGTTAGCCAGCAGTGAAAGTAATTCTTAGTGGATGTTGTGTTCATAAATTTTCAAGGGGAAAAAGAGGAGAAAGCACTTTAGAAAGCAATAGTTATAATGGCCTCTTTCTTCATTTGAATTTATTGTCCTATGCCTGGAAAAACACCTGGCTTTGCCTTACCTTGAGGACTGGAGGCAGCCTGGACTTGAATAGTGGGAAGATGAGGATAAATGAGATAAACAGCCTGAAAGAGGGCATAGGTGACTTGTTTCTTTGTTGGCAGAAGGAAAACAATGGAAAAGAACCTGGAGGGTGGGGAGGTATTAAGAAACCCATCTCAATGTAATGACATAATTTCAGTCATATGTGAATAGAGCTGCCTCTTCCTCTCCTTTCTCCTAAAAGTGTTCAGCAGAAGTCTTATGCAATTTTACGGAGGGGAGAAAGCCACAGTAATAATATAACCATTTGCATTCTTTGTGGGCAAATAGGATGTCTTTTATAAAATCCTTTATAGTTTTCTTCTATGACAGGCTCCTTCTTCAAAATTTTTTTCAAGGTAAGCACCCTCTTTAAGGAGAAATGTGTTTCATCTGGCCCTGATAGCAGATAAAGTGCTATAATGATGTATAGCTTTGTAAATGGGATGTAATTTGTTACAGAAAGCAGTCAAGTATGATCACAAGCACTCTGGGGTAGCCAATTGGGCTGACTGTGACAAACTCATCTGCGTGTGGAGGAAGCTGAGGTTTCTTTTACTGCACTATAGAGCACAACGTGGAGAGTCATGAGTTCTAGGGGCTTTGTCTGAGCTCAGATCACAGCTGGTGTGAGAGGAGCAATTCTAATCAGTTGCTGCAAAAATTGCAGCTTGCAAAAAAAGCAACAAAAAAAATGTAATCTGGACAAGCAGAAGCCAAATTGTCAGACTTTAAATTTTGAAATTTATTGCTCTTTTTCTTTTTAATGTTCTGAATGTTTATGCATTTATTACTTCTTAGCATTCAACAAAATATTCATCTTCATTTTTACAGGATAATAGTTCTAGCTACAACAAAATGCAGTGTCTCCATCTTGTCGAAAACAATAAATTTCTTCTTCTTCTATTTCTGTATTTTATACATATAATTAACTTCAAAAAATTATATCTTCTTTTTAAAAGGTACTTTAAAATCACACTTAGAAAAACATTCATCAGAATTTTCTGTGCCTTTTAGTGAATGAACTCTCTTTCTTAAATATACATCCAGTAGACACTTCCATGCTCCTTGTCCAAGCCTTTGGGGATCAGTCTGTGCTTCACAGTTCATCAGCTCCCCACCAGAGCCCAGATAATCTCCCAGCATGATGGCAGCAGTGGAAAACACAGCTGTGGCAAGGTTTTAGGTGTGGGTTGAACTTCAGGTGTCTTCCTGAGCAGTACTGAATTCAGCTCCTGGTTAGGTACATGGCTGAATCCAGCAGATGAGCTCAGGGGCTTTCCTGAGCTGAAGTCTCCAGCAGGCTCAATGTGAAGCTAAGAGAGATCCTTCTAGATCCTTTTATATATATATATGTATTTTTGGAAATCTCTGTGTATTCATACCTAGCATATGTCATTGTATTTACACTATTATGGGTTTCCAAAATGGAGTTTGGAGATGCCCACGTCTCCTGAGGGGAGCACATCTGAACATCAAAACCCCAACTGTGGCTGATTCATCAGGGTAGATCTAAATACCAACTCATTCCTGGCATTTTCACTTTACCTAATTGTTTTCTAGGAAAGAAAAGGATTATAATTTTTATTGCAATGATTAGGATAGTTAAATGATACAGTAAGCAATTACTATGGGTTTATTATACCTTCTAAGGAAGAAATGAAGTATTTTTTATGCTTCAGGAACACAATTAAAGCAGGAATTTTCTAAGCCCTTGCTTTCCTTGGTTTTAATTATTGCTGAAACCTAATTACAGGAGCACAAAAAGAACAAAGGATGTTAAAGGAAGAGGCAAACGGAGTGGTGTGTGAGTTGTAAAAGCACTTGCCTTTCACTTTGCTGACAAGTGTTGGAGCTAAATTTTAGCAAGAGCCTGGTCATTTTCTGAGCAATTTGTATCAATTCACAGCTGCTGTTCCACTTTGGGTAACAGAGCAGTTTTACCTGCAGCAACTACACGGGTGAATGGTTTGAATGTCTTCTTGGAATGACTATCTCTCACTTCACTGAACCAAGGGATATAATCACACACTTTATAACTAGCTATTAGCAAGTGAAAATTGCAGTAAACATTTGAATATTTTAAGTGATGTTGTGAAGGATTTGGCCAATTCCAGGTCCAATTGCTGCATTTAGTACCTGGGAGACTGTAACTTTATCCAAGGTAAACAAGGAAGCTGACAGAGGTGCTGATTGTTATTTTTGATTTGCCCTTTGGTTGCAATACCAGAGAGAAAATTTCCAGGTGAAAACATTTCCAAAGTAGGTCGCTTCTCTAGCTATAGCTACACTAACAGCATTCACTGCACTGCAACATGCCAAGCACCATTCAAAATTACCATTATATATTATGACTACAGTTTAAATTCCCAAGATGCATCCACTGAAGAATATTTCCCAATACATTTTTTTCTTATGAATTTTAAAATACCACTAGAGCCAAGGGCTTACCTACCTTGGATTTTGTTATCATGAATGTTGTTCATGCTCCATAGTGGGTCTGTGTGTGGCACCTACTAATCAAATCCTATTGTGTACTAAAATGATGTCAACTGCATTTGAAATTTGCACACCTCAAGGGCTTTACATTCCTTTGCCTTAAATGTCTAATTACTTTAATAAGGAAAGTGTTCAGTGGAGTGCTAATGCAGTAAAGTAATTTTCTATCTCTGTAATTTTCCCAGTCTGCTTTTTGACAATGGGTGTTGTTTCAAGTGCCTTGCAAGATAAATAACATTCTATAGTAAAATACTGCTGGGTACTAGCAAGGGCTTTTGAGCTGGGAATGCAAGATCTGTGAAGTGCCATAGTTTCAATAAACAGCCTCCTTGTTTATGCTGGCTTTTCATTGATTAATTATAATTACACTACTGTAGGCAGTGTCTGCCTGTTTTATGGATTTCTTTTGACCCAGCTAAGTTGTTCTTGCTTTGTCTATTTAATTGTAAATATGAGTTTTAATCGTTTCCCATCATTTCTTGGTTGAAAGGGCTGATATTAATGGCGGGGAATGACAGCCGTGGATTAATTGCACCATGACTATTTCTCTCTGCTATCTCTCTTTGTTAAGAGCAAGCAGGACTTTGTAAGTCCACATCTTGATGCAGGCAGTGTTGCTAAGCTACTGCTGTGCTGGCTGGCACACGTGGGCAGCACCCTTCAGCTGTGAGGATCAAGGGTACCTTAATTGCCAGCACACATCACCATCACCTTCATGTACATGGCTCAGTTAGCTTAGCACCTGGCACTTAGAATGACATAAAATGAATAGAAATATGAAATGGAAAAGCCCAAAATTAGCTACAGCTGCTTTCAAAGCAATAGGCTCTGTGTGTTTTCCTATCCTATTTCCCCAAAGACAAGGTGCTTAGAGCAAAATAACTTTGTGTGGTTAAGGAACAGTCCCCCTGCCATCCCTGGGACAAGCTGAGCACGCTGCAGGGGAAGAAAAATGCCTCTTCACCCCATCACCAAACCTTCCAAGCACAAAATTTCCTGAAGATCTTAGACACCCCAAGTGTGACTTGGGGAGCATTTTTGTGCCTGAATCCAAACCCATGTGTCCTTTGTGCTCAGATTGAGGAAGGCTTCTCCTGATGTAGTCCGCCGACACTACTGAGGCTTCTTGGTGACCCCTGAGCATTGTACAGACCTTGTCTAGGTGAATACATAATTAAAGTACAAATCTGTAATATACAATCAAATATATCATACACAATAAAATACATAATTACAGTATTTCAGGGCTGGAAACCTTGCTTGGGTGACTGTAACCCCACATGGGCATTGGCAAAAGTTGCTCAGAGAAGCTGTGAATGCTCCATCCCTAGAAGTGTTTAAGGACAGGTTGGATGGATCTCTGGGCATCCTGATATAGTGAAGATGTCCACAGCAGGGAGGGGATGGAACTAAATTGTCCTTAAGGTCCCTTCCAACCCAAATTATTACACAATTCTTTGATTTTATGGTTTTTGGAGCTGCGCTGTTACCAGTTGAAGGACGAGCTAAGCTTGAAGTAGCATAATATGATCCTTATGAAACAGGAGCAGAAGGACTGCTACTTGGGATTATCACACAATCATCAAATTGTTTAGCTTGGAAAAGATGTCCAAGATCATCATGTCTAATCATTAACCCAACATTGCCAAGTCGACCACTAATCCAGGTCTGTAAGTGCCACATGCACACATCTTTTAAATACCTCCAGGAATGATGACTCAACCTCCTGGTTGATGACTCAACTTCCCTGGTCAGCCTGTTCTAATGCCTGACCACTCTTCCCTGAAGAAATTTTCCTAACATCTAATCTAAAGCTCCTCTGACCATTTCCTTTTGTCCTGTTGCTTGTTACTTGGGAGACCAACTCCCACCTGGCTCCACCGACCACTACACATTTCAGGCAGCTGTAGAGAGTGATATGAGTTCCCCAGAGCCTCCTTTTCTCCAGGCTGAACACCCCCAGCTCCCTCAGTTGCCCCTCACCAGACTTGTGCTCCAGACCCTTCCCAGCTCCATTGCCCCTCTCTGGACTCGCTCCAGCCCCTCAGAGTCCTTGTAGTGAGGGGCCCAGAGCTGAGCACAGGGTCCGGGGTGTGGCCTCACCAGTGCTGAGTACAGGGAGACAATCCCTGCCCTGATCCTGCTGGCCACACCATGGCTGGTACAGGCCAGGATGCCATTGGCCTTCTTGGATTAGGTGTCTCTTCCTTTTTTTCATAATAAGGGGAATGAGGGCAGCTTGCTCTGAGCATGCAACTTCAGCTGCTGGTTTGCACCTGGTCACTTAGTGCTGTTCAGGTTGTATTTGGTTGATATTATTTAACCTACACCTGAAAATATCTTGAAATGGAAGATTTAAACAGAGAAAAACATGTAACTTTGGGTCTCAGTGGATGCTTTGAATATTTGATAAACTGCCTAAGTTTGTTTGCAACTCTTTAGACAAGTTGTTTCAGCTTCACCAGTCATTTTGGAAAGGGATCTGAGGATAAAGTCCCAGGATCCGCTTTGGTAACATCATTTTTTCTCTGTTTCAAAGGATGGATTTGTCAGTGAGAGAGAAGACACTGTTGTGATTAAGCTGGAAAGCTCTGGCTTAAGACCTTGGACTCTGTTTCAGTTCTGCTGGAGGCTTTATTTTTAACATCAAGAACATCAAATTTTTGTGCCCTAGTCCTCTATTCATACATGAGATGTCCTTTAACTACTGGTTCTCATCTATCCAAACATTCCCTAGTGCTTGTATCTCAATGTGTTTCATAGATGTCTTATTTCTTGGCAGGAACTTTTAAACATCCCCCAACAGAGCAACAATAAAATAGAAGCAAACCATGGGCAGCCTGAAAAGGGAGGTTATGAAGCTGAGGTACATATTCTATCAAGGGTGGTGGACAAAAACGTACAGTATATGGTAAGATCCTCTCTATTTCTGTTTTCTGACTACCTTTGTCTCAGTCTGACATCCCTGTGGGTAATTCCTTACTCCTAAGAACTGCCTGGTTGATAAAAAAAGAAATTCGTTAGCAAGATTGCATGCAATTGTCTTTTGGAAGGGAGTTGCTGAATAGGTCCACATCCGAGTACACATTCCAGATTAAGCGTAAATCTGGCTACATTAGGAAAAAGATAAAATAGGTAAAATTCTTTACCTTGGAATTGTCCTTTCCCTCTGAGATGTCATGAACAAAACTTGTGACTATGTCTGCTTCAGGTAACTTTTTGCAGCCTTAAACCAGCCAGCTCACATCCTGGTGATGGCGGCACAGGGGACTTGTGGTGGAGATTTGGAGAAACCACGTGGGATACTGGCTGTCACAAGCACCCTGCTCCCAGAGACTATGCTCTGTTTGGACCTGGGCTGCCTGGTTTCAAAATAAGGTGGGTGCTTTTGTAAAGGAAATTTTGTAAAATTTCATCATTTTTCATCAGCAGAATGTCTCAGTGATGGCTGCAAGGATCTTTCCTGGTTTGCTGGTGACCAGTGCTCTGCATGTGGCTCCCCCTCTGTGCCCACTGGACACACCACAATCGGCCAAACATCCCAAGGATACCAGTAAGTTCCATTTGAAGTGTTTCCAGCCTTTTAAAAAGTATAAGATGAAGACCCATCCTCACTGGACCTTTTGTACCCGTCCCACAGAGCTCCCTTTGAAGGGCACTACTCTCAGAGCAAGGCTCTACCCACTAATGAACATTCCAGGTAGCTCCTAGAGAAGCTGGTAAGTGGCTAAATAAAAGATTGGAGTTTAAACACTGGATTGAATGTGTCTATTTGGTTTTTATGAGTTTTAACCCTGTGGATTTCCACCATTCTATGGCTGCTGAATGAAGTAACAATGATTGTTGTATTTCATATACTTGGTCTGTGTAGCAGTAAGAATGGTATCTCCCTGACTTCCCTATACCCTGTATTGTGGT
>JAOTQP010000001.1:61817172-61877467 GCA_026413545.1 Cichladusa arquata | reverse complement strand
GGGAGAAGGAGCCTCTTTTGTTCTTTTACCTCGTTTCTGCAGGGCTCTGGGCTTCCTTCTAGTAACTGAGCTAGCCAAGGGGAAGCCCATAGTTTGTGCAAATGATTAGTGGAGGACTAAGGTATTCTCTTCACAACAGCCTACCAGTAAACTCAGTTACTTATTTATAGTACCTCTGGGAAAAAAATTGTTTTCCTTAACATGCCTTTTTTTTTTCCCCTCCTGGAAGTTAGCAGAAAGAAAAGAACAAGAGCACTCAAATTTGTTTGTAAATTTAAAAATCATGAAACAAACCCTAAAAAAATTCAAATATCAGCTGAAGTAAATAAAGCAGATGTAGATTTCAAACCACAATAAAAAATAATCAACACTATTTCTGCCAACAGGAGATATTTTGAAGGCCCATTTTGCATCAATTCAGAATTATGTACTGCAGTAAAAATTGCATTACATGAAAGAGCTCATTTACAGGTTGGGCAGAATAGGCTGACTGAGCTCAGCCTCATCTGGCGCTTTTCTAAATGTATCCATTGTGAAGGAAATGCCTTTTGGGTGGAGCATTAGTATCTCCAAACTATTCCTTTCTTTTAAATTTCTTTAAGCAAGATGGCTGTAGCCCTACTGAAAGTTAGATTTTCTGTCTTTCTTTCTCCTAAAACCTGCAGCCCTAATACTTCTTCAAGTATATACTGCAGTGTCATTGAAAGTCATGCATCAACTTAAATCATAAAACTATAAAATCATAGAATGATTTAAGTTGGAATAGTCCTTAAAGATCTTTTAGTTTTAACTCCCCTGCCATGGGCAGGGACATCTTCCACAGGAGCAGGTTGCTCAAGCCCCATCCAACCTGGTTCAAGACGTGCAAAGAGCTAATTCTGACTTTAAGTCAGATTTTATTCCAAATGGTTGTGGAAGTCTTCCTGTGAGCAAGGAGAGTAGGATACCATGCCACAGCAATCCCTGGACAGAGCACTAAGTGAGTAAATCTTGCATGGTACCTGGTCTGTCCTGGACCACTGCTTGTTTGGGTTTTTATATCTCTCTAAAAACTTTTTCTGCTTGGCTGATTATCTGATTAACCAAATTATCATTTTCCCCTCTCAATTTGGAAGAATAAGCTATATTCCCCTTTGAAAGTGAATTCTGGGCAAACTGGTGCTTTAGATCCAGCAGAGAAGATAATCTTATGTGCAGTAATTATCTCTTCAAGTGAATTACACAGTTAGTTCCATTAGGAAACTGTCTTTACTGTTCACTTCTCTGGACTGCTGCTGCTTACATGACACACTTGTAAAGTTACAGGATTAGATTAGAGGATTTGTCTTAGTTTATGGCTGTGCTGCTCTTATGTTAATTATGTTAATGGTAATCCAATCTTACATTTCTTGGTTTTCACATACAACAATTTTTTGCATCTGATATTCTTGCTTCATGTTTTTCTCCCCTGTTTGCATCCCCTTTTTGGGGTTTATGCCAACATAATGACATGCCATTGAAATCAGAGCCAGGACTCATTAGCTCTAGTAATTACCACCTTGCTCTGTCCTGGGGGAGGTAGAGCATCACTCCTTTTTCTACTGCCAGACAAGCTTTTCATTAGTGTACCCATCCATAGCATTGACAAATCCTCTTGGAGCCGTGGGCTGCTACTGTGCCCACCTAGAGGGTAGGGATGGTCTTCTCTCAGCCAGTGGATCTCCTCCCTCTCCTCTCCCTGAATCACAGGAATTCACAGATGTAACAGCCAATGCAAGCTGCCAATGTACATTTACAAATCTCCCTTGTTATGATTTACTTATGGCTTCTTTCCATGTTCAATTAGAAAAATATTTTCTCTCAAATACCACTCAGATTTATCTTGCTTCTCTTTCTCCACAGTTTTCAGTACTCTTTTTCTCATTGTAACCTGCTAATTGCCTCCTTCTTTCTCCCTGCTTTCTGGGTATCCCTCTTTGCACTAAACCATAACTGTGCTTGCCTCATGTCTGCATCTCACCTCTTGCAAGGATGAAAAATAAAATGAAGAAGAAGGATACCTGGCTGTTGAGAAACTCCACATACAATGTCCTGGAGAATATCTGGCATCAATGCCATTTGGAGTAAAATATGTGCTGGGGGAGGCAGATCTGGGGACCCTGTTCCTTGTCATGCTGTAGATTTACTGAAAATCATTTCAGGATTGTGATGTCAAGTTATTTATCTATGCTTTGTTCATGATACTGAACATTTCTTTTATTCTGATTGAAGTTTATTTAACACCCTTTAGTTAAAAGGGATTTTTGCCACTCAGTTATGACAAAGGAAAAGCATTTGTCTTATTTTTTTGTTGAAACATGGCATAGCTAGGATTGTCTTTAGCATTAGCAACATATGGTTAATTCTTCCTTCTCTTTAAGACCACCAGGGATAGGAAAGTAGTTATTGTTGGGCACTGACAATATTCTTTTCTCTTTGGCTGCTGGGGTTAAAGGTCAGAGTTTGCTTTTGATTTCTGACTGTTGTGTATCATTGTTCTTCTCCCACCACTGCTAGCTTTTCTCCTGACAAACATTAGAGCTACAGGACAGCAAAGAGCTTGTTCTGTTTCCTTAAACCTCAGTGAGCTATGGAAATGACTCTGCAATAATCTGTGGATGCCAAGGTGTTTCAAGACCCAATCTGAATTTCTTCACTGACAGAAGAGTTGCCCTGTATGGTTTGTCATTGCACTGGATCAAGGGTAAGGCTTTCTAGGGCTAATTGGCTCTGCAAAGAGCTTCTGATGTTTTCTGTTAGGAAAATGGCATTTGAAGACTTATGCCATTAACTAGAAGATAAAATGGAGATAAATGACCTATTTTCTAAGACAATTAGATTCAGTTTTGGCATCTACATATATTTCTGTCAAACAAGCAAATTTATTTACCTAAAAATAAAGCACTTTGTCAAAGATGATGCCACCATTTCAGACTGGAGTCCAATAAAGAGAGGCTGCTTGTGGCAAAGCATCTCTGTCATGTGCTTGGCTAGCCCTGCTTACCTGTACTCTTGGAGAGGAGACATCAGACCCTGAAAGAAAACAAATAGGCTTGCTTCCACAAATGCCAATTGATCTGTGGGCTGGGGTTGGGTTTGTTTTAATTTGTTTTTCCCCCACATACTCTGGCCTAGGTCTAGATCTTTACTACAGGATTTTCAGAGGCAGAATTTGATAATCTTTTGTCCTCATCTGGATAAGAGGCATTTTGAACCTTAGGGTGGATGCTGCCTCTTATGGGAGCTAATCCTGGAAAGAAGGTGTGTGTTTGTACAGGGCCCTTCCTTTGCCTCCCCTCCTCAGTCTCCACCTTAGTGGGATTCTATTCCTACAAGCATTGGCCACCACTGTCACATGCCTTGTGACATAAGAGTTTTAGAAGTTCAAAGCATGTACAGGATGGCACAAGAAATGCAGGATCTGAATCTGAAGTTTCTTGGAGTTCCTTGAATCTTGGAGGGGCAGCTTTGTTTCATGTGCTGAAATAGAGGTGGGGGATTCAGATCTGGGAGCTTCAAAAAATATGCTGGAGTAGTGTGAAGCTTAGTCTGGAGCTAACCCATTCTTTAGTCTGTTACTGCAGGTGAAATTACCCTAGAGACACATCATCTGATCTGCCATGGCCCTCATCTACCCAATCATATGCCTCACTTTTGGCCAATTAATATCTTTCCTCAATCAAGTTGCTTCTTTGAAGCTAATAGAGTTACTCATATCTCCAAGTTAGGCATACACATTCAAATATTTTGCTTAATTAGAGTCTGTAATTCCTTATATTGGCTAAGATCTAGTGAAAAGATTTCATTAACAATGAAGTCAAAGTTGCATATTTCCAATTCTTTTTATTATCTCACCAGGGAGCATTTGTATAGTTAATTAATGAAATTATTATCTCAAATCAGCTTTCACAGTGCTTGAGAATTTTACAAGTATCACAATTGTAAGTATAACAAGAGACCAACTCTGTTAGTATAGTCAAACCTTCTGAATTTATAGATTAGATTATAGAGAATTTAATTTGAGAATTTGAGACATTCTCTAAAGAGTTTCACAGGTCTTTTTCTGCAAGATATTTTCTCCCTTATGCATCTATTTTAGAGCTCGGGTTTTGCACTTCTTTTCTAGCAAGTTCATTTTTATCCTTATGGGCACATTGTATTTTAAAATTTCTGAATCTTTCTTACACTTCGAAAAATAGCAAAAGCCTCTTTGGGAGAAATATGCTCTTTATTTTGAATTGTCAGAATGAGTAAATAATACATCCTGGTGTTATAAGTTATGTCTGCAGGTGTATAAACCCCTGAACTGGAGAAACAGGCACATTTTTAACATAGTGAAGAGGGGAGAGACAGAGACTGCTTCATCTCCTTAATCTTCCTTCTCAGGCCTTGAAAACTTCTGTGCCTCTACATATTCAGGGATTGATGTTGTGTTATGCAGCCAGTCCTGTGCAAAGCTGAAAATGTTACCTAATGTTTGGTCTCAACAAGCTGGCATGGAGCATTCTGGTAGTCATCACTTTTATCTGGAAATCTGTGGGTTTCTGATCAAGTTCCTTTCTCTGCCTGTGAAATTATAGATGGGTGAGACAAACCCTGCTCCCAGCATCGCTTCCCTTAAAGTAATCTATTGTAGTTTAAAATGCTTGACTTTTTTTTTTTTTTCCAACTCTGAAGTGCATTTGTAGCATAGGTGTACTACAAAAAAAAAATCACTGAACAAGAAGAAATCCCTACCTTCAGCTTATTGGGAGTGAGACAAGAATAGTACACCATGTTAGATTCTTGGTTATCTACACGGGAAAAAAAATCCCAGAGAGTATTGGCTGGCTGAATCTTCCCAGAACAGGATTAATTTTTGCTATACAGCTGAATTGACGGATGATGGAATGGCCAATATTTGATGTGGTGCTGCTGTCAGCAGCACTGAAATAAAACAAAGCAATAAGGAACAGGGCCAGCACTCAAACAGCTGAGCAACATTTGTAAAGGTAATTCTACAGCTTTACAGTTGCTGAGAAAACATGTGCTTTGATGTGTTAAATTAGCATGTAAATTCAAAGCCAAATGTTTAAAATGTTCAGCATCGCTAAATAGTTTTATGGTATTTAGCACATGGAAATGACCTTCAAAGGAATACCAAGAGCATAATTGGAACTGAACAGACCTATTTTTGAGTAGAAAATATACCTAATGATAGTGTTTCTCCCTGCCTTGTGTCACACAGGCAAATCCAGTGATGGCAGATGCTCTCTGTTATCCCAGGATAAGATGGAAGATCCAGCACTGTGGCTGGGGAAGGCTGCCATGCCTGCCCGTGTCCCTGGGCAAGAGCTCAGCTGTGGGTGTGTGCAGGGCAGGCAGCTGTGCCAGGGCATTGCCCGTGGAGCCAGCTGCTTATTTAGGTCTAGCCTGGAAGAGGTTTTTGTGAGCTGCAGATTTCCCCTGAAGGAATCCTGGGGCTCTGGACATACTTGGAGGAGTGGAAAGAAGTGTGTGCATGGACACCAAAGCACATTGTTGGCTTATCGCTGTGTTCTTGGCTTGCCTAGAGGGTTTTTACATGGCTGGTTTTTGTTGAAACAGTTCAGCAAACCTACTGCTGATGCTTTCTGATAAAACAGTTCTCACGAGCCTCAGTTCAGCCAGGCATTTCAAGAAATTGTTGAAATCTAGATCCTTTAGAAAGGCACTGGTACATTGATGAAATCAGCAGCTGTAAACATGTACTCAATGCTTAGATAACCAAATCCTGTGACGTGGTGCAGCACGTTGTGAAATATCTCCATGTGAGACATGTGTCCAGACATGGGTATGCAATGCTGCCTTAGATGCCCTTGAGCACCCAAGAGACAATTTCAAAAAATACCTTCAGAAGGCTGCATCCATCAGCAGCCAGAGGCCCAGGGGTGGATGCTAGAAATGCATGTGTGATTTCTCAGCTCCTTGCATAATCACAGTGGTGCAAACTTAAATGGATTGTAAAGTGGATTGTAAAGTGAGAAGTATACTTATGAGGGTATGTTTTTGTGTTGCCAGTTCTTAAGATACTTTTTAGATATATTTGTCAGTGTAGATCTTGATCTTATAACCCCCTGAAACCTTCCCACCTTCCTTTGTGATGCTGCAGTGCCATCCCATAAGCTACAAGGGGAATCTGTTACCATTTTCTAGCAATGTTACTCCTCTTTGTAATAAATAAAATGTCTGCACCTGCCTATTCTGCCAAGAAGCCTGTAAAAGGCTCAGGAAATTCAAGAGAGAGACAGCATTATGAATTGATTTGACAAAGACAACTCTTACAGAGGGAAGAAAGGCTTTGCTACTTCTGAATTATCTTATAAGGACTTTTAATTCTGCTTTATTTTGGGAGAGAAGTGGTGGAGGGAGATTGCCATGTTACTGTGAATGGAGGCATTCACACAAGCAAATAAACACTGAAGGTCTTCAGTGACTGATTTCAATCAGTAGTGATTAAAGTCAAGAGAGAGACAGTGTGACAACAGGAATGGCTGTTCATGCTTTCCTAAAGTTCAAGGTTTCTAGAATTTACAGTGTTTTAAGCACTTCTAAGTCAATTAAATATTAAATAAATAAAAATAGACAATGCTTGCAAGGTTGTGTAAGATGCTTGTTATGAAAACAAAGGAAGAGGACAAAGGCTTATCACTCAATTGCAACAAAAGTCAGCTTTGAAAGGCTTTGCCCTTGTGCTGGAAGCCCTGTGTGCTGGCTGCTTTCTTCAGGAGCTGTAGAATGGTTTGGATTGGAAAGGGTCTTTAAAGATCATCTGGTTCAAGAAAACCAAGATAATCTATTCTAGAGAACTGATGATTCCACCTTGCTCTTTGTTTGGTAGAGCCCTTGCTGTTGACAGCAGAAGTACTGTGAACAGCTCAGGCAAGCCCCTTGTCTGGGGAAGTCCGAACTTCTGAACCCAGTGCTGGTGATTCACCATTATTTGGCAGCCAGAGCCATAATTGGAGTAGAAATAAAAAAACCCAGTACTCAGCAAAGGGTTTTTAAACAGTCACTGGAATATCAAATAAATATGGTAAAATATTTTCTTGCTAAAATAGTTTGCAGTAATTGCATATTTTATCTTAACAGCTAGTTGTGTTTGTTACCTGTCTGATTTTTTATTCAGACCTAAACTGTAGCAGTTTATTTAAAACAGCATTTATTATTTTTCCTGTGAAGGTTGCATAAATGAGTGTCAATAGGAGCAGGATGGAAATGAATCAATTTGTAATTACAATAGCATTAAATATGTTTTGCTAGTGTCTGAATGCAAAACATTTCCCATGAAAAATTAATTCCACCCACTTGAAAGAGGAAGTCAAAGTTGTGCTTTAGTCTCTGCTTTTTAAAAATAGCTGATAGTCAGCTTTTTATTTTATTTTATTTTTATATTTTAGCTTTTCTGTGGAAATGAAAGGCAATGTTCTTTCCTCAAAATAGAATTATTTAAAGAAACAAGAATAAAGTCTGTGTTAGAAAAGTTTAATAGCAGACTTCTGGAAAATTTAGCTTGAACTGCAAAGCACTGGTAAATAATTTTAATTGGTGAATGAGCCTGGAAAGAATTTCTCAAACAAACAAAGGGCAAGTGAAGTACTCATAGGTATTTTGTGTTGTTGTCCAAGCCTTGTCTACAAATCTGGACTTCGTGTCCTGCAGACATAAGATATTCTACTCCTTTGTGTGTTGCAAACCCAGCCCTGTGTATTTTTTTTCAGAGCTGCTCTCTTCATTGGTGGCTGAGCACCTTCTCCTCTTCAGAGGAAGAAAAGACATTTGAAGATAGAATCTAGTTCAAAGAACAAAGGATATTAATTATAATATTTAATTAAATAACTTTAATTTACGAATGAAAATATCTTTAGAAATTAGTCGTCCTACATGTGTGAAGATGGAGTCTGACTCAGCACAAATGAAGGAAAACTGATTTTTTTTTTTCCCCTGAGATTTCCAACTGAAAACAAAGATCTTTTGAGGGCCAGCTCTCAGTCAGTTTTTGTTGTCACTTACAAAATTGCAGGTAGAGAGGGACACAATAGGTATATCAGAAATGAGAAGCTATCGATCAGCTGAGGACATTGAAACTTTGGAGTTCATGCATGTCTTTCATGAAATGTATTTTCACTGAAATGCTATTTGAAGCATTCCCACTGAAGAGTAGAAGAGAACCAGATTGTCCTTTTTGCAGGAGTTTGCAAAATGCTGAAATTTATTTTTAACTAAAACTGCCAGTTTCCCACAAAAATAGCTAAGAAATATTTGGAAATTTTTTGTGTGCATCAGTTTAGTGGTAACACGAAAATGCTTAGAGTAACTTTTGCTTTTTAATACCATGACATTGCAAAACCAGATGTCATTCCAAGCTGAAAATTCAAACCTGGTCTGAAGTGGTTTGAAAAGTATTGAAAGAACTTGATTGGCAGAATGTCCCGAGAGGACCGACTTTCTTTCTTTTTCTCTTTTTTGCCAAACGAAATTTCACTGCAAGTGATATGTGCCTACATAAAGGTTATGGTTTGTCAAAATATTTTCTTTTCCTTGTAAAACCTTTGTAAAAAAAAATTTGACTGGTACCAGTCCTCAAGACTTGTTGATCAGCAAAACTTTAGGTGCTTACATCTCAAATAACCACTGCATAATGCACGATTTTAAGAAGATCAGATTTTACAGTTTTTTAAGACTGACAGAATGAATTGCAGAGATAATAGGCTTGGCCTGAAAATTCTGGTTGTATTAACATACTCTGTGCAAGTAATGTCCTTCCTTTGCCATTTCAGATGCATTCTGGCCAGACAGAAGGCATGGCTCTATTGCTAAAATTTCTCAACTTACAGTACAGGGTAATATTTCAAAAATGAGCCTATGCAACTTCATTTGTACCTACATGAATTTACATGGAAAGCCACATTTGGAGAATTTTTTCTGCCTTAGCTGTGTTTTGACAGCTGAATACTACAGATTCATCTGCAGCAGCCTCTGTCCAGATTACTGCTGAAAGCAGCATGCCCTTTGTATGTGTATGGAACCCAGGAAAAGTTACTGGAAAACAATAGGAATGGGAGAAAAGAAGGTACTTACACAAATGTGCATTTGAAGTGAAGTTCTCGAATATGTACTTGTCCTTGCCCAAATATTGATCCCTGTTCCCTGGGTAGCTGTTGTTACCCTTGGGTAAAGGGCATAGAGGGAAGAACAAAAAGGCTGTTGCACAAACTAACAAGTGGTGAGGTTTGTGAAAGGCATCAAAAAAAGGCTGCATGACTCCAGGTGGAAAGAGACAAGCAGAGCAGTTACATGGAGCAAGTTGATGCTCTCAGTTCCACACTGGGGTCCAGAGAGCAGGTGAAGGACACTGCACAAGACACTAAGAAGGAGAAAAAGGAGGATCTACTGAATCACAGAATCACTTAAATTGCAAAGACCTCTAAGAGGTCCGTTAAGCTGGCACTGCCAAGTTCACCACTAAACCATGTCCCTAAGCACCATATCTAAATAAAGCAATTTAAAGGCCCATACAGACACTTATTTGGTGATATGAATTAGCTAATATGGATTAGCCAAGAACAAGTAATGTTAAAATATTTGTATGGCTAATTAAGGGGAATTAAAAGGTGCAATATATCTTGACCTGAGCAGGACTGTCTTGCATAAGCAAGTCATGGAATGGTCTAGATAAAATAATGATGAGTGGGGTGAATAGTTGCATTAAATTTGCTCCAAAAACTGTTAAGAATAATTCTATCTGAAATTAGTGGTGCATTTCAAGTGGAGTCTTGCGGACGTCTCCCTCTTTTACTCAGTACACACATTAATGTCTCGGAAGATGGAATCTGACAAATGCTTATAATCTTCTTAAAATAAACAAAAAAATTTAGTAAGAATTGGAAGTACTTTGATGGACCAGATTTAATTTAAAATAATCTAGATATTTTGGAGAAGTGATCCAAAATCAACAAGAGGGAGTTCAACCAAGGCAAGAGCAAAGAACTATGGTTAAGAAAGAAAAAAGTAAAAGACTGCTATCAAATGAGAAATATCTGCCAGTGCAGCTGTACTGTGAAAAAGCATTTGAGAGTTAGAGTGAAGTATAAGTTGGATCCTTTCTGAGAATGTATTACAAAAAGTGTAATGTGCAAAGCATGCTGAACTAAATGTATGTCTCTTTACTGTGCTGGTGAGACCTCAACTGGAGTACTGGTGCGAAAAGTACCAGTAAAGTGGAATGAGAATACGTAGGAAACATACAGAAAATAGTAGTGAGAATGCTAAAAACTTTGGGTTGTATAAGAAAATCCTGAACAAGTTATCCTTTTCTAGAAAAGAAGGTCAGTGAGCAGAAATTACAACCTTTTCCAGCATTTAAACTGATTGATACAACACAGAGTGGTGATCATTATTCTCTGTAACTGGACTGTAGTGTAGGAATTAACCAGCTTAGCCAGCAAAAACGAGAAAAAGGTGTGAACTATAGAAGGTCACTTTGGGAATTTGTTGGATTACTGTCTTAGGACAGCATTACAGATGGTTCAGGCCAATGCCTATTAGAGAGGTTTTCCTGGTGGTTACTTACAGCTATGAGGGAGCAGAGGAAGGTGTTGAGTGAATTTACAGAGCATCACAGAACCCTGAATTTGTTGATTAACATTACCTCTTGGCGATTCTTTCTTCAGAAACAAATTTACAAAGATATGTCAACTGCCTTCTTACCACACACAAATTGATGGACTGGGCAACAGAACATGCCTGTGGGTGAAGATCTTGGTACACAATGTCTCAATACACCTGCTGCTTTGGGGGCACAAAGACATCAGTGTGCACTGTTCTTGTCTGCCTCTATCTGAATGGGCACAGTCTCTATGAGAGCAACTGCTCTGACTATGCAAATTCTGTATTTTAACTGGGACAGAAAGTAATCTTTGCAAATATCCTCAGCTAAAGATAATCAGGAATGGAATAAGAATCTCAGTCTCAAAATCAGCAAACTGGCATTGTCAGTTGCTAGCTGGAGAAATACACTCTTTGTCTGGTATATTCTTATACCCTGTGCTGAACTGCTTCATCTTCACCCTTTTGAAAATGTAGAACAATTTTAATTTCCTTTGGCAATACATTGAGATGCCCCAGATACCTGGGGTATTAGGTTTAAAGAGTAATAATTGAGAGGTAATAGTGCCAGAGAGTTGGTTTCCAAGTTTTCAAGGCCTGAGGCTAGTATTTGATGGCAAAAACTTAGCTGAAGTCCTTCCTTGTGTGAAGCCTGATGTTTCTCAGTTGCCTGGGGGTGTAGGACAAAGCCTTGCCCAAAGTAACACCAGAAACTGGGCTCATTAACCTTGGGGTCAAGCCAAAGTTCAGTACTCTGGGGTATAACTGTCTTACATATTGATTCAGTGACACCATGTGAATTACTGTTACTGTCAGGCAGCAGAGTAAATCAATTTTGAGGCAGAAGAATTGCAAGCTCGTAAATCTGAGATGTCCTAATAACACAGTTTTCAAGGAAAGTGAATAGAAGTGAGTTCCTTTTCTTTGAGGTTGACTATGAATAGCCATAAAATCTCTTAGCATATGTCCTGGATTTATGAACAGAGAATATGAACTTGTCCTGCTCTGACTTACACCATATTTCATTTGAGAGCAGGAGAGGATTTAGCCAGATAAATCAATGAGTAGTGCCTCTGATCCTTGTCATTGTTCAGGTCTTTCTGTACTATGGTTGCAATCCTATGATCTGCTGCTGAAAACTTTTGTGTTCTTTTCTGCTATACAGGACCAGGACTGAGCAGCTGAATGTTGGCTTTGTATGTTTTCATCAACAGGACATTCCTAAAGGAAAAGCTAGTGTAAATTTTATGTGTGAAGGTCTCTTAAAATAAAGTAACTTTCAATGCTAGACCTGTACTTTTTCACATTGGCTGTAGGTCTCATTCCAGAACAATAAACTAAGATCAGTTTAATGTTCAGCGGTTAAAATAGAAATGTTCCCTTTGTCGTCAGGGAGACTTTGAATTTGGTCCTTGACAGGGTATTTTTTAAATATAGAAAATTATCACTTGGTTATTTACAGTCTACTGTATTGTAAATCAATTTGATGGACAAGCTGCTATGTGAATACGTACTACAGAAATACTGAATACAAGTGAGGTCAGAGGCTACAGCAAAACAAAGTAAGACCTGAAGGCATACTGGGAAAAAAAGATTGTTTCTTGCTTTAATGCAAAATTTTATGGGTTTCTTTTGAACAGTGACAGTTATGTGCTATTTCCAACATTTAGAGCAGGTAAAGAATACATTTATAACTGAACTTTGGTAAATTCTTTGTTTCAACTGTTGAAATTGCCATCAGACAAAAATATTTTTTCAAGGAGTAACTTAAAAATCGTCTATAATGTCGGTACTCCTTGATACTTTGCAGACAAACCTTTTCACTGCAGAATTGCCTTTAGACTGTAAAGATACACAAATTTATGATAACACAGGTTCTGCTGAATAGAAAATCCAGTGATCTCATAGGAAGCCATATAATTTTTGCAGCAGGCTCTATGATACAGTCTTACAGTCCTTAATTGCACTTCCACTAAGGACAAAGACATTTTTTAATATTAGAAGATCCCACCCAAGATAACTCTTCTACATGTGCAGAAACACATCTGTACTCAGGAGAGTACACTTTGAGCTAAGTGGGTGTCTTGGCAATACCTACTTCAGTGGGACATGAGGTTAAGCTTGATGCTAGGGAAGTGACATAAGAACATTTTCAATATATATGTTTTGATGTGGGACTTACAGAATTACTTCAGGATTTGATTTCATGTGAAGCCTGTCATTTTGAGAGAGCTGAGAAGAGCCTCTCCTCTTCTTAAACACATTTGCAAACACAGAGGGCCAGGCCCATACCACTGAGCTTAATGTACCTCACAGAGGAAGAATGCAGGAGACTGGTCTCTTCAAAGTTGACTCTCACTTCAGAGGGTCTAATTTTCACCAATCTGGATGGTGGAATCTCACACTTTGTAGCTGAAGTCAAATGAAATCTAGTGAACTAGTCGACACCAGTGCTGGTGTAAAGGATAAAACAACATGGCACATCCTCACAAATCTCAATTTTAAGTCTAGAAAATAAACTGCAGCCTTACAGCCCAACTATCTGTGTTCTCTTGGGTCTGAGTACTTGAAGAATAACTAGCAAAATGTCCTGGGAGGAGGCTAACAATCATATAATGTGCTCTATAAGAAAGCCTGGCAGTTAAAACCTGAGGTTCATTATAGCCTTTGAAAATCTCTCACTTCTCAAACCAAGCTCACAACTTCATAAGAAATGGCTCATCAATCTGACTTCCTCAAGGCTGGTAATTACTGTCTGATTGTTTTTCAGTGCCAGTGACCTAATTAGAAGCTTTTAGCAACAGGACGGAAGATGGCCCTGAACACGACAAGCCCACAACGCTCATAGGCTACGTTATGTTGGCATGGCCTGCACATGCTGCTCAGCCAACGTGCCCATAAGCCATGCTGCTGCATTTGCATTTGCATTTGCAGTTTGAAAGGCACCTCTCAGCAGGTCCCTCAGGTCTCCTTGTGTCTGCTGAAAGTAGGTGTGTGGCTTCTAGACAGCCTGGATTGTAAGCAGCTGTGCTGGGGTAGGGTTAACTTTCTTCACAGTGGCTGGTATGGGGCTGTGTTTTGGATTTGTTCTGAACACAAACAGGGTTGATAATACAGAGATGTTTTTGTTATTGCTGAGCAGGGATTACACAGAGCCAAGTTCTTTTATGCTTTTGTACTGACACACTGGTGAGGAAGTTAGGGGTGTATGAGAGGTTGGGAGAAAACACAGCCAAGACAGGTGACCCAAACTGACCAAATGTTCCAGGCCATGTGACATCATGCTCAGTATAAAAAGTGGGGGAAGAAGGAGGAAGGGGGGGACATTTGGAGTGATGGCATTTATCTTTCAAAGTCACCATTACATGTAATGTGGCCCTGCTGTCCTGGAGATGGCTGAACACCTGTCTCCCCATGGGACACAGTGACTTAATTCCTTGTTCACTTTATGTGGCTTTTGCTTTTCCTACTAAACTGTCTTTCTCCCAGCCCATGAGTTTTCCAGCTGTTACCCTTCTGATTCTCTCCTTGATCCTGCTGGTG
The DNA here is from genome assembly GCA_026413545.1 of Cichladusa arquata. Lineage (NCBI taxonomy): Eukaryota > Metazoa > Chordata > Aves > Passeriformes > Muscicapidae > Cichladusa > Cichladusa arquata. The sequence goes on along the minus strand of JAOTQP010000001.1, from coordinate 61,863,280 downwards.
AGGGAGTGAGTGGGTAGTTTTGTGGGGCTTGGCTGTTGGATGGGGTTAAGCCATGACCCAACAGCATTCACCTGACTGGGCATAGCCTACAACATCGTAACAACGAAAAAGTGCATAGTGCCGGATCCTGCTGTTCTGTGCTAGGGCTGGACAAGTCAACAGCTGTAGTTTCACAGTGTGATGTGGAGTATGAAAGCTCCTTTTAACCCTCCTCCCACTGTAAATCCACGTGTGGATCTCTGCAGAATAATAGCTGGACAGTCACAAAGTCCTGAAAAGACTTAATGAAGATCTCTCAGCATCTGGGGTTTTTTTTGGATAAAGCATCCTGAACTTCTGAAATATTTTGCATCCTGCTAGAAATGGAAATCTGACATTTCTCACAGTATGAGAAAAGTGAGAACAAAGCATCTACAAAACAGTTAAGGAAATAGGGGAGGTAACAGCAGTAGAGGAAAGAAGAAACAACTCCATGGGAACTGACGAGAGTTTCTCACTCCTGCTATCTGTATAAACCTCCAGTCCACGTGAAAATTACTGGGCAGGTGACAAACACATTTGTCCTGACAAGATTCAAAGTTGATGGCTGGTATTTGAGCCCTGCTGGAGCGAGTTACTGAGTGGAAAGAAATAAACTGCAGTCATTAGAAGGAATTGAACAGATTTAGATGAAACAAACAGGTGCTAGGGAACATTGCAACATTTTATTTTGGTTTGCATACTGATGCTTTGAAATGTCTACTACTGAGTCACAAATTAGAATAATTTTCCGAGATAAACTTTCTCAGTTTTGTTGTTTAGGCTGTTTTATTTACAGCACAACAGATACTGTTACTGTTGTCTGAGCTGTGATGATTTGGGCACTAGGGAAAATATTCTGTAAATGATTTTTTCTATTTTTCCCCCATCTCAGTTGTAATCCTAGTAATTTCCAACAACTTTTAGCAAATTCTCACTCAGCATGTATTTCTTTGTATGGTTGTAAATGTGCACATTTCCTTTTGTGGTGTTTCATCTCTCTCCACCTCATCTTTGTAAAATGTATTAAGGTAAATATGAAATATATTCTTCAAAATATATTTGGAATATCTTTATCTTCCATTTTTTTCCTCCATTCTCTTTTCTATATGTTTAAAAAAACAATAATTCCCCTACACTTCCAGCTTGCTGGTTGATTTATTTTTCTTCAGAAATTGTCTGAAGGTTGTATAATGAAACTAAAATGAATTCAACTTTCATCAGTCTCCCTTCCCTTTGGAACCCTACAGCTATTGTATTGACTTCTAAAGCATCTGAATCCAAGATGGGAGGAGGGTTACAAACAGCAATTCATCTAAATGTGTCCTAGTCCATAATTTCTGTGTTTGTGCCTGTCTCTGCCTCATAGAGTTTACACAAGAGACAACTGGGTAGTGTGTCTGGAAGCAGAAGACAGATATTTTCTTCATAAAAATATACATTGTACTCAGTACCTTTTGTACTTTCTGTAATAGCTAAGATAGTAAAGTAATGACAATGCAAGTTATTTCTTCTTATTATAAAGGCAATAAAAGGAATAATTATGGATTATTTTGCAGTGTTTTGTAGATATACAGCATATGTAAAGTATTATAAATACTGCTTTTGTTGTTGTTTTGCATACAGATAACAAGTTATCAGTCTTGGTAGCATTGTTTTTATGTTAAAAAAAGTATTTGTAGAATATTGTAAACATTCTAAAATGCATATGAGAGAAGCTCACTTCCCCCAAATTTTTTACTATGAATCTATAGACAGAGGCACAAAGCTGAGTTTTGAAATGTAATTGAAAAGGTATGATGGTGAAAAAGTCACCTTTTAGTGATGCATTCTTACTGTGGAAAAAAGAGAAATCTATCTCAGCCAAAACCTGGGCAACTTTTTTCTTTACCTTCTAAGTTCAGAAATAAATCTGTAAGTGTGAAGACTTGCTATTCAATAAGCAGTTCACCTACCCAATAAGAGACACACTTTCCTAGTAGAGATTTTTATTGCTCAGAAGTGGCTCTCCAGCAACCACCAAACCTAGGCTGGCCTCTCTCTGCCAAGACTGAACTTTCAAGCCTGGTGTAGCTCCCAGTGGAAGGGAAGAGGACAAGATAAAGCTATCAGGCCAGTCATGGGCCTTGCAAATAAAGACCTTTAAAGTGATTTAGCTTATTAGGCAGACAGTGGAGAATATGAAGTGCATCTTTAATTTATTACTTTGATATCATTTGCTGAGCAGGAATGTATGTCTATGTCATAAGTATTTCAGCAAGATCCATATCAAGCATCTGCTGGAAGTCTTCCAGTGTTTTAATCTGATGAGAGTTTGCTTAGTCCCTGCCTGTTATTAATGCTCTTGTCTATTAGAAGTGTCAGAGTATATTATGTGTTGTTCTGGGCACTTTGGGAGCTTTTAAGAGAGCGGAATGATTACCTCATATCAAATAATATTTCCTCTTTTTAGGAAAGCAAAAGCATCTTTGAGGTTTGTAATTTGGATTTGATCTCCGCATGAGCTGGGGTAGATCTGGGCATGTGTGGTTTGACATGTGCTCTCCCTTTGCCCAGCCAATGAGCCATATGTAGTAAGACACAGTAAACTAAGAGCAAGAGATGGAGTTTGGGGAATTCACCTTTGTCAGGCTTCATCATCAATCCCCTGCCCTGTAGCTGCCCACCTATGTTGGGCATGCCCTGAACTCCATGGCATGTCCCCAAACCTGTCCAAGCTTAGGGAATATATAATTCATTATTTGTTTGCTTTCCTTTGAGAATACTTGGGAAGGGAAGAACAGGATCAGCTAAATGAAATCTGGTCTTCTCCTTCCAGGCAGTTCAGTCACCTTAGCTGATGGAGCTGCAGGCTGCTGCAAGCTCTGGTGGTGCTCACCAGGGCAATTCAAATTTATCTGAAACCTAGAAAGCAGCTTGTTCAAAGCAGTTTTCTGACTGAGGAGAACTCTCTGCCAGAATGTACACCTAATATTCATCACAACTTTACTTCTGTTTTTTCCGAAATATCCATTGGGCTTCTACCTTCCACTCTTTCCACATGAAGAAGTCACAGAGGAATCTCACTGATAATTTGTGACCAAACACATCAATCCACCTGTCAGCAACTCTGACCAATATGACAGAATAGAAAGAAGAGAATGAAGCTGAAGCAGCATAGCCAAAATAAGTGTTAATCTAAAGAGTCTGAGTGGTATATCCCCACATTATAGAAACATTTTTGCATCATTTGCCATCTGAAGCAAAGAAGTTTTTGTAGTTTTTTTTTTTTCCTAAAAGCCAGAAGCTATTTTGCAAAAGAGCATGGTTGTGGTGTAAATTCTTGTATTCATTTTAGGTCTATACAGTGGCCAAAAGGCTTTCTGCACTGAACCCTTTTAAATGTATTTCATAGTAAATAGGATGAAGAGGTTCCAAATTTGGATACCTGGCCCAGTCTCAGGTCTGAAGACTGTTCAGCAGAATATCAGTAGCCATGGAAATGGACTAAAGGGAAGCTTCCAAGTCTTCTGGAAAATCTTTCAGAGACCAGACTAGCAGACAGGAGGTTTGCAGTCCTGTGAAGGGCTAACAAAAGCCTATTCAAGCTTTTGTGCTTAGTATGTTGATAACGTGCAGTGAGAAAGAATATTGGGAAATGTCAGAATATGACATTCAAAGATATTTTGAGTGAACTGAGATGTGTGGTGTGATTGCTAATGCCCAGAGACCTGACAGGAGGTAATAACCCACAGGAAAACTTGTGATAGTTGTACCCAAAGGCTTCTGTCCAAGCAGTATATTGGAGAACCCAAAGGGAAACTGTCTTTGGGCCTTTTTGGATTCAGGCAGCTGGATGTTGATGGGGCTTTTTCGTCATCAGTTTGTGGTGACTCACTGGGACATGCTCTTTGTTCTCAACATCCTGTTGGAACAGAAGACCATACATGACAGATCCTATTTTGAAGGAGCATTTTGACTGAAAACATTGGAGAGGTGGTGGGAGAAGCTGTCAGGAAGAGTCAATAAAACATTCGTCCTGGGATGCAGGAGGACCTGGTGGTGATCTCAGTAGAGCAAGTGGTGGCCTCTGAAAAATGTAGGCACGGAAAGAGAAAGCAAGTGGTGGAAAGATGCTCAACAGCAGGGTATCTTCCCTTAGTTTCATAATATTGATAAACTGCCGAAGCTGGCTCCCAGCAGAGTTCACAGCATGGTGCTAATAAAGATTTGACATGAACAGATCTGCTACACACTGGGAAACCCCAGGACCTCTAGGAACTCCAATATTACGACTCCATCTGTGAATTTCAAAACACAGACATACAGAAAATAAATGGTAACAGCTTTATGACTGTAAACAAACTGCATCTCTGATTTGTCTAATCAGGTAGTTATGTCTGTGTTTCAAAGACACCAGTAAATCAACACTAAGACAAGACTGTAAATTCTAAGACTTCTGCTATTTTCTTTAAATTTTTGCTCCTAACCTGTGTTAGACTTTGCCAAGCACAACCCTGACAGAAGAGTTCTGCTGAAGCACTGCTATACAGAAAATAAGCTGCAAATATCATAGAATATTTTGGTTTGGAAGGGACCTCAAAGATCATCAAGTTCTAAACCCCTGCCATGAGTAGGGACACCATCCACTAGAGCAGGTTGTTCAAAGCCCCATGGAGGTGACCAGCCTGGCCTTGAACACTGCCAGGGATATGTTATCCACAGCTTCTCTAGCAACATGTGCCAGGGTCTCACCATCCTCTGAGTAAAGAACTTCTTCCTAACATCCAATGTAAATGTCTCCTCTTTTAGTTAAAAACCATTCTCCCTTGCCCTGTCACTACACAAGCTCCAGCTCTCTTGGTAGCCCCCTTTAGGTACTGAAAAGCTGTTGTAAGATATCCCCAACACCTTTGCTTCTCCAGGCTGAACAACCTGAACTCTCTCAGCCTCTCCTCAAAGGAGAGGTGCTCCAGCACTCTGGTTGGCTTTGTGGCCCTGTGGTGATTTGTCTCTGGCTGGACACTGGGTAGCCAGCAAAACCACTCTATCAGTCCTCTCCTCAGCTGGACAGGGGAGAGAAAGCTGAAGGCTCATGAGTTGAGGTAAGGACTGGGAGACATCACTCATCAATTACTATCATGGACAAAACTTAGGGAAATTCCCCCAGTGTTCAGCCTTGTGTGCTCTTGTTCAAGTTCAATCTATTTTCTCACACTATAATTACCAGAAGGAGAAATAACTGGCAGAGAACAATTATTTTTGTTATATTTTTGTCCTTCTTCTGCTTGAGAGCTGTCTTTGTGCAAATTATACTATTAATAATTCCTTGTTAATCTAGATGATTATGTGTGCAAATACATTTCAGCCTTCAGCTTCTTCTGGACCCTGACTACAAAACCAAAACTTTTCCACTAGGTTTGGAGGAAACTTGTCTGATGTGAAGTGACTATTGCCAAATGCTTGTAATATATTCAAAGTATTTTTATGTTTGAGTTTAGAAGCATCTCTTATATTTGAAAAAGAGAATTTCTGAAGGAGTGTGGCAATCAATAAAAATTGTCTTGAAGATCACTCACATGGGTATGTGAATAACACTGCAACTATTATATTTTTTAACAAATGCACTTTCTTTGCTTTGAAGTGATTTCTTATCTCTCCTTCCTGCAACAAATCCAATGCCCTACAGCTAACATAGGCAGTTTTTTGCCAGAAATCAAACATTAGCCTTACAGTCATAGGAATGGCAAATAATAAAATACTCATTTAAGAAACAGGAGGGTTTACAATAAAATAGATTTAGCAAAGCTACCTCACTCATCTTCTCTAAAAGACACATCTTCTCATTTTCACTCATTAAAACAAACTTATTGAGCAAATTGGTATTTTCCCTCTGAGAATTGTCTTCCTTTTGATTCATCAAGGTGCCTGGTATCAAGGGAAAATGTCTGTGGGCAAACACCTCTGAGAAAAGGCACATTAGCTGTACCTCCTTTTCATCCATTCATTTTATAGAGTGAGTAGTCACTTCTGCCGGCTGAGATTGATCAGCTGAAATGGCAAATGTGGTGAAAGTGCTCAGAAACATGCCTGGGATGTAAAAGGAAACGTAGTGGTTGACTTAGCTTGCTTGCTGTCTTTCTTCTAACAGAAGGGGAAATATCAAGATCATGAATATTGTAGGTCCTATAAAACCAAAATAAAACAGAGAATATAGAGAGACATTTCACCATGAATTTCCAAAATCAACAATGGAAAAATAGCCTCAGATTCAACGGGGTTTTGATTGATTGTTTGTTTTTGTTTGTTTTTTTGGTTTTGGGTTTTTTTTTTCATGGGTTATAGCAAAATTTGAGAGGCTGAAGGAATCAGATATTTTAACACCATCTGCTTTGTCATAGAGGCAGCCACAATGGTACCAGGACTAGAGCTACCATCCCCAGGGTGAGGTATTGCTCAGAGTTCCCTGGGAATTCTTGTAACACCAGTGGTCAAGCTGAGTCAGACCCTAGGCCCACCTAGCTCAGTACCACACCTCTTACAGCAGAAAAAAGCAGATACCTACAGGAGACCATATGGACAGTGCAACATATATATATATGGCCTTCTCTGAGTGCTACCCCAACCTTCAACCATTTGTCACTCAAAGTATGATCCTAAATATGCTCTGCTTTTCATGAAGAGATCCCATAAACAGCACAGAAACATGGCTGGGTTGTGTGGGTCTGAAGACTGACAGCATAAAATATCGAAAGATATCTGGGAAGAAATTCTGCGCTTCTTGTTCCTCATGGCAAGGTTTCCCATTCCTCTGCTAGGATCAAAAATTCTCAGCTGGCAGTCACTTACATGTGCCTATGAGAAAATAAGTGGCGATGTACAATAAATGATTGAAATTGATGAGACAGTGGTCTTGTTTGGGTTTTCCTTGCCTCATCCATAAGGGATTGGTTTCACACCCCCAGGATTGCAGTGTGATAGGTATCAGCATGAAATTTGTTTAAAAGTGTATTCCTGTCCCCAAATGCTAGAGTAGATGCACATTGCTTTTACTTATGTTCCACACGAGTTCTATCAACCACAGTATTAGAAAATTTTCCTGGCATCCAGTAAAATGTTTTGCATATCAAACCATACTCAAAGAGTAATGTATCTTAAGTAATACTGTCTCGCTTTGATATTTTGAAGAATTCCTAGAATAGAAAACTGTAGTTTTGGCTCTTCTCAGCTACTCTTCTTTTTTTGGGTCATTACATTTCTTGAAAATTATAGCGCTAGATATTCTGAGGCAGAATATGCAAAATTCATGAGACATATCCAAGCTGAAGCTGAAGAAATTACAGTTTTGGCAATAACAGGGATGCACTTAGAAACATTGCCAAAATCCAGTGAAAATCTTTTTCTTAAGGAAATATTAATTCATCTGGCAAAAGAGGAGATCTGAGAAAATCTGCTGACTTCATCTGAAAAAAAAGATAATCCAGTTTTTTTCTCTTTTGAATCTTAAAGACTTTTAGATAGAAACTCTTTAGCCTCAGCCTTTAGTTGGCTTGTTATGTTGGTTTAAATTTCTTTGCTTCCACTGCCCCGGTTTTAAGCATAGTGATTAAATAGTTACATATTATTCCATAGTTTCTTTCAAGACAGAAAGATAAAGTTTGGAAATTAAATCTAATTTGACGAGATACAAGAAAGGGGCGAAAGTTCCAACCCAGCATTTAGGCTTGGCTCCTAGCTATTAACCATGGCTCTGAGGCAACATAGGAATTGTTGAGAAAGGTAATTTTGTTGACTGTTCCAAGCGACCAGGCTATCAGGAGAGAATTATGGCTGTGTTTTTGTGTACATCCATTCTCACTTGGCTCAGTCATAAGCATCTCCTTGTTAAAAATGAGGTTCTAATTAAAAAAAAAGAAAGTCAAGAACACAACAAGAACATTAACCTACTGCTTCCAAACTGCTGTATCTACCTGCATTAAATTTTAAACACTATGGCACCCATTAATGTTATAAATGACTGCTCAAGAAAAATTCAGCCATTCTATGTGATATTGGATATGGTGAAAGGAACAATGTTTGTCACAAGTGAGTGAACAGTGTTCTTCATCCTAATTCAGGACCTAATCCTCTTCCTCCTGGAGCAGTTTTAGGTCTTTGCTGCTGACTTCAGTTGGAAGAGATCAGCCCTATTGGCTTTGTGTGTGGAATGGCAATCAGATTAAACAAAGTCAGCATTACTGGTTTGAAGGATTTATGTCATTGTAAGCATTTATTTATTCATTAAATGAATCATAGTCAGGGCAATATTCAAAAGACAAATCAAGATAATAACATTCAAAATATTGCTGGATACGAAAAAGAATTGAGATCTATGCTGTATCATGATTTTCCTTCTCCCTTGACCTACAACTTCTTAGTACATGGTGAATTCCTGGAACAGGGATGTTCCTGTGCAGTCCTTGGTGCATGAGACCACCCTCCCTCCCCCCTGAGCTGGAGGCATCAGGCACTGCTTGCAAGGGAAGTCTTGACACACCTTTCTTGTTAGGCCATGTCTTACATAGATCTACTATGAAGTATTTTCAATTAAGATTTTTATAGACATTATCACTCAGTATCTGACTGTCTTCCAACAGCCCTTTACAGTATGAATAACATCTGCCATATGTTGTTTGTTCTCTCTTCCTTTCTGCACTTGGGGAATGGAAATGCATGCAGTGACATTTCTCATTCCAGAAGGGATTTAAAAAAAAAAAAAAGTATATTTACAGGGATTTTAAAGAAAAAGAAACATATATTTCCATGAATTTATGTGTATAGAGTTGAGAGAGTCAAAACAACCTGCTTTGTCTGGAACCCACATGTCAAGGTTACAGTGGTCCCAATTATGGGGTACTTCATTACCTCACTCAACCCCTACAGACACTGTCTTTTCTGGACAAACAAGCTGTACCCCTTTTCTAGATGCTTTCATTGTCCTGTTTAATACAACTGTAATACAGCTGCAACAACCTTCATCCTGAGAATTTTTGAACGCATTTTTTTCAGACCATTGAAGCCTCAGCAAAGAAATCAAAAGCACTACTCTGAGTGAGCAAAAATTGATCTGCTCATCAGTATTGCTGAAGTGCAATGTGCAGTTGGTCTTAATGTTTTATTACCTCAATTAAGTATCCCTTTTGGGGGAAAAAAACCCAAACTTATTTTTTACTTTAAGCAACAAGATATATGAACCTCGTAGTATGGGGTGACATGGTCTGTCAGCTGATGCAGCACCTCCTCTGTGCCTCAGGCAGACAAAACAGGAACTAGGAATGCAGGCAGTTTGTGATAGCACTGGACTGACTCTGTCAGGAAAGAAGGATTCTTTGGCCTTTTTTTCTTTTTTTCTTTCTTGTCTCAACAGATAGGACTGAAAAGTTTGGCTCATTTTCTCCCAGACTTAACAGAGAAAGATGATGTTTGGAAAGATGTGACCTCATATGGAAATTAGAGATCTGTTTTTGTTTATTTTAGTCCCATATTGATTTAACACACTTTCAAGCCAGTTTGAAGGAAGATGAATAAGGAAAACCTGGAGTGATCTGCTGGGCCTCCCGTAGTTTTCCACACCAAGGTGGAAGAGCTTAGCATCAATGGGCTCCAGAATATAGCCCACGAAGGATAACAAAGGATATCTCAAACTTTCCTACATCCTTAAGTTTGGGGAACTGATCTAAGCTTGCAGAACAGCTTACAGGACGCTTCAGATCAATCTGGAATGATACATGTGTGGTCATTGACTCACCAAACTCCACTGACTAAATTGCACTTACATGACAAAATTAGTGCAGATGTTAAACTGTACTCCATCCATGCCTTTTCCCACTTCTGTAGAAAATGCCTACAGGTGTTGGCATTGAAAGAATGAGGATTTCCTGAAAAAGAGAGCTCAGAAACAGTGCTGCACTCCATGAACTGAAGGAAGTTTAGTTCTCTCCCTCATTGAGGACAGCAGATGACTGTCAGCTCCTACATCTTGGAGACACAGATGCAGAGGACAGCTGGGACTGTTCTGCAGTGTGTGGGAGGGTTGTGTGTAAGGGTTATGCTTCACAGGTGAGGAACTATGCTGAAGAAACCAAGACACTCAGCATATCCAAAACTTTTGACTTCTCTCCCACCTCTGTTTCCTGCCATGTCTCCATGTCACACAGCAATGTGGTTGTGGCTGGCTTGGAGCTGCTGATGCTGAGTGAGAGAGCAGAGCCCACTGCTGACAGCAGCAAAGTTCACCATGTCAGTGGTTTGGGAGGAAGGTGAAACCTGTTTCAGGAGTGTTTCAGAGGGCCAGAAAAGATTGTGGGGAATTAGTGGAGCTCAGGGAGGTGTGAAAGAAAAAAGATGGAAGGTGCTTTGGGCAGGGCAGATGAATCTCTTGGTATATTGCCTCTCTGAGTTGCAGGTCATCTACTTCTTACCTTGGCCCTCAGCCAGCTTGGTATTTCTGGAGAGCTAGGACCTGTTCCTGGGTAGTTCCACCCCAGAAAGATTCCTATTCTGGTATCCTTGCTCCTTTAGTTCCCGTGTCCCTCTAAGATGTGAGATGCCTTAAGCCTCATGTGGACACTGCTGAAGGCCTAGGCACATTTTAGCCAGATCTTTTTCAGGTTGTGAAACTTTCTCACCCTCAGCTAGGATTTTTCCCAAGCTAAAGGCTCTTTCCCTACTGTAAACATGAGAGAAAGAATTATAACAGAGATAAACACCTGCTAGATCCATGGGAAGCCAGGGAGAAGACCTGTCTCCTTCTCTGACCAATGATCTGTCTGTAATTTGTTTTGCACGAACTGCCTTATTTAAGGCAATGGCTTCCTTCAATAAATTGCTCTTTCTTGCTCTTTCTTGCACCAAGCAAGAGAGTGTCTTGTTGCTGTTTTTTCTCGCCGCTCCATAACCTTTCTCCGGCAACAGCCTCACACCCATCTTGTGCACGCATTCAACTGAGCCAAGCTCCACCACTCTCTGCCCACCTCCTCTGCTCCCCCTGTGCCCATGCTGGAAACCAAAGCTGGCTGAGAAAGACCTGCAATGTCTCAGCACAGCTCCAGGACAAAATCAGGGAGACAGAGCCAGAGTCTGGCCCTGGTTTATCACAGCACAAGGCAGCTGTGTCCCCTGGCACAGCCTGGGGAGGGACCTGTCTGTGTGTTTTGCAAATGGAGCAAGAGTGCCACACTTTCAGAAAAGCATATTTTGTCTCACAGCTGATTGAATGAGATGGATACTTACCTTTTATGCATACGTTAGGATAGATCTCATGTCCACAAATTCTGTTTCTAGGCTCCAACTATGAATGCTCATATGGTTCATTGCAAAGCATTAACTGGAGGGCCAGCTGTCAGTCCATTGCTATATTGCTGTAGCAGAAATGAAAATCTCTGAAAATTGTCAGCCCCCTTCAGCGAAAAGAACTGACAAAGTTTTGCTGACTTTCCACTGTCTAGTGCAAATGCTATTAATTAAAAAAAAAACAAACAAAACCCCAGGTCAAGAAAATCTGGCTTCATATAAAAATATTATTCCAAGCACAAAAACTGACTGTGTGAAATAAGATATGATCAAAAGGTACTCTGCAAAGTGGGAAGTCACTGAGGCCTACTCCAGCAAATGTTTTTATTCTCAGAGCTCCATATAATTGTAACATAAAAGTCAATAAAGTGCAAAGAATGACAAACACTTCTCACGAGCCCTCTCAGCAATATCATTGAAGTGTTAAACCCATAAAATATTTCACTGAAAGGCAAATGGTTCCTGTCAGATTTGGCAAATTCTCCAAGAGAAATAATATTGGTTTAGGAGCCAGAAGCGACAAGCTGGATATCCAAGGATAATGAAGTACAATAGCTGAAAAAAAACCAATTAAACATCTGAATGTTTTCTTAACTCTGTGCTGTGGAAACTGCCCACTGGAAGATACAATTTCCAGTTCTCAAAAGGTGGCAATCTGACACCAATCTACCAGTTAAGGCTAGCAAACAATCTAGAGGGAGAAATATGTGCTTTATTCTGGCTCTGGAAAATACATTTGGACCAATCTTTACTATATGAAATCTTGAAAAAATGCATTTTCTTCTCTGCAAAATCGAAACTTAGTACAACCCCAGAGTCCAGAAAGATGAGTAAAAGTTTTGTGTCTGTTTAAGACAATTGTGAAGATTTCAGGAGGAATCCAGGTAGGCCTAGCTTGGGTTTTTCTTCACATTGAGTAGGTCCAAGGAAGATATTCTAGTAGCAAAGACATGACTCCTCTGTTTCTCACCACACAGCATGAATGGCATGTACTGGGATAGTGCTGTGCAGCTTATTTGCAAACATCTCTGAGTAACCTCACTAAATATTGCCTGGTGATATCAGAAATTAGTGGGAGGTCATGGGAAAGCTCCTTTCCAGGGTTTCAACTCATTCCCCAGTACTCCCCACCTCCTCATTGTCATATTTGGCTCACTTCATTGTACACTACTACAAAGCTTCCAGAAAAGATGTCAAAATACCTGTAAAAAGATAAAAACTAGAAATCTCAGTTTGTAAAATATAAATGAGATTGACAGCCTGTGGGGTCATAAGAAGAGGATAAAGAAAAATGTTGAACTAAATGTTGCTTGCATATTCCCACCTTATTCTCAGTAATATTTTTCTTTTGTTATTTTAAGATAGTGGTATCATTTAGCTGGGAGAACTGGGATGTAAATAAGAATTTGGAAGAATTTATCTGGAATGTTTTTTTGTGACTCACAGAGATGAAGGGATGATATAGAGGCTATTCATGTCCAGACTGGTGAGAGATTAGTCCCAGTTATCCAGATCTGAGTATTACTATTATCTTGGTGAATGCAGTTGGAATATGGATACAGCTCAGCAGCTGTGCAATCCTGGACAGCTTTCCTGACTGGAGTCAGAAGGTGCCATAGTTTTGGCAATTGGGTGCAACCTGTTACGTCCTGAAAATTGTTTTTGCACCCCATCCTCATTTTGGGTACATCTCATCGTACATCACTCAGCAAACAGACCAGAGGAATAGCTTGGGATTGGTTTTCACTTTCATGAAAACTGAACGAGATGGGCAATTACTTTTAGTGCATTTCCAGCATCTCTGTGCTATTTGGCTCTTTGTTAAATCCTTTAATGTGTAGGAGATGAAGCACATTGCATACCCAGAGAACATTGTCTTCTGCATTGATGGTGGCAGCTCTTTATTTCCAAGATGCATGCTCATTTCTTTGAGTGTTTTGTAACACACTGTTTATTATGGGGGAGCCCATCAGCTCTTTCTTCTCACATTTTAGTAGAAAAGCAATCCATCAGTCAAAATTAGGCACACTGAATCAGACTGCAGTGTGGCAGAGGAATGCTCGGTGTGAGGAAGGAGAAAGTTCATGACTGACAGTTCATGACAGTTGTTGTTTGACTTCATTGGTATAGCTTAAAATATTTTAGGAAAACATGCACGCATTAACTAGCAACTTTCATTATATGCTTCTTCACAAATCACAGAAGACCCCAGGTTGGAAGGGACCTAGGAAGATTATCTGGTCCAACTCTTCATTACATCTTGAAAACCTCAATTGATGGGAACTCTACCACATCTCTGGGGAGGTTGTTCCAGTGATTGGTTGTCATCACTGTAAAAATATTTTTCTTATACCAAGATGAAACCCAGTCTTGTTGCCACTTGTCTCCTCTCTGTATGAAGAGAGATCCTCCCTCCTCTTTCTATCCACCCTGTAAGTACTGGAGAACTGTGATGAGGTTCTCCCGAGCCTTCTCTTCTCCAGGGAGAGAAGACTTGGCTCCTTCAGTCTTTCTTCCTAGGGCATATTCTCCAGCCCTTTGATCATTTTCATGGCATTCTTTTGGACTTGTCCAGTGTGTCTGCATCTTCCTTGAGTTTTGGGGATCAGAACTGGACACGGTCCTTCAGATGAGGTCTGACAAGTGTGAGTGGGATGATCACATATCTGTGTTTACTAGTAAAGCCCCTTAATTATTTCTTTCTTTCTTTCTGAGTGGAAATGCTATTTTTTTTTTTTTTGAGTGAATGTTTCAGGTAGACATGAAGCATCAAGGGAAATTGCAAAAATTGGTGGAAGTATCTCCAAGTCTTGTGTTTTAACTTTTCACATTACTTTCAATTTCATGTCTCAGAGGCATCACAATAATTTATCTTAATAAATGTATAGCTGGCTAATGAGATTTCTTTTTTCTTTTTAGGTTATTCTAAAACAACTTGAAAATTTAATTTGCTGAATTTAAATCTCAATGCTGAGCTGGATTTTTTGAATCGATAATCAGACAGTAGCTGAATAATGAGGATAATGGATAATTAGAAAAAGCATATGGCTTCCTGCAGCTTCATTACTCATGCCAGAAAATCACTGGGTGAACAGTCCTAGTCCAATATATTCCCTGAATGCTGAGAAAGTGAAACACAGCTAAAACGTGTGCAGTGCTCAGGCTGAGTAAATTGTGGGAGTGGTAAAGAAACCCACCCCCTTATTCCCCTTCCCCCGTCCCCCGCCTCAAATGGCATTAATTCTACTGTTTTGAGAAGAGCAGTGAACCTTTATTATCTATTGCACCCACTCTCCAGAAAACCCAAGATCTGGTCAGCAATGCAAAACTCTACATCATGATATTAATTCCCTCTAGCCTGAATATGTGTTGGATTTCTCTCTATGGGCGAGGGCATCAGGTGAACAGCTATGCACATATTTGAGCTGTGAGGGACCAAGACTTAAAGCAATCAAAACAGTGAGAACTAATGGATTAACTAGCAATTTCTCAGTAGTATGAAATCTTTGTTGCTTCAACATGTCAATATATCACAAGGTTTGGAAATGCAAATTCTGCTCTCCTATAAGGCAGCAGGGATAGCATTTCTAATCTTACTTATTTATCCTATTTAAGTCCTAGGATGGAAATGTGAAAGGAGTCCTAAAATCATGCTTAGCAATAAGATGCAGGGTGCTGGATTTGTCCTTAACTGCTCTTGGACCTCCTAGATCACCAGGTGACATCCTTGTGTGCTTCACTGATTTATAACAGCTCTATTAGCCTGCTAGAAAAGTCTGCTTTTAGAAATGTTTATCAGCAGGGTCCTCCTTTCTCCCTTGTTATTTATCTGTGTACTCACCATTTTCTCTTAAGCATTAAGATCTCTCATTAACCATATCTATTGGTCACTATGATAGTAATTGAGAAGGTTTCTGAGAACTTACCACCACCATTTGTTACTTTGTGGTCCTCCTCTCTCTTTGTGATGTCTGCTGTCAGTCTCTGGTCATCTACAACAGGCAGCTGATTGCATTGGACTTTTCAGACACACATTAGTTACTCCAAATTTTGACCTCCAGAGTCTTTTGGGCAAGAGATTACAAATGAACATATCACTGCCATTCCCAAATTATTTCTAATGGGGTTCAGCTGCCTATTTTAATCAAGATGTACTGAGATACAGGCAACACTATGAATAATTTCAGTGTGAATAACTCTCCAAGGTGAATTAGCATTTAGCTCCTGATACTTCTTAATGAAGTATTTTCCATGACTGTTTCCCCATCATGTGTTCTCCTCAACCTGTGCAAAAGGTTTGGTGATACTTAACAGCTGTCTTTTATTGGCCATGAACATGGTAGTTTGTGATGGTTGTGGTTGAGATCTCTGCAGAGAAACACAGAGCTGACCAAAGCAGTGTGTGAAAAATAAGGCTGAAATCTGCATATTTGCTTTTCCTTTAATATTTTGAATAGGATGATCCAGTATGAAGGATACACAGAAGTTTTTCCGTCACACCAATTTACATTAACATAAACTTTTCTCTCTGATCTCACAAAGCCTGAAACAAAATAAATTTCAATCTAATCAATAGATTTCTGTTTGGAATGAATGCTCAACTTTAGATGCCACGATAAAAAGCCATTGTGGAGAACAAATGGCAATAACTGAGATCTAGGTACTAACTATATAGATAGCATGCAACTATTTAATTGGTGCTTGAAAACAAAAAACCCAACTCTTTTAGATGAGTTCAAATTGCTGTGGTGGAAAGCACACAAGGAAAGTCTAGCTTATCTGTGCACTGTATATCCATTTCGTCCAAACAAAGCAATTAATACATATACAGAAATGACAGAGTAAGTCCTCTCCAACTTTGTGAAAAACTTCACTTTACTTTGCCATTTTTGCCATTGTTGTCTTCCTCTTTATATTAAAAAAAAAAAGGTGGTGGTTTTCAAAAGCATCTGTTACATAAGACAGAAAAGAAAAATTGCAAGGAAATCACAAAAACCACATCTTAAAAAAGAAAGGGGAAAAATTGCTTATGGATGCATGAACTAAGTGTGTTAAATAGTACATGCTGCTAAGCAATTTGAAAAAAGTTAATCAATATCCTTTGAGCATAAGCTCAATACAATTCACAGCCCACAGCTGTGACTCAGAAGGAAAGTTCGCTATTAAAATGTCAACCTTGTCATTTACTCCTTATGGCATTTACTTAATTCTTGGAGGAAAACTTTGTTCATTAATGCTGGGTTTTTTTTCTTGTTAGCAGTTGTGCTGCAATGAACGCTTCTATTTGCATTCAGTCCTGAAATTTGGACTCTCTTATGAGAAGTTTACAAGTGATCCTGTGCTGTGTTTAATATTTGATTCTCTGCAGCTCTGTGTGTGTAAATAACCACAGCACCACACAGCAAATGATTAAGTTAAAAACAAATACCCAGGAGAGCTCTTACTGCAATTAGAAAGACAAAGAGAGGAGAAGACAATAAAATGAGCTTGGAACCTGATTTCCTTCCAAGAGAGTCTTCAGGAACACATACATCTCAGACTTGAGCACTAGATATATGACCAGTCTGGAGCGGATCATGTATTAAAGGCTGGACTATACACTATTTTCCAGTTGACTGGGGAACTGGCAACGGTGCAAGATAAAGCCAGGAAGAGAAAGCTATCAAAAATTGCTTTTTCCTCTTTCCAAAAGAAGCCTCTGATTGCACGGAAAAGCTGTGCAGGCTCTTCTCAATGCTCATGCTATGGATATTCACAGTGGAAGGGAGTAAATAATTTTGTCATCCTCTCTGAGAGCC
Organism: Cichladusa arquata; assembly: GCA_026413545.1. Taxonomy (NCBI): domain Eukaryota; kingdom Metazoa; phylum Chordata; class Aves; order Passeriformes; family Muscicapidae; genus Cichladusa; species Cichladusa arquata. The sequence goes on along the minus strand of JAOTQP010000001.1, from coordinate 61,846,154 downwards.
AGAGCAGAGGCTGGTGGTCCTGTGGTATGTACAGATCCCTCAAGATCCATGGAGATTAGGGGTGCAAATTTAGGGGAGCAGAGTTCTCTGGAGTAGCAAATTGCAGTAGAGAGATATGGGGATGCTCACAGAATTCCCAAACTTCCTTGCAAAGAAATTTCCATGGGCCTGGGTGGTATGAGTTACTTTACTTGGACATGTTTTGCTCTTAAGAAATGTCAGGAGTATGCTTCTGGGGAAGAATGAACCCTGTGATGATGCTTCCGTTATCTGAATTGGACAAGAAATGTCATGCTTAAAGGAGCAGTGCATTTTTTCTATAAGCCTGGTTGTGAGTGACACCCATTACTCACCTTTCAGATGAGCAGATAATTAGAAATGTGCTCTTCTATCATGTCTGACTGGGCCTCTGAGGACACCTCTATTATCTCTCTATTATGTCCTTTAGGGAGGATGGAGCCGATTCTTTAATACTCCTTCTCCAGCTTTCACTCTCTGTGATGAGCTTCTCAGTCATGCTGCTCTACTGTGTGGATGATCTGCTCTCCAGTGCTCAATATGCTCTGATAGCTACTAGCAGAGTAAGGGGCTGCAGTCCATCCCAAAATATTTCCCTAGGACACACAACAGCTCTTGGAAGTTAAAATAACTCCACTGACTCCACTGCACAATGCACCTGCAGAGGTTGGCATCAGTCTGTCCTACCCTTTGCTGCATTGCTCCACAGGCTCTGCATCTCCTTTATCCACAGCACATTCACTCCTCCCTTGCTACAATAGTCTTTCACAGTGTTTGCCATCTTCTCCTCTCCACAGTCTCCCAGTCTGGACCACTGTGTTTTTAGCTGCACCTTCACCAGCTCTTGGCTCTGGTGGCACCTGTGGAAAGCCCTTAATAATTGTCACAGCCCAACCCAGCTGACTATGCTGAGACATTACATTTTATCATCTTGACCCTCCCTGCTGGTCTCATCTGGACATGGAAAGTGTCAGGGAGCTGGGAGCTCATGGTTCCTGGGAAAGCTGTTCAGAGCAAGCTTCTAGGAGAGCAGGCAGGAGAGGTCTCTGTTCCTATGAGTTTTCCACCTCTGTCACCTTGGGCTTACCTCCTGCAGAGAGAGCCACTCCTGGGACACCTCACTTACCCCTGCTCTGGTCCTGATTTACGCTGACTTGAAGGCAGCAGTCCTGGGCATGTGAGCAGGAGACAGACACTTTAAACTGAAGGCTGAACGACTTACACAAAGCAGAAGCAAAATTGTACTCATCTTGTTTCTTATGGCCACCCTGTGTGCTGAGCTGAGTACCTTTAATTTGTAATTAGAAGTCATTGCTTTCACAAGGTACATGTAAGCTCTGCTGTGTCAGCACTTACTCACAGTGTTACAAGGCTACCCTCAATATTGGAAAAACTCTGGGGAACCAATAGGACTTAAAGTGTTTGTAGGATTTCAGTAAATAGGATATTTAGGACATTACTTTGCATCTCTGAAACGATTTATAATCTGAGGCTGGTACTTGCCTGCTTGTATGTGAAAAATAATCTCTCACTTTGACTCCAAGAAATATCCCTTTGCTAATACCTTTATAATGAATGTATCTTACTTAGTCTTGGTGTTGTTTTGGGGGCTTTTTTATCCTATTTTTTTTCCCCAAAAAGGGCTGATGAGAAGAAACATGGACTAACTTTCATCAAATGGGTTTCCAAAAATCTACCCCCAGACTGATCTATATTTCATTAGATGAAGTACATAAGAGGCTGTATCCCTTTTGATTTACGAGCAAAAGTTTTATGAGAAATATGAGCTGTATAACGCAGCTGATCCATCATTCAGAATAACTATTATTAATCCTGGCCAAAATCAAAATTCTCCTGGGTTGCTATCCAGTGATACATGAGATAATTTTCCAGAGGTCCCAGAACACTACAATATGGCTAAACCGGCCTTCAGACCAAGTGCTATACTAGATTCTTTTGAAAAGGATCATTAATATCAATTTTGACCTGAATTAATATACTAAAAGGATGACAACACACTTTGGCTTGAGATTTGTGTACAGTAACAGAGAAGAGAAGGACTTAAAAGGATCTGACTGAGGTTTTGTGCCCTTGCATGCAGTAATTAGACTATTAGGCGGTGTCGTCTCTTTCCAGCCCTTTCAGTTATCTAGAACGCTATGTTACAGCAACACACTTGTTATTTTCAGAGCAATGTACTGCTTGTAAGGAAGTCACCCCACTGCAGAGAGCTGGCTTATGATCCTGTGTTCAGAGACTGCTTGTGCATCCCCTATGTGCAGGGAACATTTCCATGGGGACTTTGTGTAGACAAGCCAATGCTATGATTCACCCCAGCAGCATTCCTGATTTCAGTCTGTCTCACCCAATGCATAGTTTTGCCCAGGGATATATTAGTACAGAGTACACAGCTGGAGCTGGAGCCCCAGATATCCCCTTTGCACATGCACCCTGAAATAGCCTAGCCACAGGGTGAGACTTGGACACTCTCCATATTCCAACACCAAAGACCTCACGTTTCTATAACACAGGCAAAATGAAGGATTTCATCTTCCTTCCCTGCTTACTTCCAGTCCTGTGCCTAAAACACTGTCTTGGAAAGAGAAATTCAGGAATCTGCACTGTTTCATGGTGGTACCATGAGCCATTGCTTTCCACACGAGGGAGAATTTACTCACATCCTTTTTGAAAATGGCAAGGACTGCCCTCCAGTCTCTTCTAGAAGACTGAGGCAGCTGTCAGCCTCTGCCCTAAAGGCATCCATCTATGGGGTGCCAGGTGGGGCTACTGGCATCATGTAGGTGCCTGGTCTGAAGAAGGACACTGCCTTCCCTTTGGGCTCCTTTTAGGTGACTTTGTACCCTGCCCCAAAACTTAATGGGCTTACTGCTGTGAATCCTACTTTGAGGCACTGCATTTTAGCTATCCCTGGGCACAGTTTGTAGATTGCAAAATCCCTTTCATGCATTTGGCCCAAAGGTGACTGTCCATAGTCTCACATGATACAGGCAAGGAGGAGATGCATTGTTCCCAACACGTGGCCACTCTTCCAACTCCCAGACTGCAGGCTTCACCTTTTCATCCATTGTGCTCCGTGCTTGGCTTTTTTTGCTTTGTCTTTTGTCACCCTTCCTATCACCCTAAGGTCCTCCACATCCCCTGGAAAGCCTAGAGAACTGCTCCTCTCCAGTGGCTCCGGGACTGCAGCTATGCTCAGGTGACAAGACAACAGGGATTTTTTCCAGTCTGTTGGCACTCTGCTGAAGCCAATGTTGCAGAGCAGGTCAGCCTCATGCAGATATCTCAGAAATCCTAAGGTATCCTAAATGGTGCAAGGCACCTGGGTTTGTTGAGCTGCTTCCTCTGGCTGGTGTCTCCACCCTACTGCTGAATGTCAGCTCTAAAACTGGATGACATACATTTCCCCCAGCCCAAGAGCCACACTGCAGCTCTTCCATTTTCTATGTGTACCAACACCTTTCTCTCCTCACATCTTTACAGTTTTCATGTTAGTAGTGAGTCAATGCTCAGCGCTGACCATAGCTTTAATTTATTTTCCTCATGGTTGATTTTCAATCTGGAAAACAAAAACTGTGATCAAAATCCTGGAAGTGGAGTGAGAGGTATTCCTGAAATTCAGCCCTACCTCCTATATTGGTTTCTCTTTGCAAGAGAATTCTTGTAGCATTAAACAGGTCACTTAATCTCTATATGTGTCAGAGATTGGTAGGAGCATTTGTAAAATGATTATGATAATGGTCCCAAAGGGCTTTGTCATGGAAAGAAATGTTTTAAGAAAGCTTGTAAGAGCACTTAAAAGCATAAGCAAGATCTGACTTGTAAATTGCTATTTAATGGTGATGCTCATTGCCCAGAGCTCCAAGAGCAAGGAGGAAAGGGAGAATATGCACAGATAGGATACACTGGCAAAATGAGGAAAAGGTGAACTTGTGACTTTTGCACGGATTTATTGTAAAAACCAGAGATGACAGAGATGCTTTGAGTCATGAAGGACCTGTGAGGACTTGGATTTGCAGCCAGATGGTCCAAATCCAATGAAATGAAAACACACCATTTTTCTAGCTTCTGATGTCTCTTGCACAGAGCACATGGTCCTATCATACCATCTGTTCTGAATGCATTTTTAAAAATTCTCAGAATCTTCATAACACTGCTCCTTGACAGACTTCCATGTTCCATTGTATCTGTTTTTTCATTGCATGCCGCCTCACAGAACATGGTTCAGCTTTATCGTGTCTATATGTAAGGAACTCCATCCATTTGCAGCAAGACTCCTAGACAATGAATATATCTATATATTTAGCAAAGAAATTGCCCATCTCCTATGAGAGCTTTTCTTGCAAATGGAAAGGAGCATGGATATTTAAAGGTCATAGTAGTTGTTGAAAGGAGTTTGCAGAAGATTCTTTCTGTAGTAGTTCTGGTTGTACCTTCAGAATCAGGTCCTTGGAGGCAATAATTGTTTTTGCCTCTTCTAAATGTTGAACATAATTGTTCACTTATGTTTGGTTATAACCTCTTTAGTACTCTTGAAAAAGATAAGCTCAGAGAAAATAGTAAAAAACTTTCAGAAATTAGTAATTTTCCCATGTTGTCAAGCATCATGCCATTTACTAAAGCCATTGTTTCTCATGCTCTATTTGAGGAGTTAGTATTGACATTTTTAGTATTTAATTGGTTTACTACAATCACAGAATATGTAAAAATATTAAATTTTATACATAAACTTACTTTCTGGAAGAATAAGAGAAAAGGCATCAAAACAGGGCTTAGCTAGATATTGCTTGCCCTACCCAGAAGCATGGTCTGTTAAAATCACAGATGATTCCTGAAAGACCTTGAGGTCAGTTCTATAAAGTTTACTTTTTTGCTGCAGCAATTTCCTCTTCAGAAACTTTGCCTAGCAGATTTCTCCTTATTTCCCTGCACGTTCTCTTCAGATTATGCCTTGGCAGACCTTGCTGCTGGCTATGCCCTCCAAGCAATTATCTCGATCTTAAACTTCAAATAAAGAAAAATAAAAAGAGTTTGGAGGTGGGGGAGAAAAGGAGGCTGTGGCCTCTGTAGTGTTTCTCCAAATATCCTGAACTCTTCCTTCTCCCATAACACAGTAATTTGGCACTTACAGACCTGCTCCCAGCTTCAAAGCATAAACTTGGAGAGAAATAGAAGATAGAATGTTGCAATGCAAGAAATATGAAGATGAAGAGTGCAGAAATATAGGGGCATCACTGTGAGAGTTAATGGTGACCAGAAAAGCCTGCACTTTGTTATTTTGCAGACACTTTAATTTTTCTTCTCTTTACTAAAATTTAAAAAAAAAAATAAACCCAGCAAAGTTGGGTGTCTTGCACATAGCATCTTGTGTCTATATATATCAGGTAGTCTTCATCTGACAGAAATAAAAAAAAAATTACAATAAAGCTGTTCACATTTGAAGTATGTGCCAGGACTCCCTTTATAACAAGAATATGATTGTAATTTTAGGATGTGGTTAATCACATTTTGAAATGAGTATCTGTTGTTGATCACATGAATTGTGTCCTAAAAGTACCTGTTGCCATTTGTTGTCTGTAAGAGAGCTAAGGAGAATAGTTCAGGCACAGACATCCCTGTGTTGCTGACTTCAGAAAATCTGGTTCCTACCAACACAGCATTTGGAGGGATAAACTCAAACTACTTTCCTGATCAGACTTGAAACCAGGCTGAATGACCTGTGTACCAGATACTTTAGACGGTTTTGGTGTTATTTTATACTTCAAGACCCAAGCAATTTTTTGGTACTTCTGCTGTTAATGACTGTTATCAACCAGACACTTACACAAGAGGCAGCTCCATTTCAATGCTGGGAAAAGGGACCTCTCTTAATTAGTTTCCTTATTACACTGCAAAATCTTATGGGTTCCTTTGGGTTGAGAGTCATTAGGTACATACAGGCTATTATTGTTTCATTACAATTTTTTCCCCATAATTTTCAGTTTTTCCACAGATTTCCTCGTTTTAGTATTTGTCGTAGTCACTTCTGAGCAGCTGTTTTCAGTGCAGGTCCCAGCCTTGATTGTCCCAGCCTATTACCATTCAGAACAAGTTAATTAGTGATACAAAAGATGGTTAGGACAGATATGTTCTCTCCCAGTGGAGTGCTAGATCTATTTCTCCACTTCTGCTGCTCATTAGCATAATTATTAAAAAAAAAAGAAATGTTGGGGTGATGTCTCCTTCCCTCCACAGAGGCAGCCTGTGCTGCCCATGCTCTCAGCACTGTGAAGTGCTGTACTGGAGGTGAGGGTGAATTGGAACTGATGCCTCCAGGTAGAAAGTTTGAAGCCCCTTTGCTCCCCTGGTGAGAGATCTACTTGTACGAGAGCGCTCATTACTTCTGTGCCTTGGCTGAATGGGTGCATCCCAGTTCATCCCTAGGGACCAATATCCTACCTAAAAGGCCAGAACCAGGTAATTTGTCACTGTGTTCTGTCCTCAGCCTCTGCTTCCTTTCTCCCTTTTCCATGTTCCATCCATTTTCTGGATATCTGGGTCTCCTTTTCGTTTGACTTTGCTGTTACAGTTTTCTTTGTCGTTTAGGCAGGACTGCTGGTGGCCACAAAGATAGGTGGTAAATGGGGTGTGACAGGTAATGGCTGTGTACCCCGAGGGCCTTAAGGTATAAAAGTAGTGCTTCCATACCCAAGCAAACAAACAGGAAAAACCAACAAGATCAGTCTAGGGAGACTAGGGAGGAGTGCATTGCAGTCAACAAACTTTTTGGAACATGAACATTTGAAAGCCTTTGCTGAGGCACTGACAAACGTGATGAACAACAAGAAAAGGGTCATTTCAAACACTGGGAAAGTATTAAATATGGTTTTCCTCCTTTTCTTTAGTCCCCCTTTCACAGCTGCATTAGCAGAACATAAGTTGTCAAGGATGGAGAGTTCATTGTTGGAGCAAGTGTGAACATTCCTTCTGGAGAATTCCACTCTGCAGAGCCAGGCTGGTCCAGGGAGAGCCCAGTCTCCTGTGTGCAATGGTATTCCTCTGATACAATACTGCATCTAAGTCTAGGTGGTGTTTAAGCATCCCAGGGCCTTGGCCATGTGTCACCGGTGGAAAAATACATCTGCTTGTTCACTATTAACAGGTCAGTTAATTTCTAATCATAGTTAGTGGACCCTTGTAAAAGTAACAGCATTCTGTCAGCAAATGCTATTTGAAAGAAACTAAATTGAATCAAGGCCATGGTTGTGTCAAAATATGTGTGAATAATAATAAAAATATTAGGCAAAAGTTATAACGTTTCAGTTTGTCTTTATTACTGTTCTCATTTATTTCAGAGGCAGCTGAACCAAAATAAAACAATCTTTAAGAATAGTCAAAGTGAAGGGTTTGTTTTGTTTTTTTTTTAAATTTGTGATGTAGAATGAAACCAAATGTCAATGCCTTGAACTGCTCCTCAGGATAAGAAATCTGAATTTCACCAGCTTGAATTATAATACTAACATCCCTTCCTAGTAAAGGAATAATAAGCTTGGCTTCCTCATCTATGTTGGAAAGCAAATGAGAGCCAGACTTCCTAGTACTGGATTTGCACACAGAAAAGGAAGAGGGCCATTTCTAATGAGGTACCATATACCCTCTCTCTCCTGCTCTGTGCTACACTTGTTTAGCCCAACATTGTGATTGAAATCCATTTTGCCTGTACTTTTAAATACAGCTTGACTCTAGGAATAACAGGAAGAAAACTGTATTTGTCTAGGACATGCCTTCTCCTGCCAAATATACAAACTATCAAAACAAAATGCAGCAATTTGTCTTTCATTTAATGATGAACGTTTTGCTCTGATATTTGTCCACTCTTCCAGAACTGTCTTAATTAAACTGCTGTAATATATGTTTTCATACCAAACATGGTAATTTTGTTGTTCCAGAGACACAGCTGGAACATTCTGATGCTTCTGAAGTAAGGATGTATATGAAAATTATTTCATAATTTTTGGAGGCACATAAAGAGAAATAATTGTGTTTTATGCAGAATTAACTCCCTTGGAAAATGCTGCTGTGAAAAAAAAAATCACAATAGTCTATAAATCACAGTGAATTCTCTGTTGTTTGACAGTTACTGGCCAGAAAATTTAAATCCAAATTGCCAAGTAAAGATGTGAAACAAAGTCCATTGCAATGACAGGAAAATTTCCATTTCTTTTTTAAATTTTATGAAGGTTGTCCAGATCAAACTTTACATATCAAGGTGGGAGTGATGGTAAAAATGCTCCTGTTTTTTTGCAATTTTCTTCAGTCTCATCTCCAGCATCTGGTTGTCATCTACCCTCTTTCAGCCACCTGAGTCACTCAGCTTTAATATTGACGTGATGAAATTAGTGAATTCTGCCTCACCCAAAGATAGCTCTGATGGATTTATATGCCTTAAATGTGCAGCTATTGTTTGGTGCTGTGTGGATATTGCTGTATCTGCAAGAATTTTCCTTGTAAATGGGAATTTATGTCTTACCTGATCATCTTGGAAATACCATCCTCCACATTTCTGTCCTTAAGGTGAATAGGTGAACCTTTTTTTGACAGAAAATAAATTTGCCGCTCTATGTTAAAAAGTCAAGCATTATTTGTAATCATGCATATATTTACAAGAAAAGCTTTCATTATTTTTTCCATTTTCTGTGGTGGAGTCTTCTTTTAATGACTAGTTTGATGGTATAAGAACAGCTAGCAGTGTGTCTACCCTGAGGAAAAAACAGAAGAACTTTGCAGAGACATACACTGCCCTTTGCAAGGCAGATGACATTTTGATTTTTGAAGTGTTTTTTTAGCATATAGTGTTTCCTCAGAGAAACTGTGAAGTGCAGTATGAAGAGTCTCTGTTTATTCCCCATGGTCACAAACTAGGGGACAGCTCCCTCCTGATGGTCTCTGGGAAGTGATGCTGTGCTCCCTTTATCCAGGGTCTGTGAAAACTACACCATCTCACAAGAATGAAGGCTTGTGTCTGTACCTTCTGTCCTCTCTGCTTGGGGAACCAGTCTTTTTAAACTGTTCTCAGCATCCTTTGCATGGCATTGCTTTGGGCTTCTTTCCTGCTTTCTTGGTAGATCCTTGGAGTGGTTGATTGCCCCTGAAGTTGGAGCAGAAACCAGCATGGCTCTGTAAAGTGCTGTACAGTCCCTCTGCTGAAGACCAGGCACATAAGCAGTTCATTTGTTTGAGGAGTGGCAAAACAACTCTTCCCTCTTCTCCTAAGGGAAGTATGGGGCTAAACTTTTCCCTAGTGCAGTGAATCAGAGAGTCCTAGAATGATTTGGGTTGCAAGGGATCAAAGATCATCAAGATTTGCCTCCCTCATAATGGGCAAGGACACCTTCCACTAGACCAGGTTGCTCAAAGCCCCATCCAACCTGCCTTGAACATTTGCAGGATTGGGAAATCTACAGCTCCCCTGGACACCCTGTGCCAGTGTCTCACCACCCACACAACAAAGCATTTTTTCCCAAGTAAGATTTAAACCTACCCTGTTTCAGTTTAAGGTTTTGCAATAACCCACTGGTTCTGTTGGTAAAGCTGCCACAACCAAGCCCATCAGTGCTGCTGCAGCCTGGGAGGTATAACCACCCTATTCCACCCATGAGTCAATACTGAAAGTAAAAGATTGGGTCACAGGAACCAGAACAGGAAAACAGCTCTGTTGTACACATGGCACAGTCCAAGAAATTGCGAAGGTCTGTGCAGAACTACAGCACAACACAGTATTGCTCCTGCCCAAAAAGTCAGATAACTGTTTTACTTCAGTGCTGCTCTATTAACCTGATCCCTGACCCACAGCAGAGATAACCAGCTTGGATTTGGTGCCTTACACTGTCCCAAAGGCAGTTGTAGGTGGTGGGTCCTTCTCCTGCCTTCCCTGTGTGCTGCAGACACACTCCAGCAGTGGCTCCAACTTCTACCTCCTCTGCTTCCACCGTGGCCGTCCAGCCTCACCATCACCTGCATCCTGGCTAAACAAGCTTGTACCAGCTTGCACTCACAGCTCAAGAGTGCACGTGAGAAAATTGACTTGCCAGAGTTAAAGGGTCAGTGACTGTCCTTATTTGCACATTCTCCATCTATCCATTACATTTCTTATTAGAGTGTCTGCTGAGACTGCTGGAGAAATATGAAGTCCCTGTAACCTCTTTAATCAAGTTCTGGTGCAGTATGAGTATGGTCTATCAGATCTCTATGAAGCTTTTAATTTTCATGCTTTTTTCATCTTCTTTCTGAGTATGGGCTGAGGGAAGAATTTCTCATGTCTCCACAGAGGTAAGCTGGAATTAGACTGTCAGTGATGGTCTTGCGTGTGCTCTGGCAATATAATTTAGCTGGTCATCAGTCTATAATGAAGGCTTAGGTCCCTTCTGGCATTTTCATTTGTGATGGCTGAGTGCTTTGCCTCCTTTTTTTACTGCATGATTTTCAGATAATTGTTCCAACTTACACATAATAATATTAGATCTGCTATTTAAATGTCACATAGCACTTGGAGATTTTTTTTAAAAAAATGCCTGCTGCTGTTATCAAACTTAAAAGAACATGGAAATGTGAGATTTTCACAGCAAAAGTGGACTTCCAGTCTAAGTTGCCTTTTTATACTTTACTCGATCTGTAACCCAAAGCCCCAAGTGCACAATTATGAACCACTCACAGCCCCGAAATTCTGCTGCAGCCAGACAAAGTTTAGCAGGAGAGACTGAGGAAGGAGGGCAAACACTTGACCTCTCTTAGCTTTTACTACTTATATTCAGGTAACCACACTTCAAGCTGAAGAGGTGAGTATCAGTGTAGTAAGATGTTACTTTCTCTTTTGAAAGCACTTCATCTCACAAATGGTTTTGGATTGTGCTCTGCTCATGGATCTTTGTGGCACAAACACAAATGTGTTTAAGCCACTGGAACAATGCTTATCTTCTCTCGAACTTGCAGGGCTTGTAACTCGTCTGGTGCTCCACTCTTACCTTGAGCATTACACAATTAAATTGCAGAAACAGTTTTTCCCCTGAGTGGAGGTTGTTGCTTGTTTTTGTTAATTATCTCTTGTTCTGTCAATTCCTATATTTTAAAAAGATATTGTGATTTATGTGCTTCTGAGCATATATAATTTCTTTAAACAGATATTATTCTCCAAGTGCAGTTTCATTCTTTGGATTTCCTTCTGTGCCTTTTCCTGAGCACCAAAATGAACCAGGAAGCCAACAAGCCTAGCAGGGTCTATGTGAGAGTTTGTTTAGTTTTATCATCCAGCACTCTGAATTGCTTATGAAGGACTGAGGTCCCAGCCTATGTGGGATTAGGTAAATGCTATTAAAAAAACATTCAGAATTAGCTATGGGTGAAATATATAAGTACTTTATAATTTATCTGTTGGAGGAAGCAGGATGAGAAGTGATGGTTGTTCTCTAGGTTTTGAATGATTGCAGTAAAATTGGGCATGCTCTAAATGCATAATTTTAGATAGGGCTGATGAATGTGCAGGTTAATAAAAGTGTCTGATGTGTCTCTTCCTGTGACTCCATTTCCAGTTGTTTCTTTTGTTGCCAGAATTTCACCATCTGAAGTAAAGCTTTGCCTGTCATGTCTACTCAGGTGGAATTACAAAGAAGTTTTGTTTCTCCTTTTGATTGGCATACAATTTGTGTTGAGAATGTGCCATTTACTCTTCTGGTGAAGTCTTCAAGTCTTACCACTTGCATCTTGTAGAAAAACAAGCTTGTATGTGCTCAAGAGGCACTTGTTATGCTTTGATTTTCCCTTGCTGTTTTCAAGTGTAGATGCTCAGACTCTCTAAGGCAATCTCTGTGCCATCAGTGCTTTTAAATGGTCTATAAATATTGCATAAAGTGATCAAGGACCTATAGCACAGTGTAGGTGGGAACAGAGCTTCGGTCTTGAATGATCTTTCTGAACTGAGGAAATGCTGGCCAAATATTTGTGTCCTATTCCTCATGCAAAACTAAAGAGATGTGGTCTTACTTCCAAGGCTTCAAAGAGCTCAGTCCTATTGCAAATCTATGGGTTATTCTAATGAATATGGTCCTTTGCAGTTTCTTTGATGTCTTTCTGATGATCAGAGCATCATGGAAGAAGCTGTAAAGCATATGGCCAATTTATTTTTTCTGTATAAAAGTGGGAAAAGGATCTGTGGGAGGAGCTGTACTGCTAAAATTCTTCAAAAGTCAACACAAGAGTCTTTAGGATTGCTCTCCCACTGCAGCAGTGTTAAGCTATATGAATAGCATTTGATCTACCTTAATAAAAAGAAAAGAAACCCCAACATACCTATAATTTTTTCCTTCAAATATTATGAAACTTAATTTGAAATTCTTTACATCCACAAAACTAACAAAATTTGAATGTCTTATTTCTCTCCCTCTGCTTATCTCTGACTGATGCTCTCACTACATTTTCCTCAGTAGAATTAATCACATTTTATGTGTTTGCAGCCAGATGAATCTCTATAATACAAGGGAACAGTTTATTTCAAAAATCTCATAAGAAGCATGTTACAGAAATTGCTCATGGAATGCAAGGATAACTTCACATGAGATAGAGAAGGAAATTCTCTGTGTTCAAGGGCTTGGGGGGATAATGCAGTCTCTCCAAATTAGACTCTTTGTTTGATATTGAAATAGCTTTCATATGTGAAAAGAAAGAATTAGTCATCTTCCTTTAAAATAATTGGTCACTGGCCGCTTGCTGTTCCAGCTGTCATGGACTGTCCTCTGTTTTATCTTAAAAACAAAACTTATCTGGTTTTGGACTTTTGGAGCTTCAAAAGTAATGACCCAGATAAATAACCTCTTGTTTTTTCACTGCCATGAAAGCAGCATTAGTCATTCACTGGTGCCAGATGTTATAGTTAGCTACAGAATTTTGGCATGCTAGTTGGACTTCAGGGCTCTTCCATGGAACATTGGGGCTGTAGCACACAGTGACGATTCACCTCAAACAATTTTCTACCATCCTTAGCTCATTTGGGTAAAACTGGAGCTCAGAGAAATGTGAAGCAGGTAGAAGTTTCAGTGCCAGTATTACAGGACTGTCAATGAAGGAGTTGGGGAGTCTTCCCTCTTTGCCAACCTGATCTTGCTGTGACCTGTCTCAGGCATTCTTCTTATAGGTGCTGCTAATATTTCCCACTGCCTGGATTTGTCTGCTGAGTCCATAGATATTCAAAGTGGCAACATAATGCTTGAATGCTAAGTAGCCCTGTTTTAGTGAGACAAAACTAGCTATTTTCTATGGTGTTGTCAGAGAGAAGCAATGTATAAAGCAGGTGAAAATGAGAAAGACTCAATGAGAGCATGTAAGAATCAATTGCTAGCTCATGAAGTGCACAGCAAGTATCCCTTCTTTCCCTTCCCCACAAATCACCCTGATGATCTAGTATTAAGGCAAATGAGTTGATCTGATAACTAGAGAAGATTTAAATAATTAAATGTAGTTTGGAAGTAGTAAAAAATTGCAGCTATGCTGGGCTCCAGAGCTGGGGCTGTACATGCCTCAATTTACAGGGAAGGGTAAGAAGTGAATGCACTCCTTATTTGCAGTTGGTCAGGCACAGCAAATGATCTTTCAGTAACTCCAGGAGCTGGCAAGTTCCTTCAACCATGGACTATTTATGGTGCTGCTGTGAGCATGTTCTGACACTCTCCTTGTTCCCTGACACAGATTATTTTTAAACAGATGGCAAAACAAAAAGGCAAACCAAAAGGATGCAGAAAAAAAATCACACACAGTGGAAGGAAGAAACAAAGTCCAGTTTCTAGGTGCTCTTCAATATGTAGGTGAAGTTGATGGCTGTGGATATGTATCCAAGGAGATGGCCTCCAGGAAAGTATAGTCTAGCAGCCCTGAGGATAGTATCAATCATTACTTCAGTTCCTCTACACTTTGTCTGGATTTTCCCTTGTTTGAGGGAAAACTATTTTTAAGGCTCTCAAAAGAGGAGTGGGATGACAATCGACTATTCCTTCATTGTTCTGTTCACTATTTAGTTCTAGTTTCTGGCACAGCTATTTTTGTTCATGCTTTTCAGATTACTTTTCTTGTTTACTAGACGTTATTTATATCAGCATGTTCTGTGTTTGGGACAATTAGTCTTAAACCTGAGCTCACTCCAGAAGAGTGGGAGCAGCCGTGGCAGAGCTCAGCAGCAGCTGGCTGCTCGAATATTTACCCATCTTCCCAGCAAGATTTTGAAGGTACAGAGGTGTTGTCAGCAGTATCCCCCCCAGCAAACAAGAAGGCCAGTTGGGTTACATCTGCAGGGCAGTTGTTGGAGGCTCATTTAGATACACTCTGAGGTTAAATTCCTCAAGCTACAGGGGCCCTTGCAGCCAAATTGATGCTGGTGACAGTCACTGACACTGTGGGCATTAGCTCAGGATGCCTTCTGCAGGGCTGAACCCTCTCTTCTTAATCACTGAACACATTGCTAGCAGTGGGAAGAGGTGTTTTATCAAGTCCAAGCTCTTCCCCTTCAGCCCACACACTTTGGCAAGCTCTGTGCTTCAGCGAAGAGGGAAATGAACTCTGGTACTCAGAAAGATGTTAAAGTGAAATCAACACCACACAATTATAGCCAGCATCCTGCACTGCATCAAAAGCAATATCATGGAGTCCAATATGGGAACATTAGTGCAAGCTGAATATTGCTCCTTTGGTTGTTTTTGGTTTGCTCTGTTACTATTTCCTGTATTGTTTGCTTTACTAAGGAGACAACAGGAAGATACACCATTCACCCTGCTGTTCAAAAGCAGCACAGCAGCTCTGACACTGGTATTGCAGGCAGCACGAAGATCCCTCCTCTCTTGCTGCAGCCATAATGTGACAACTGGTCTATCCCTGTATTAGCTTTCATGAGGTTTTGTGCCCCTGCTTTGACCAAAACACCACTGTTCTATAACTACCTTTTCCCAAAGACAAGAGATATTTCTATTTCCATATTAAATTATTGTGTGCACATTCAGTTATTTGAATTTATTGTTTGACCTTCTTGATTTTTTATATATATAATATATATATGTTTGGTTTTTTTAACGCAGATCTGTCCTCCATCTTTTCTGAGTTTAATATATTTCTTATTCTCCTCTCTGAAAGGATATACAAATCAAATTGTTTTTCTTTTTCTCTCAAGAGAAACTACCTATTTCTTTGGCTCTCTTAACAGTGTTGCTCTCCATCTCTTTAGTTTCAACTCAAATTCTCAGCTAATGATCAGAATTTTACCCATTTCTCCAGTTTTTTGTACCATACTCCTACCATCTTTTTGTGTCCTTCTCTGCTAAGAAGCAGTTAAGTGAAGAGCAGAAATATTTGCAGTTAGTCACCATATCAGTCTTTTCAGCATCAGATGGCTAAATTAGTTTCCCTCATTTCCAATAATGTTCTGTCTTCAGTGAAGGACTTGTAGACCTACTTTCTTTCAATGTTCTTCCATTTAATATAAACTCATCTTCTTTGGGATTTTATTTTTAATGGTAAAATTTTCTAAAATGGTTTCAGCAATTATAAGACTAATAAGAATAACCCACAGTCTCTTGGTTTTATTGGCTATTTGGTGGAGAAATGTGCCACCCATCCCATCTAGAAGTAATTTACCCTATTACCCATTACACTTACTCTACATTCTTTATGTAGGATACAAAAGTATCCATTAATTATATGATTTTTAGTAAAACTCTCCTCCTAATAGCATTGCCTGAGTATCTATAACAATCAGACCTCATAATGAAATTATATAGTGGTTTCTCAGCCCAGTGAAACCTCTTTCATTTTTTTCCCAGTGAAATTGAGATAGATACTGTTGTGCCCCTGCCATTGTTTCTACCTTTACACTTTTATGCTTGGTTCCTTTGTTGATGCACCCCACTGCCTTTAGCTCCATCTCCTGCCTTTCTGCACACTGCTTTTTCTCGATACATCTGCTCTAAATGTGGCTGCTATTTTACCACATGCTGGTATTCCTTCCAGTGTCTGATTTCACATTCTGTTCCAATAGTTTGACCTTGCCCGGTCTGTTTGCCAGGCCTCCCGCGTAAGTGCACGATGGGGAAGCAGTTTCTTACCAGCCATGCTCAGCAATCCATCAGGGAGAGAAACAGCCCCTTGGAAGCTCTATCAGCTGCTTGGCTGTTGTTTCTATCAGTGAGAGTTTCCTTCCTCATGCTCCATCAGCTGTTGCCAAGTTTTTCGTTAAATCGTTTGTTACTCCTGAGAGCCAAAATCACTCCCCCCTAATTTCTTTCTGTTCTGAAGTATTTTCTATGAGGCATGCCAACCCTGTTTTGTAGGAATTCAGGATAAAAATATCTATTATTCAGATTTTTCGTCATGGCTGGAAATATTCTTAGTGTCATTCACCTACGCTAATTTCAAGTGTTTCAAATTCAGTGTTTGGAGTTTGAACCAGCCCCGTGGACATCCCTTGTCTCTGATGCAGGGTGGGCACAGCTGGATGTGGATGGCATGGAGGACTTTTATCCTTCATATCTACTCTGATGTCCTCTTTATCATGAGAGTTTCTGCAGTTAAACCTCATGCATCTCTGTATAGGATGTCTACCCTTTCCTTGCCAGGAGAGGGTTGGACAGATTTGTTTCTTCAGATTGTTAGTTCAACCTTTTTGACATTTATAGTTAAATTCTCATTCGCTTCACTTATGTCAGCTTGTCATTAAATTGCCTTTCCAACTAATTTAAGGACTAAAGAAAGCTTTATTTATAGCTCTTGCTTGAACATTAAGTTGGGAGACTTTCACTCAGAGTCAGTCACTCTATATTTCAACAATAACAGTATATTAGATGGTAACGAGGTGCTACCTGGGGTTGTGAAGGGAAAGAACCTAGCACAGATACATGACTAAGCTCTGTGACAGCACATAAACTGCATCCTAGACTCATTATTACATGCATCTCTAAAATGTTGCCGTACATATAGTTGTCTTGAGTTTTCCTAAGCACCTGGACTTGAATCTCAGTTCATAACATGTATTAGCTGATGGGACTCAAGCATTTTCCAGCAGAGCAGGAGCAGCATTGTGCCCTTCTGCAAACCAGTCTCATGGGTCCCTTCCCCAGCCCTTGTACTGGAAGCATAATTTAATAGTTTTGTACTCTTTCAGTGATTCAGATATACTCCCTGAGCTTGACAATCTCTGCAGAGATTTTTTTGTTCGTGCCGTGGTCCCTGCAAAGAGAAGCAGCACCTAATGGACTTCAGTGCAGCAAGACCTGGTTTGGACGAATGCACTCCTAATTACTGCCGTGGTTCTATGCTGTGGCTGAAGTGTTGGATTATTTTTAGTGGACCTGGTTCTCAGAAATGGAGCAGAACAAATTTGTGCCTAATTAGAGCATAAAATTACCTGGAGTTCATTCACAGTTACTGATGGGTAACAGTATCTAATCAGACATTGCTCCTGGGACATGTCTGCACTGGTACTTCCAATCAGGAAGTCATTACAAAGCATGCACACACATTTCTGACAAACTCAGTCCTGTAGTAAACAGAGTTGGTGCTGCTTGCTGGCTTTGCACATAAAGCCCTTCTGAGAAAAGCTGATTGCATTGTGCTCTGAGTATGTGAACTGAAGAGGTTCAGTAATGAAGGTGCCTAAGATTATCGCTTTACTAAAATTAGTATTTTCTGTTAACAACACTGCTTACAGTTGGTGTAATGCAGCCCTGTTTTTCACAAAATTACTTTGCTGCAATTAGGTTTCAGTG
This sequence comes from Cichladusa arquata, assembly GCA_026413545.1. Lineage (NCBI taxonomy): Eukaryota > Metazoa > Chordata > Aves > Passeriformes > Muscicapidae > Cichladusa > Cichladusa arquata. Next base: position 61,828,347 of record JAOTQP010000001.1, on the reverse strand, counting down.
AGGCTTAAGCAGATACTTAAATGTAAACTGTTCCAGAAGTATGGGGCTTCACAGCAAAATGAGTATGCGAGAACATTTCAGAGCATTGAAATCAACCTGAAACAAAGAAATGGGAAAGTGTATCTTTGCTGGAGCAATGCAAGATTTTCTTGTAAGGAAAGATTTTAATTACAATCCCACGCTCAATGTTTTGAGAGGTTACAGGCATCAATTCTACATGTGCTTATTTTCTGTGGAACTCAGCAGTCCTCTATATTCACACTCCTGGAAACCACAGGAATCTCAATTTTCTTCAAGCTGAGCTAGACAGGCAACTTCAAAGTGAAGAAAACAGGGACCTTAACGGGTCAATGCTTTGTGTCAAAAACATGTTTTTGACAATTTTTTTTTACTCCACTAACCTAGAAACCAGTCTAGAGGGTTTATTATAGATTAATGGTGGTCTGTCTCAATGTTTGCAGAGCAAATTGATGAGCAGGCACATGGGGAAGATGAACTCAGTCTTAAAGTCAAGTATTCTGTGAAAGGGTCAGGTTGTTTCCAATACAGTTTTCAAACCATCTGAGATAAAAAATCAATTTGATCAGTCTATCCTCACAGCACCAGCCTGAAGCTCAGATATAAATGTGGTCTCTTGGTTTCTTTTCTTATAGTCTGCTGATTTCGAGTTCTTGAAGAAAATTCTCTATTTGGGTTTGAACTCTACTAGCATTTGCCTTCCTGAATATTTGATCATGATAGTAGATTAAAAAAGTATTCTAATTGATGCTTATCTGTCCCCAGAATGCTGATAGCTCAGTGCAGTATGCAGAGATTCATGTGCCAGCAGATTTGATATATAAGATGCACTTGTCCATTTAGCTTTCTGCATTTCATAAGGCTTTGAATTTTCTTGTTATGTGTAGGAGATGTCACCCTGGATCAGAGCTGTGGTGATTCATTGGCTTAATGCTACTGGAGCCAGAAGTAAAATTCACATGAGAATTTCAATTAAAACTCAGAAGAGATGTAAGATATATATCTTTTAATGGGGGAGGGTGATTAATCATTGGGAAGGAACTAGCCTTGGAAGCAGCTAATTTTTCATTTGTGTTTGCAAATTAGAACTGGAAGTCTTTCTGGAAGGTATGCTGTAGCCAAAACCAGATTATTGTGCTCAGTAGAAGGATAGCTTAGTGAAATCAGATAGCATATGCCTGAAGAATGGGCTACATGAAGAGACAGTTTTTTCAGTTCATTTGTCCCACATGCAGAAGAACAAAGTCCCTAGAAGCAGGAAAGACTAGGTTTCATGGTAGAACAAAGGCCTCTGACCTCCTCCTCCTCCAGTCCTCTGAAGCTGAGAAGGTTTCATGCTGCTGGCTTGCTGCTTGCTTTTGATGGAGACCATTGGCACAGCACTGATCCAATGCTGAAAGCATGCATTTCTACTGAGGGGCTGGGTTTAAAAAATATAAGGCCTTCTGCAAAATCAGCATGTGTTTTGTGTGGGAGAAAAAGGATGTGGCAGAGTGCATGCATGAGGAGTAGGACAGGAATATCAAATTCATAATTTTCGGTTTCTAGGAACTGGATTAGGGAAACTGTTCTAGGAGGTACAATCAGCTGGGGTTTGGTTTTTCTTGTGCATTTGAAATATTCAGTAAATTTAGAATACATTGCATAATACCCTAGTACATGACTGTGCATTAGAGCCACAAGTAGAACCTCTTTGTTTCTGAATTTTTTATTTGTGCAGGACAGAGCCCAGTAGGTGTTCTTGTTTACAACCTCCTTTCTAAGACCATTGTGATCTCCTGTTGTTTTCCACACTGGAAATGGTCATATTTCATCTGTAGCAGTAAAATAAATACATATGTAAATCAGGGCCTTGCTTACTGCTGCAGGACAACATCTGCAAGTTGATGTTCATTCATGCACTTTCTTTTTTCTGGGATGGTATAGACACTTTTGTTTGGGTATAGATTTTCTTTCATGTTTCCTGGTCTTGCCTTTAATTTATTCTCCAAGATTTACACTCCTGGACAGCTATCAGGAGACATCAAACTGCTAATAGAAATCCCACAGTCCTCCATGTGCTCTAGAGTTCAGGTCTCTTATAATTAGCAGATTAATGGGCACTGAAGAGAAGATCAGGTGTTTGCAGCAGCTTGAAGCACATACAGTTGCAAAAGTAATAGCTCTTGTCTCAATTATTTATGGGCTTTGGCCAAAGTGGTAAGGCTTGCAAAATCAGCCTATAAAAGTACACTACCAGTAGTGTTATGTTTCTCAAAGTTACTGAATATTGTCCCACTAGGATGCAGAGTGGCTGCAGGGCTGTAAAATATGTGAAAGGCAGATTTGGCTACAAGCTAAATTTACACTGTGTCATCTAACTTCACCATGCCAGATCCTAGGAGCAAAATCCAGCAAAGAGTGTTCACTGTTTCTGTGCTGCACATATGGGGGCTGACAGCATTTCACGTCACATTGCTTCACGTCTCTGTTCCAGACAATGCCAGAGAGTTCTCCTCAACACAATGGCAAGATGCTGCTGCTGAGGATGATTCACTCCAAGCAGCCTTTCCCACAAGCAGCAGGTATGAGATATAACCCTACCCAAGTATTACAGCTTTTCCTCTCCAGAGCCACCTTTGTGCCACTCTCCGTGACTGGCTACACAAACCTTTAGCTTCATGCTGTAGCAAAACTACTCAGCTTGATTGAATTTGAACTTTTCAGATACTTTGCACTGCTAAAGCATTCACAAAGAGGAATAATTTTGTCTGAGTGTTGTAGGGGTGGGACATGAAAACTATCTGAGTGCTGGGTGGTTGTGGTCATTCTGATCCACAGAGGGTTACATGGAGCAAGGTTCCTTCTCTGGTCCCTCACAATGAGTTTTACAGATACAGATTAAGATGTGTTAGGAAGGGAGTCAATATAGCAGCATGTTCAGTAGATGTTCCCTCATTGCAGAATGCCTGGAAAATGGCATTCTATCAGAAAACTTGCTTGAAACTGTATATTTGTCTAGAACTCAAACATCTGACCTAAAGTTTCAAGGAAGCCCTTCAGCCAAGGTGGTAGCTATAGGACTGATTGATCTGAAGGTATCCTGCTTTAGAAGATGACGTTATGCTCAGGGTCTTCCCTCAGGATGATGAGACAAGTTGTTGCTGCTTCTTTTGTCTCCCATGGTGAGATATCAAGCTACAAGGCTGCAGCTGAAGTCCCAGCAGGTTCAATTTCTGCTTTCACCCTGTAGGGTTCAAAGAGAGCCCTGGGAAGGAAAAGAGTGTCCTTTACCTCTCCTCCTGGATATGTGCCACTGGCTCAGCTCCTGGGCTGTGTAGGCCTGGGCTTACTTAGACATGAATTAAAGCTCTAGGCGCCATGAACTTTCTCAAATATAAGTCAGGTGGCAGAGGATCTTCAATCTGGCAGTGAGATGAAGGTTGCAATCCATCTAAGTACTTTAAATATAGATATTTTCTTGTGTCCTGGCTCTCAGTAGCCACTTGTCTGAACTGATTTTCTGGAGAGAGAAAAGTATTTGACTTTCTGTTGGGTTCTTGTTCTGAGCACTAAAAAATTGGTGCTTAATGGCTGGTAATTTTGAGTGAGGGTAAAGTCTGTCTAGCACTAGGGGTGTTAAAATGTGAAAAATCAGACAGAAATAGTCAGGATGACAGAACGACACATTCAAGAAGAGCTCTGAAAATTTCTATGGTCAAGAAAAGCAAGACTACTTGAAAAAGCTCTCTTCTAATCCCTCTCTCTCCCTGTTTTCCCTGAACACTGAACTAGAGCATGCAGCATTTCTCTCTGATGCAATTCCTTCACACTAACAATGGTCTATGTATGTATGATTTTTGAAGACAGTGGCTCTTATTGAATTACTGAGCTAGTCTATCAAACAATATCCTGACTTCATTGGAATTTCACATCCTGAGTTTGTTTGTTGTGTTATTTTTTGTTATATTTTTCATAAGGCTGTCATGGCAACAAAGAGAGAATGAGATTTTCCTTCAAAACCTCCCTGTTTGTTATCCAGATGAAGTGATGGTGTGCCTCTGGTTACTGTCTGTAACCACCCTTATGAAACACCTTCCACAAGGGCATGTCTAAACAGGTATTTGCTCAGCTTCACTGCCTCATCTGTTTTCCCCTTCTGTGGACAAGCATGAAAAGGTAGTTTGTCTTCAATAGTTCCATAAATAAACTCCAAAATAGCAGGCTCTGCTCTGTGTGGTCTGCTGCATGGACATCAGCACCTTGCCTCCAGCATGAAACTCCTCCTTGTCCCACTTGCTGCTGTTTCTGTCCCAAGCCACAAGAGCTGCTAGCAGTAAGGGATACACAGTTTAAAAATTAAAGGATAAATTGCTGCAGACTTGGGTCTGGAATATGGCAAATTAAAAAAGAGAGATAAACCACCCCTGCTGCATTGCAATGTATTTGCCTGTGATATTTTGTCTTTGCTCATGTGTTGCTTGTGGCAATTTGGCAGCTTATTCTTAGAGTCTTCACAGGCAGCTGATTTATCCCTGATATTTATATTTTATTTTCCATTGCCTAATTTCTTCTCCTAACTGCTAACTTTTACCTCCTGTATGGCTGAATCAATTCCTTTCCCTCTGATAGCTAAATCTGAGATATTTGTCTTGGTGTTAGCTGCACAAAACCACCAAGCTTCAAAATTGTTCGTTGTACTAGTTTCTCTATGAGTTATAAAAAACGGATCCCAACCTTCATTTCCTTCATTTCCAGGCAGGCTTTTTATAGGACATGAACTTTAAAACCTAGTTCTTAATGACATGCTATAATCATGAGACAAGGATCTGGCTATTGTCTCATTCAATTTATTTTAAAATTTCACATTACTAGTCAGGGAACATAGGTGCAGATCATGAACTAGGAATTCCATTTTGCATGCTGATGCTCCCATGAGATTGCTTTTCTTTGTTGTATGCTTTGTTGTATTTGAAAGGCATTTTGAAAATTCGTGCACAGAAAAACTTTCCATTATCCTAGGGTAATTCAGATCCATTAGAGGATGTAAAATATGTCAGTAACACAAGAAAATGGCATAAAATTAATTAATGCTAAATCTAAATATAATTCCTAAGGTGTTGCTAGACAAACATCATTATGGTAATGTGAATTGCATTTATTAAAAATGTTACCATTGTGCACTTCTCTGTCAAGAAAGATGCACTTGCAGAGACTGTATTTCTTGTTGTTAATTTGCACATGCAAAAGCAAATATGTAACTCCTGAAAAGTTAAATTGCCCTTTCAAATAAACTTCAGATGTTTGTCTATAAGCAGCTATATTTTATTTTGTGATTAATTAGAGCAATACCCTAGGGCCCTTCCAGAGGTTTTGCAAGACAAATAATCAGCCAAACAGAAATTTAGTTCTCTTTAATGATTATTTCCAGCAATTTCAAGAACAAATCTGCATTCCTTTCTGAAAGTTTTTACATAATCTTCATTTTCCTTTGTTTAGTTCAGTTTCTGATACTCAGGGCTATGGCTTGCTTCATATTTTGAGTTGTTTTGTTCCTTAATTCAATTAAACAAATATTCAGCAGTGATGTTTTTTAAATTATTTGGATTTTCTCTCACAAGTCAATTTATACTGACTTTACAGCAATTGACACCTTCTGTCTATAAAAATATCTTGTAATAATGTCTAGTATCAGCTCTATCTGGTATCAGGTTGTAATATTCCAGTTACCACCTTCCTCTGCCACCATCTTGAAGAATTTTTGTGTCACTGCTGCCTCAGAGTCAACTTGCCTCTTGTTCCATGTCCCTAAGTACCAAATGTACCAGCTTGGAGAAAAGATGTGACTCAGAGCTGGCAAGACAAATGCTGCATGGGACAATGGCTTAAATGTGCTTTGGCCTGCCTCCTACTCTCACCATGTCTTGAGGCCATGGAGGGACTCAATCTGCTCCTCTCATTTACATCATGGCACTCACTCATGCATGTTCACATTGGGGTGAAATGCAGAAATCCACATCCTGCAGAGCAGGAGAGCAAGGATAGCACTCTAATTTACTCCACTTGAACTTGGGAGTTCTGCTCTTCTGGATCACAAATTGATGCCATGAATTGATGCCAAATTTTTTCTGCACATACCAAATTGAATGAATGTCAACCAGGCATCGAGGCATGTGTAAACTGGAGTAGTGCTGACATCAACACCATGTCACAGTGCAAGTTCACCCTGCAGAATGGAGCCTTTTGCTATGCACTACAGGGCAAAGCCTTTAAGGAAATAATGGAGGGCTGTGCTGTGGACAGCCAGCCATGATCACCACAGGCTGGGCATTCCATAATGGAAATATCTAAAAAGTTCTAGCACACTTCTGGACGTTTTGTCCCTTGTGCCTTTGATCTGCCTTCCCTGCTCCCACTGCAATCCTTGTAGCTGATAGTACCTGGTACTTCATATGTCCTACCTGACACAATCACACCCAAGCAGAGCAGGGAGAGATGGAAATGATACAAAGCTAAAACAGAGAGGAAAGGTGAATTATAGCACAGTCAAAAAAGTCATGGCACAATATTGGTTAAAGGCATGGGACTTAAGTACTGATGAAGAAGAAGCAGAAGAAGAAAACAATGGGGAAAATAATCTCATGGGATTTTGTCTTTCCAGACAACAGGACAGCAGCAGCACAGTTTTCTGTCTGCAGAGAAGGCATGTTGGCAGGAGGAAAGCACGGCAGGTGTGTTGTCATATTCCTGTCTGGGCTAGCGACAAACGTTCATCTGAAATCTTACCGATGCAAAGCAGAGTGAGAGTATGAAAAGGTAGGAGAGTGGCAGTCCCAGTATTTTGAAAATATGTGCTGCAAATGAGCAACAGATGGAGTCCCCAGCATCAGCAGCCTTTTCAAGCAGGCTTGCTCACATTGCAGGCTTCTCAGGTGTTGGAAACTGGGAAAGGCTCTGATGATGAGGTTCCTAGTACCCACTAACAATTACCCCAGAGCATTGAATATCTGTCCTTCCATGGCCTTTCCTAACACTGCATACATCCCTCATCTTACTACATACAAGAGGTTTTTTTGGGAAAGAGGGGATGAAATTCCTGGATGCATGAAGATACTCATTAAGCTTTGATACTCCAGCTTTCCACTGGACCAATGTGACTGGAATCTGTGCTCTGGTGACAGATGGGAGATGTAAGTTGATTGTCTGGCTAATGTTTAATATCCAGCAGCTAGTATCCATCATCCTTGCTGCAGTTGTTTCTATAGTGCGACAGAGAGTAACCAGATGAGAGTATGGAAAGTGAATCTGTCCAGAAAATCCCACAAGCACCCAAATTACAGGTGACGAGTGGAAAGGTCCTCTAGGCTCTGTGGCCAAGTGCTTCTCCTACACATGATGACTTGCCCTCTTCACTAATAAAAAATGAGTGGAAGGGCCTACCATTTGCAAGGTCTTATTTAGAGCCTGATGAAGGGATGAATTATTTCAACCAATTTATCGCTTGTATGCTTTTCTGTGTTTCTTGTTTGTTTTGTTTAAATGTTTACAACATTGCTTGATTACTGTCTGGCTTACAGTTTATTCTTCCAGTAATTTCCAGATAGAATGTCAATGGCAAAGATGCTATTTTAATGAGCTGTCAGTTTTAAGCCACTCCAGACTTGTGTCGTAATTAAACATAAACATGATGCAGAGTTGTGAAATTGTTCTGTAAAGAACTGCCTACAACTATAGCTGAAAACTGTTCCCCAGGAATATTAAGGAGACAGCTACTGTCTGTAAGACATCTGCTGAAGTCAAAAGTAATAACAAAAATCAAGCACATTTGTGCTTTTACAGTTTACAGTGAGCTTGAGTTGTGAGGCAAACAACCCCTGACTGTGGCAGTGTGCATTTGGTGGCTGCTGCAGGGGAGTGGCAGGGCTTGGTCATGCTGCTGGCAGTGGCACCAGCTCACCCGAGTGCTCAGGGACTTGCTGTCACCACATTACTGTGCTGTGCCTGTCACCAGGCCATGTGTTTTCAGAGCTATTGCCTTCTTTTTCCTGTGAGAATGAGCACTGCTGTGCCAAACAAAACAGAGTGAACGATTTGGAGTGTTTGCTGAAACACAAATGTTCTTGCAGAGCCTGAAGTGGCAGAGTGGGACAGGGAACAGCAGATTGTTGTTTAGATCAGTGATTTTTATCGCATACTTGAGACTAACCTGGAGGCTTCTACTAGCCTGTAGAATGTCACAGTCTCAAAAAATATTTTGTGGATCTCTTCTGGTTCAGAGACATTCTATATGTGCTGTGTTAGTCTTTGGAACTTTTCTGAGAAGAGCCCAGAATCCTTCTTAGGGGGTAGTAAAGGAGGTTGTCCCAGAAGAGGAAGCAGGACATAAGGATTGCTGAAATCAAATGGTGATCAGAAGAGTGGGGATTTGTGCATGGGATGCAACTTGTCCACTTGTCCACTCCAGAAGCCCATCCTGTCCTTGGGGCAACCCTCCCCACATGTCCAGCTTTGGTTTTTCTCAGATCAGACTGTGGGGAAGGGAAGGGTGAGAGTATGAGGATGGCAGCACTGAATTAGCATTCCCTGAAGCTTCACACTGGTCTATGTGAAAAAAGCCATTATTTGATAGCTCTTATATTGCCCTGTATGTGCATGGGCTCTCTGCATGTTGTCTATTGGTTTGACCCATCTTTACCTGAACTTGCCACCCTGGCATCTCCCTATGGCCAGCAGAAAGGAGAAGGCACCTCCAGAGCAAAATTTTCCTTGTCCAATGACAGATGTTGAAGACAAGAAACAGGAGTAGCAATCACTGAAATTTAAACCATAGGAATTGCATTCTTCACTTCTCAGTGATACAAACCTGGGGAACTTCTAGTCCTCCTTCATACACCATGTGATCCAAGAGCTGGGATATTCACCAGCAAATACCCTGGAACATGTCTTGGGTTCCATTGATGGACATTATTTTGAGGTGGTCATTCAGGTTGCCAGGCTGTGTGTCCCTGGGCCATTTGGAGTGACAAAGGGTGCCAGGCCAGAGGAGCAATTCACCCTTGTCAGATGTGCATCCTTTACAGGTAAGGCTTTGTAACTGCACAAGCTGCTTCTGCAGATAATGTAGTTACTGCAGCAGATCTGGGCCAGATTAGTTAGATTTATAGACTCATTGCTTTTGGCAATTCTGGGCTTGAATGGATTGAAAAAGAAGTAAAGTTTTTATATTAATTTAATTTGCATGAGAAAAAAAGGTGAAGGAAAAGTTTTTTCACTGTCCATATAGCTCTGTACCAGCAAAAATGAATTCTGGAAAGAGGATGATAACTCTCTTGTAAAGAATGAAAGGAAAAATACCTTCTCAAATACCTCATACCTTCTCAAAGGATTATATTTTTTATTATTTGTCTTTTACAAAACTCTTCAAAAGCAGTATGAATATATGTGAAGAACTGAAAATTCAAGGCATAATAAAGAAGGCATAAGCTCTCCCATTTCTGAATGTATTGTCTCTACCATGGTCAGGTGCACTGGGCACTACAGCAGCAATACCTGGGCTCCCACAGGGTTTTGCTTTGCAGCCCTGGAGAAATTTGGACATCCCCCTGTCCCTCCTTTGGACAGCCTAGGTTATCTGATCCCAGCTAAGCCCACATGCAAAGGGTTCAGTTCATGGTAACTATGGCAAAAAGCTGGCAGCCCAGAGGCTTTCCTAGGCCATTATTTTGGTATTGTGCATGACATAATTCTTAAAATGGCAGCTTGGCCATGTGACCTGTGGTTCTGGTTCCAAAAGGATTAGAGATGTGTTTGTATGTGCTTCTCTCCTCTAAATTGTGTCCTTCTATAAACTAAAAATTGCATGTAAACTGCCATATAACATGCATTATGTTCAGGGACTTTCTGTATTACACTTTTTTTTTTTGCTTGGTGTCTCTCAGCAGTGAGGACCACATTCCCTTTGCTCTCTGTTCTAATTTGTGGGACTCTGTGGTGAAGTTACCTGGGGAAAAGGCAAAATGAGAGACAGATCTTCATCTCCTGCTTGACATTGCTATTGTTTGTCCCACCTGCAAGGCCCTTCATCATAGCCCCACCAGACTCTGCACAGTCAAGCCAGAACTACCTTAGCTGTATCCTGGTCTTGCATAAAAGAAAAACCAGGTCCTTAGAGCCAGATCCTGCCTTTTGCAGGCAGAGGCACTGAAATGAAGGGAGAAGGAAGAGTCCTCTGTAGCCTGCCAGCTGCCTCCTGTGCAGTATCTCTTTATTGAATAGGAATAAATAGAACAGGGCCCAGGTGGGCTACTTTTGATTGACAGGTGTCAGGATGTGTGTACAGCTTTGTCAGTCAAGCTGCTCCATGTCAGTCAAGCTGCTCCATGAACAACTAAATGGTCCAGGGTTCCATTTGTTTTCCCAATCTAAAATGCCTATAAAAATCAAACCAGAAGATATAGATTCCAGTATTCAGCATTTTTAGCCACAGATAAATATGTGTCATAGAAATTCAGCCAGATGCTTCATAAATTCTCTTGTGTAAAGTTTGGGTTCTTGTGTGTGAACAATCATATATGTATGAAGTGCATTCATAAACTGCATGATATCATTCAGCATTTTTATTGCCTCTGCAGGTGATTCTGGAAAAAGAACTGCATTTTCAGATTGTGCGTTTTTCCAAAATTTGCATAAACAAATAACCAATACAGCTCTCACTGTACATTAGTTATGATTGCCACATTGAGATCAACAACCATCTTTTAACCTGGCAAAAAATTATGCCATTTTTGTAAGTGCTACTCAATGCTTGTTTGAAACTTAGTTTGTATCTAAGTGTATTAACAAAAACTCATGTCTTATTAGTTATGGGTGGGGCTTGGGGTTTTTATGGTCCTTTTTTTGTGTTTGTTTGTTGGTTTGCTTTTAATCATATTTCATTGTTCCTCTGTTTTAGAAAATGTAGTTTTCCAGGTAGGTAACAGAAAAAATATTATCATATATATGTGATATGTGACATCAGAAAGAGTGATCAGTGAGTTGAGGAAAATATTGGTAAAGCCTGCAAAGACAGTATCTAAGTTTGGTAAAATCAATAGGGGACACTCGTAAGTAATGAGTATCCAGTGGCTTTCCCTGTGAGCCACATTCAAAATGACCAGGTTCTTTTTGTCCCCCTGAGTC
>JAOTQP010000001.1:61787507-61817072 GCA_026413545.1 Cichladusa arquata | reverse complement strand
TCCCACCATCCCAGGTTGCTCCAAGCCCTGGAATGCTTTGGGGTGGGTTTATGCACATGGCTTTTTTGTTAACTCCTTCCATGAAGCAAAAAAACCCCTATACGTAGGTGCTAAGTTAAGTCAAAGCTCTTTACTAGAAAAAAAACCCATAAATTTATCTCTGTAGCCTCAGAAGGTTTCTTGCTGTTCACATTCTCTGTTTGTGTGAGGTTATGAACGTTTTTGGTAGATGTTGCTTGTGCTCAGCAAGGTAAATAAAATGTTGTATTAACAACTTGTTTCTTCATTCGAGTCTCAGGGCAAAAAAACAAATAAACATTATTTTTCTTGTATGCATCCAGTTCACAGGCACTCCCCTGTGGAAGCACACGTGTATACTTAAGGCTAAAGAATAAAAGCTCTGACTCAGAGTCCTAAGGAGCAAGCAGCTCCTGTTCCCACAGCAGGCAGCTGCTGCCTTTCAGCTCAGCCAGGCTCTGTTGCCTCCATCAGCTCCCTGCCAGACACATGTACAAATCATCCTCTGTCTCATATCTTAGGTTTTGATTTTCTCTGATGATTCATTTTTGCTAGTCCGGTGTTTATTCCATGACTAGGAGAAAAGGGTCGTTCCTTCACCAGGGGTGACACAGCTTGCACAATTACCTGGGTATCTCATCTTATCTTGGTGCCTTTTCCTTTCAGCACTGTGCAGATGCTATTTCTTTTGCAAAGAAAGAGAAGGATTCAGTGAACGGGGAGGTGACTCAAGTGTGATAGCACAAATCAGGATTTATATCTTTTATATCTGGCTAAATTTAGGTGGCATTTTGCTCCAGTATTTCTTGACCAATTTCTGATTCTGGTGTTTGTTGACATGCCATCCTTCTGCCAAGCATTTTAGCTCTATGTTCATGATCTCTTGTCCATTACAGGAGCAGACAATCCCAATAGTCAGATTTCATACACAAAACAGAGTCAGTTGTTGCAAAGACACATATAAAGCTTAAAAGCTGTTTCTAACTGCAGTGCAGTTCAAGAAAAATGTCACCCAAAAGCCTTCCTCCTCAAAAAGCCACATCATAAAATAACAAGCAGCAAAGAGTCCTTTGTTCTTTGTAACTACCACTGCACTCAGCTTTGAGTTGACAGGGTCTAATAATAAAGACAGGTTAATGTCATCTTGCATTTGTAAAAGCCTTTTTGTTATTATAAAAGACTAATTAGGTCATCTCACCTTCAAAATTAAATTACAGAAATTCCTACAAGTTTTCCTAAAGATTGGGTAAGAAGCATGCTAGATTTGTTTGAACCATAGAAAAAATCAATTTAAACCAAGGTCTCACCTCTCTTTCAGTGAGATATGTGATATGCTTCCAAAAACTCACTTGGCTATGCAGCATCTGCCTCTGGCTGTTCTGCTTCATGAGGATGTACAATTTCACCTTTTTTCTTACATTAAAGAAAGGCAATATTCAGGCGCTGTCCAACTATTCTAGTTCATGGAAAATGATTTTTTAAAATGTAGACATTTTGTACCAGAATTTAGCTGTTGCTGATTAAGTTTACATTTTATATGCGAATTAAAAAAAAAAAAAAAAAAAAAGGGATTTTTTTGGGAAGACCACCCCAAATCCATACACATGGTGAATTGAATATATCTGTGTGTTTGTATGGATTCCTGAGGTAACTCACCAAAATAATAGACCCAATACTTCCATGTTCTCCAAGTCCCTTGGTGGTTTTTCTTCTTGGCTGGGCTGTTCCACCAAGATCAAATATTTTATACAAATTATTTGACCATCCATAGTACAACCTCCCTGATGATCTAGTTTAAAAATAACTCTAAACTTTTAGGAAGAATGGGAGGCTAAGATGTCTGAATTAGAATGGGAGACTAAGATGTCTGAATTAAAGTCTCCATGAACTTTGTTATAGTTTAAAATGGATGTGTAGCTAATACTGGCTTGAAACAATCTGGTTTTGGTGTTTTCACCAAGGAAATTATATGAAGATAGTACACTCAGAGAAAAATAAATGCTACTACCTTAATATCTGAATTTCCCACAGGATGAAAATTTTGATGTTTCTATTGACCCTACAATAATGCAGGAATTTGAAGCTCACTTGGGAGAAAAAATAGTTCAGGCAAATCATATTAAAGAGATAAACTATCTTTTCTGAAACTGAGTAACTTTCATCAGCTCCACAGGGTTTTAGGTACCTTTGAAAGGGAAACCACTTTTATAAAATCTATGAAGAAATCTATGAAGAAGAAATCTATGCTCAGAGGCTGATAAGAAAATATCCAAATTTAAAAATCTTACTTATTATACTTTACAATCTGTAATTAATGAGCCACTTTGCTGCTCTGAAGATGATGAAGTTTGTTTCTGAGATATGCAGTACATGGAACTGCTCAAAGCTCCGATATCTGGGATAATTTGGTTGTGTGAGTCCTGTCCTAGGAGCTCCCAGAAGCCTTCAGCTCCCTCCTTATTTCTGGGTGCATTCTAGGACAGACTGAATATCGCATATCTGAAATGAGGATGGCAGCAGCACAGCCTGATAAGCCTTACCTGTTCCTCCTGTAGCATTCTGAAAAGCTTGTCAATAGATGTTGTATAAGGCTAAGTTTTGATTTTGTCCTGATTCAGAAAAATACAGGGAAAATTCACAGGCTGAAGAGGATGGTGAAGATTAGGCGGGCATTTGAAAAAAATTGCAGAAATGAGGCTTGCAATGTTGTCTCCAGTCTGAGTTATGTTTAACAGTGTGAAGAGCTTTGCAGTAAGAATGTGAATGTAGTTATCAGAGTGTAAGTTTGACCATTAAGCTGGCAGTGATGATTAACAAACCAAAAGGTTTTATGGCTCCTAAACCCTCGATAGACAAGTTCCTTATGTAAATAACAACCTTTTAATCCCTTGCCCAAAGCACACTTCCTCTGAGATGATAAAATACTTTAAATAGTTGAACTTTTACTTATACCTTCTGTGTGTTGAGGGAAGGGTCTAGAGCAAACCCAGCAAACATACTGTGCTTCCCAGGAGATCAACAGCCTGAATTTAATGTGCAAATTCATTTTCCAAGATTCCCAACCAGTTTTGCAGGCCTGGGGTGTGGATATGTTCTGCAGAACTTCTGCCTCTGCAACTTCAATGAAACTGAATGCCACAGCTTTGTTGTTGTCTGTAATACTGGCTGTGCTTGGGAAAATGTAGTCCAGGCAGGTGAATCACAGGCTTCCAAAGTGAGCTATAACATATTAAGAAAACAGCCTTTTTAAACATATTCTTTTAAAAAAATAGTTTTTATTTCCTAATATTTCATTCATGAAGTTTTTACATTTATCTGGTGCTGGCATGCCACTAATTAAATGGTTACACAGGAGAGAAACATTATTAATCTTTCTTCTCTGGAGTCAGAGACTTTCCACAAGGCACTTTGATACGGTTTTTGGAGAGGCATGCAAAATCGGTTCACAAAAAAGTTTCACCTTGCAGTAACTTGGGGGTTTGTTTTCTCTAGGCAAAGCTGACTGCAAATACTTTCTATGCCTTGTTCAAGAAGTTTCTTTGTACAGTACACCTGAGTTCTTTAAAGATGGCATCTCTCAGCAGGATGAGACTAGCACGCAGCAGGGCAGGCAGTAATTGTTCCTGCATCAGCCACTGGGTAAACTGAAACAGAGTCGTGAAGAGGAAGGACCTGGCCAAACTTCCTTCTTTCTTCCACTTTCTTCCAGATCTTTCTTCTGCTTCTGATGCAAGACAAGAAAAATGGGATGTCAGTCAATTGTGTTTTGTCCCTGAATACCCTCAATTTAACCAGCACACTAAAATACATGTCCTCACCCCTGTCCTATTCATAGATGGAAAGAAAACAAATATCTTGTGGTCTTCTTCAAGTGGGAGTCTCTTTGTCCTCCTCCGAAGTTATTTTGTGCCATATTACAAATCCTTAATTAGTGTAATGAGCTGGAAACCTGCAGCATTGTAACTGTGATCGACCCCACAGTAGCTGCAAACTTCCATCTGGCACAGGGAAAAAAAAAAAAAAGAAAAAAAGGACTTTCACAGAATAGAAGGCTGTGTGCTCATCAGAGTTGAACTAGAAACCTATTTTAGGAAGATGTGCCATTAGGAAACAATGGCAATACATCAGATAAATCATTCCAAACCAGGAGATATGAACAGTGCACAGGGTAGGGCTAAGCAGCTGCTTTCTTTAGGCAGCCCAGAAGCACAGAACTGCAGTGAATGGACTTTGGGACTGCAGCATGGTGTCCTAAATCAACTTGTACCTGGCAGGGCGAGGAAAAGCCCAAAGTGGTATTTGAGCGTCATGAGGGGTGTGAAAATGGAAACTTTGTGAGGAGTAGCACAGAAAAGAAAGCCTTTGTTTCAAAGGTCTCTTTCCACCTGAACTATTCTGTGAACCTACTGGAGTGCTGAAGCACCTCTCCTGTGAAGACAGGTTGGGAGAGTTAGGCTTGTTCAGTCTCGAGAAGAGAAGGCTCTGGGGTGACTTTGTTGCAGCATTTCAGTACCTAAAGGGGGACTATAAGAAAGATGGGGTCAAACTTTTTAGTAGAGCCTATTGCAATTGGACAAGGGGTAATAATTTTAAACCAAAAGAGGGTGTATTTAGAGTAGATATAAGGAATAAGTTTTTTTTTACAATGAGAGTGGTGAAACACTGGCATGGGTTACTCAAAGAGATATGGATGTCCCATCCCTGGAAACATTCAAGGTGAGGTTGGACCAGGCTCTGAGCAACCTGACCTAAAGTAAAATGTGCCTACTCATTGTAGGGGGTTGTACTAGATGACTTTTAAAGGTCCCTTCCATCTCAGATTTTCCTGAGACTCTATGATTCTATGTTGAAGAGAAATATGAACAAGATGATGTTTATAATCTCTGCCTTTGCAGCAAGAGTCATCAACCAGAAACCAGAAACCAGAGGTATGCAAGGGAGCTAAATACTCCAGACTCATTGAAATTTAAATTTGGATTACACTGAAAATCCAGAGCCATTACTAACCATGACTCCAAATGCCTCGCTGGAAACCTACAAATAAAACCACGACAGCAAATGACCTAACATGCAGAGGAGGCAAGGGTCGATCTTTATTGGTATGCAGTGCTTTTGCAAAAGCAGGGCAGGAGTGCTGCAGGTCTGGAGGAGGTGAAGCAGAGCAGAAGGGCACCTGGCACATGTCCCCAGGCAGGCACAGAGCTGATGCCTTGAGCCATGTGTGGGCAGCACAGCTGGACAGTCATGAGCACTGGCTGATGCCTCTCGTGTGCCCTAACAGCAAACCAGCACTCTGGAAGAGGGAAAAAGTACCTCATCACTACATGATCCATGGCAGATGTGTTTCAGCCCATGTGGAGACAAAAATGTTGTTTGAGAAGAAAGCTACATCTTTGAACACAGCAGGAGATAAAATAAGATGTTAACAGGCTCCTTAGCTCGGCTACCCAGCAACTAGAAAGGATTAGATCTTCTCTGAAAATCTTCCTGATAGCAGCACCTGCTGAGATTTGAAAATTCCTGTCTTTTAGCTCATTAAAATGCAGACACAGCCTATTTCTGCTTCCTGAATTACAGTTGCAGTACAAAGGGGCCAATCTCACAGCCTTGAACCTTGTACACAATCCTTTTGCTGAAACTGAGTTTGAATAACAACTTCAGAACCAATTTACTGGGGCTAGAATTCAACCTGAAATAATTGCCAGGGCAGAAAACCCTTGAAGCTCCCTTGCCTGAGAGAGAGAAATGAAGGGGTCTCCACAAATGAGTAGAAGATTGTGCAGGTGGAACATAGGTGCTAAAGCTGTCCTTTGTGATTGACACCATAAAGCTTGCTGCGTGAGTGATCTCAGAGTTTCACAGAAGGGGAATACAGGAGTGCCTGAGCACTACAGGCTGGCTGAAGACAACTTTCCAGCTTATGTTACTCAGGAATTTGGACTATGTGATCACAGCTGTCCCTCTGCTCTTAAAAAATCCAGGAAATCTGCTTCAACTAGAATGTTAATGTTCTTCCAGCTGTTTTTTGATTGTAAATCTGACTATATGGTTTGCGAAGTGAGAGTTGTTTCCATTGTGAGCATTAGTCCATACTAACTGTGATACAGGAGCCACATGAATGGTATTAATAGCATCTTCATCCTTGGGGATACTCAGTAATTGACAGGGGAAGGTTGTGAGCAACCTGCTGCAATCACAGAGTTGATTTTCTGTTAGAAATTCCTCCAGAGCTCCCTCCCAAACCAAGTTATTTAGGATTTTATGATTCTCTTGCCTAGACTATTAGGACTTTTGATTCTGTATTATTTAAGAGGATACATGGTCTGTTAAAAATAAATCTAATTATTTCCTGGAATCAGATTGTCTAGTGTTGGCTCGTGTATCTATTGGACTTGCATCACATTCTGGAAAGGGAGCACATCTGAAAAAACAAGTGGACTGTGGCAGAATGAGAAAGGAAAAGCTTAAATTCAATTCCAGGAGGAGACTAGAGTGCATAATATTGCTAAGCAAACAAAATAAGTAGAGCATTCAAAATTTTGCTTTGTAATTCTTCTGTACACAGAATAGCTAGGCTTTTTACTTGTTATTCTCACAGAAGGGGTTTCAGTTTTGTTTGTGTAAACTTCTGAGCCTGAGTTAAGCCCTTTTTATTATGGAGGTTGAACACTGCCTCACCCCTTCCCCCAAAGGACAAACAAGCCTGAGCTTAATTTTGTTGTTTGTAATCTTAAAGATCTTAATTCTTAGAATTTTTAGTCATCTCTCATGAGGCGAGGACTCACTGCCATGAGTAGAACCATTGAATCTCTTGAACTATCGGTGCTTGCTCTTGGCTGTGTACAAATTTCATATTGATCCAGGGGATCAGTGCAAATTCCATGTATTCCAAGTGACTAAGTGTGCTTGGAAAACACACTGCAGAAATACCAAACCAAACCTGCAAATTTCTAAAGCAGACATTCTTACAGGAATGCTGAGTGAGAGCTGAAGTATTTTGTTAGGGGATACACATGTGTAGTGCACCTCATATAGTTACACACACAAAGCAGCCATATTAATGAACTGTATCTTACTAATTGGGGAAAGTAAGATTTCTGGATGTGAATTTTGGTAGTGATCCTGGTAAATTCAATTAAGCTTGTGCCCATTGTCTTAATGGTTATGTCCATGCGTTAACAAAATGTGTTTTAAAAACTAGACTTGCTAATAATTACAATAACTGCTTTGTAATTTAAATGTCAATTCAAAACAAATCATTGGCCTGTTTTACTGCCTACATACACTGATTTACTCTGGATGCACTCCTGGGCCCATACTCATACTCGGAATGTGTTTACTCTGCTTTCTAATTTCACCTGATGTTTTACCAGTTGTGGAAAGCTTCTGGAAAATTACAAGTCAGCATTCTCCTTCTGCATTATCATGTGAAAAATTTAACCTAAGTCAGATATAGATGCTTGTAGTTTAGAACATGCATTGCTGTGGGCTATATACCACTTGTACACAGTATGAGCAGCCTGGTGGCTGAACAGGGTGTCACTGTGCTTCAGCAATTACATTAGAGACAAATTTTCTTCTGGAGATTCTGAGAGGGTTACAGCATACTGAAATTACTGTCTCTCTGTAAGGAATTATGTGTTCCTTCTATGAAGAGTTTGTCCAGGTGGTTTTGGGCACTACAGGGGACAGAGTGAAAATGCTACACAGAATTTCCCAGCTTCTTGGTGCCAGAGAAAGACAATGTTATTTGGACAAGTATTAGAACCGTTTAGTAAAAGAGTAGAAGAAGACTGAGGCCGTGCAAAGTGCACAGCTGAAAAACTCCACCATCATCATGACTTATTCCCTATAAGGGAAGGATGGGAGAAACATGCTTCAGGGAAAGCAACTCATATATCTGAGAAGATAATTCATTGTAAGTTAATCCAAGCATACCACACAAATATCTCTGTTGGTGATTGTACTGCACAGATGCCATTCTTGATTTGTGAATAGCCAGCACCAGGGACTAGGAAAGCATCTCATGTTGACTCATGCATTCCTTCATGGGTTATTCATAAATAAGTAGTGCTATCTAATTCTGGCTAACAAAAATGCCTCATGTAAAATGAATAGAAGCAAAACCCAGAAGGATCTTTCTGCATAAAGAATCTGTCCCTCAAAAGCAGTTGTCTGATAAAGCTTTAAAAGAAATGTTTCTGACTATTCAGGGTGCCTGCAAAGGGAAGGTGCTGGGCACCCACAGGTAAACTACTAACTTTTCATTCTTTATTACTGAGGACAGAAGAAACAATACTCCAAGGGGCAAGATTCAGAATTTTTCCCCCCATTGTCTGTAAGCAACATATCTGCTACTGAGACATTATAATGTTTGTTTCCTTTTACTTTTATGTGATTTCCAAGAAACATTAAAGCATCAAAAATCCCAATGAGGTTTTCCTTGTATTAATAATAGGAATATTCAGTGCACCTCTAGGCAAACCTGAGGGAAAGCAGTCAAGGTGATCAGGCTTTGTGTAATACCAAAACTGGCACATTTCTAGGTCAAAGGGGATTGATTTCAAAAGCACAGATCTCACATGGGAATCGTCTTGGCAGCACCTCTCACTTTTGATACTGAACTCAAATCAAAACAAAGTATCTGTTCCCTACACAGGAAGTCCACTGAATAAAAGGACATCCTAATGAAATCAACCTCTGTGACTGAGTCTAGACTTCAGTGCTACTTCTGTGACTGGTTAAGATCTGTTTACAAAAAAACCAGCCCCAAAACCGGAGACTGGAAAAGCCATGTTAGATGATGCTGAGGACAGAGATCAGACACTGGTCCAGGAAAAGCATGTGAGAAAGGACCCAAACTTAGGTCCTTCACAGCCTGAAGAGGTGATCTCATCATTAACTGAGTAGGGGGTTCCTCTCTCTTGTAGTATTGTGAAGAGAACTCCTGTCCCATCCCTGGCCTTCTGCACTGCTTTGAATAAAATGCTTGTCAGAAAGAATACAACACACACAACTATTTTCCTCTTCGATTTCACTTAAAACTCCGGGAAGGTTTGAGTTTATGTGTGCACATACACATATGCAGAGATTATTTTTTCCATTCTGCTGTTGGGATGAAAATTAAATGATGAAGACAGCTGTTGTACAGACCAACTCCATAGATGGTCAAGGTGTGGTTTCTGTGAAGTGTGTGGACTGATTGCAGCTGAGGCAACTGAAGGTATTGAATGGCCAACACCTGAGGAAGATGCTCCAGGAACAAGGCATGAATTCTTTATCAGATTGAACCTGAGTGAAGCTTACAATCTGGTCTTCAAGACTTTGTGATATTAATAAACTGTGTGAACTGCATGGACAGCAATGGTATTCAGAGATGAATTAATCCACTGATTACTGGGAAAAAAAGACTTAACCTTTTCACCCATCACTTGAGTAATCTATTCTTATTAGCCAAAGTCTAAAGAAAACAACAATCCATTTGCTGAATTCTCCAATGGATAAACTCAGAACTGTTCCAAGAACCAGAGAACTAGAGCTCCAAGGAAGAACCGAATTCCCTAAGAACTTCCTATTACATCCTGGTGTCCCTGAATGGAAATATGGTGAATAAAGGTAAAAATTACTTACCTTTCCTGGCAGCACAGTCACACAACAATACATCTTAGAGATGTCACTTACAACAGGAAAACTACCTGTCATTTGATGCTGTCAGCATGAAGAGCACTAGAGGCAATTATACTTAATGGTGGCAGGTGAAATCGTGCAGGGAAGGCCAACCTGTATTCATTACTGCTTCAGAAACTGCTTCTAGCCCATTTAAAAACAAGCTCTGATGACATCTTCCCAAATGACCTGAAACTCGGTCAGCTCTGATTTAAACTTCCATGATGTTGTTCTGCACCATAACTCCTGTAATCATTGTCTCTAAAAGGTAATTTTCAAAGGCTCCAGGACAGGAGCTTTGCAAACAATTGATTTTTTTGCTCTTCAGCTAACCTGAAAAATTGAGATTGAAATTAGTTGCATCTCTGTCAAATGGCAACTTTTCTCTTTTTTTTCTTTTCTCCTCAAACAATAGACAAAATAATTGCAGAGTAAAGTCCATTTCAGGATTCAAACCTTGCAATGTTTTCCTTTGGTTTTTAAGACATTAATTTGTTTAAAAAGCTTTAAGATTAAATTTTTAATGTTTTGCCTCTCTCTTCTCCTCCTGGGGATGAAACTACTAGCTGTATTTTATTCCTACAAGTAGCTATGAACCCCTTTATTCCTTTATCCCTTTGTCCTAGATACATTCTCAGTGTAGAGAAATGTTTCCTTCCTCTCCCCTTGCCAAGGTGTCTGTCATCTTCAGGGTGGACAGAAGCCCATCACTCAAGGCTGTGGTTATTACTCTAAACTGAATCTCCTTGTTTTGTCTTCTAAGCATGTCTCTCCTAACCATCACTTGGAGGAGGGAAGGTGTTGTCCACCCAAAGCTGTCAAGAGCTTGGAGCCAGCACAGTTAGCAACGTGATGTCTTGATAGCACTCTTCACATGAAGAAGGGAAACTCCTGGGTATAGCTAGCTGAGAAAAATATTTTCATGTGAGCTGAGTCTATTGGACTTTGTCTCTGTCAGCTTAGCAAATAGACTGCAATGCCTGGATGATCCATTATCAGAGACAGCTCCTGGAGACTGAATGAGGCACCTGAAGACTGAAAACAGACATAGGTAAGGCTGGCTTGAAAAAAAAATGGGCAAAGAGATTGAAGAACCAAGATGCCTAAACAGTTAGCCTAATTAAATTATTGGAAAAAACTCTGGAACACAACAAGAAAAAAGTGAGACTGTAAGCTCTCAGGAGAGACTGAGTAACTGTCAATGTAGATTACTCAGGAATAAAATATTTTAAACCAGTATACTTCATGAACTAGGAAAACATTGCCATAACATTGGGTGGACAAACTTTCTAAAAAAAGAACCTGTTGACGGTTCGTTGTCAAAAGGAAGAGTGTCTTGGAAAACTTTCATGAAGTCTGAGATAACTTCAGTGTTATTCCCGTTGCATGTTTTGCTGGTTACTTTAATGGTAAAGAGGAGAATAGAGATATTAAGCTGGCCTATAAAACAAGTTGCTGGAGACTGTGAGACAGGCTCAGACTCCAAAATAAACTTGGCAAATTGAAAAAGTAGCTTCTGGGAAAAAAAATAATAAGGACAAGTGCAAGTTACCATGCAGGCAGAAATACGTCAGTAAATACAGAATGGGGAGCTACTGAGTGAGTCAATGGAGCCATGTTTTTTTACATCCTGCCCAGGTGTGACCTTTTAATGACATTGAACCATGGAAAAGTTAATCACATCCCGAGAAGTGATTATTCAAGGCTTGAGAAGGAGGAGTTGATGTTAGTCATTATGTTGCTATTGGATTGCAAGTCAGTAATTCCAAAACCAATATGATGCTGACACTTCAACTGGATTGCAGATGGACCCAGTTTCATCACTGACACCCTGGTACAGCAGGAAATGCTGAAACTGTTAGATGGATATATGTAATGGCTATTTTGGTGCCTACAGATTTCCATAGGGAGTGAAATGTCATCACATTAATTTTGTGGATTTTTGCCTTCCACATGATTCAATCCAAGTCAAAGGGAAGTTTGCCAGCTGCCAGCATGCTGGGGAACTTACAGTCTGGACTGCTGCAAAGTTCATTCCTCTGCCCCATGATTGGGAAAGAGATCAGCCCACACAGCAATGACTCCATTCTCACTGGTGGCTATGGGAGCACGGAGGAACAGATGTGCACCATTCCCTCTTTCCTTGCAGCTGGAAGAAATGCCTGCCAGTAGAGGAACAGGGTGTTAAACTGTGTTTGTAACATCTTGAACCAGATGAATTGAACTACAGCTGCCATTATGTACTATTACACAGCCTATATGAGAGCAAGGCTCCTTTGCTGTGGTAGTAGACACTACTACACCTTCCAAAATATGGTTGGCTTTTCTCATCAATTAATTCAGCAATAATCTTCACCTCACCAAGCCCAGCTGCCTACTTTGTGGTTGTGGTGGCAGGATGGATGCCACCCCTTGTCCACAGATGTCTGCCAAACTATGAAACTGGCTACATTGCCAAGACGTGGTGACAGGTTTGTGGGCTACCCTAATTTGCTCTCTGGGATTCTTGGTAGCCAGTGCAAGCATAGCTTGTGCCTATGCAGAAACACTGCCTGAATATTTTACTTAGAGCTTTATTTCCAACATGGAGAGCTCTGCAACCAAAAATGATCACATGAAACAAGTAGATACACCTGGGAGAAATAGACTTCATTTACTGACAGTCAACTAGAAGATAAAATGGAGCATTTACTAATGAAAAACAAGGACTGCAGAGCAGATAAGACCTGCTAGTTGAAGATATTGGTGAGAAAATGGCAAAGGGAGTTTTGCTGCATAGTACCTGTAGCAAGAGGATCCTGTAGCAAGTGGTACATAGAGGTTTTAGAAAAAGTTGGCACATGTTAAATAATGTGCCATAGGTCTATGAAATTTAAAAACCCCTCAGTATTTCGGTATCTGCCAGACTTCAGTAAGTCTTTTGAAGATTTCTCAGTATCTTTCCCCTTATTTCCACTATTTGTAGATGCCCTCCACTGCAAAAGCACATATGGGAAGCCTAAGGGTACACACTGAATAATTTCCAGAGGAAAAATTCATATTTTCTCATCCTTGCTTTTCAGGCCCGAACGAATGACATTGTGGGAGGACTGGTGACACGGTAAAGTTTCCTAGTGTTGTAGAAACATCTAGCTAAAGTGCATTTCAGGAAGAAGTTGTTGTATCAATGCAGTCCTAGGTAACAGGACAGAGAGAATTGCAGGCAGTTGTGCCTGGAGCTTCTATTTGTCAGGCCACACTGGGATAGACAAAGAGTTTTTGCTGCTGCCTCAGCAGAAATGACTCTTGATTCAGGGACTCTACACACTTAGTAAGATGAGCATATGTTTGGAAGAGACAACTAGTTAAATAATATAGAGCAAAGGAAGTTTGCAGTGGGAGCAAGTCATATTTGGAGAGGAACAAATGGAAGAAAATTTTTTGACAAATACCTTCCAGATGCTGCAGCTTTCACATTTCTGTGCTCATGAGAGCATCTGTCTACACCAGTGTTGGTTTCAAGCAGCTGAGACTGGGTGCTGAGCTGCCTGAAGCTGAGGAAGGCAGAAGCCATTGCTCTTTAGCTGCTGCATTCAGTGTCTTGATAAAATTGGTGCAAGCCTGGCAATTGGGAGCCTCACAGAGGCTGTCAGGTGGAAGCCTAGCAGGGCTCCCACTAATTAAAGCAGTCAGTCATTTTCAGTAGAACTCAAGGCCATTAATGTTTTCCATTGAACCTCCCTCTTCCCCTCTCTGCAGCACAGCACAGCCACACAGAGGCACAGCCTGCCTTTGGTGAGGCAGGGCTCTTCCTCCTCACTTCACTTTACATGGGAGAGCTGTTTAAAGAACGGGAGGAATCTTTCAAACTGATGATCCTCTCTATGTTTTCAGAGGCAGGAACAAGCTGTTTGGTGGGGCTCCCTGAAGCTACTTCCCCACGGGGGCACACACTGACAGCATCCCTCAGAGAGGCAGCAGAAAGTAGTGTTTTAATGAAAATCCAAAATGTTAAACCCATGGTGCTGATGCTTATCTAGACCTGAAACTTGAGTGTTTGGGAAGCTAATAGCATCCACACACTAAAATAGTCAAATCAGTATTTTGCAACTCAGACCCATGCAATTCTTGTCTGATAAGATTTTGGAACACCACTAGTAACAAAGCAAACTGGACTGAAGCTCAGGCTTTGGTCCATGTCGTGGTTCTCTCTTCAGAGAGGGCTTATGTCCTCAGGGGAATGTGATAAAGAAATAAACACAGATATAGAATCATAAAGAGTTTAGGTTGAAAGGGACTTTTCAGGACCAACTAGTCAACCCTTTTGCAATGAGCAGGGATACATACAACTAGATCAGGCTGCTCAGAGCCCTGTCCAGCCCTGTCTCCAGCATTGACTCCTTCTATGGGCAACCTGTGCCTGTGTTTTACTGCCCTCATCATAAAAAAAGTCTTACTTATAAAATAAATATACTTTATTTATAAGTAGTGCCCTACTAAAAGGTCTGTCCTCATCTTTCTTATAAAGCCTCTTTAGGTACTGGAAGGCTGCAATAATATCGTGCTGGAGCCTTCTCCAGGCTGAACAATCCAATCCTCTCAGCCTGTCTTCAGGGGAGAGGTGCTCCATTCCTCTATCAGCTTTATGTCCCTCCTCTGGACTCAATCCAACAGGTCCATGTCCCTCTGTGCTGGGGAGCCCAGAGCTGGACACAGCACTCCAGCTGGTGTTTCACCAGAGCAGAGCAGAGGGACAGAATCCCTTCCCTTGACATACTGCCCATGCTGCTTTTGCTACAGCCCTGGACAGAATTGCCTTTCTGGGCTGCAAGTGCACATTGCCAGGTCATGTCCAGCCTCTCATCCAGCAGCACCCCCAAGTCCTTGTCCTCAGAGCTGCTCTCAGTCCTTTCCTCCCTCACCATGCATTGATACTGGGGGGTGCCTCAACCCAGTTGCAAGACCCTGTGCTTGTCCTTGTTGAACCTCATGTGGTTCACACAGGTCTTTCTCTTTGATATAAGTGCACATACATGACCTTTTTCATAAGACAATTTTTCTACATTCATTTATTCTTTCAAGTGGATATTTAAAGTATTTTGGCAACTACCCAGGATCACAGTAATGAGGTTGCATGCTCACTGACTGCAGAAATATGTTAGTAGCCCAGTGACAAAAGGCAGCTGAGCCATGAAATAAAGGAGCACACAGAGACCTAAGCAAAAGGGTCAGAATGGTAGCTGGAATGATTTCAGTTGCACTGTGACAGGGTGATGTATGTGAACTGAAGCAAACAGAGCTGGAGGAGATGTTTGTGGGACTATTAATTTTAATGCAATGCAAAATATCCAATGACAAGGAAGGAAGTTACACTTCAATGCCATAGAAGATGATTCACACAGTAACAAAGGTCAGATGAGGAGAATCTGGGGAAAACTATTAAGACAGATGCCTGTGTGATGTCTCCTATTGGGCTCTTGATTGGATTGAGAGAAAAGAGATGAAGAAAAAGCAGCATCTCTGTTTGGAGGCTGTGGTTTGAAAGATTACCTAGACTAGACTAAATCTGGAACTGATGGCTAGGAAGAAAAACAAGTTCTTGCAGTGACTTTTACGTTTTTCATGAGTATAGGGCAAGTTCAGATTAATGCCTGTATCTAATGGAGGTAGCAAGTCTAGATCTGGAATTCACCCCAGCTAGCCAACTGTGCCTGAAACACATTTGTCCAGATTTAATAGCACTCAGATTTGAATGAATAACCATAGACACTGATGGATTAAAGAAAATCAAATACAAGAGCCCCTGGCACACTCCAGAGTTATTCTCTGTGCTCAAAAATAATACGTGCTTTCCTTGTCAGTATTAAGAATGGTGTTCCCATATCTGCCACATAAACAAAATAAAAACAGTCCATAGAAACATGAGGTGTGAAAATAAAAAGAAACTAAGGAAATGCAGTGTACCTTTAGACTGTGTTGTAACCCTTCTCCGTGGTCTGATGGCAGCTAAGTTTCATATGACTCTTTCATCCAACAGTACCATCAAAACATATAGGGCAAAACACATGCCACCTTTAAAAAGTGGAATAGGGATTTTTTTTGTGTGTGTGTTTTGTTGTTGCTTTAGTTTTTTGTGTTTTTTTTTTTAATTTTTTTTTTTTTTTTTTTTTTTTTTTTAAATTGCTGGCTTCCTTATCCTTGTACGGCTGAGCATCTGTATTCTATGAAGGGTCTGATTTAAGAACCAGGCTCAAGCACTTCAAGATGTCTTTGTTTTTTTCCATCATTTTTTTCTACACAATAGGAAATTTGGCTCTTATGTCAAACTATGTCTATTTTATTCAGAATAAACAGCAATTTTATTCCAGCTGTCAGGTGAAGGTTGTCCAGCTCTACTAAGTGTTATAGAAAATGGGCAGCTCTGATATCTGGAAGGCATGAGGGGCAGCCATAAGATTAGAGTTTATGTCTGAATTACAGTAAGAGCCAGCATTTGATATTCAT
The DNA here is from genome assembly GCA_026413545.1 of Cichladusa arquata. Classification (NCBI taxonomy): domain Eukaryota; kingdom Metazoa; phylum Chordata; class Aves; order Passeriformes; family Muscicapidae; genus Cichladusa; species Cichladusa arquata. The sequence goes on along the minus strand of JAOTQP010000001.1, from coordinate 61,800,905 downwards.
CTCTTGCAGAAAAATGATTATTTTTCTCTCTAGACAGGAAATGTGGAAGTCAGCAGTGGGACTTCAAATTTAGTAAACAAGAGATCTTGAGAGACTGTTGGGGTGGAACCCAGTGAAAAACCAAGGAACAGAACCACTGGAGGAAATATGTGAAATAAATAATGTCTGGTTTATAAAAGGGGTCAAAATTTGATGGGATGTGACCCCATGTTGGAGGCTGGGGAGCCTCAACACTGGAGCAAACTGGGGCCAGGGGGGTGGAACAGTAGAAGGAGATACCAGCAAGCTCAGTGAACAGGCAAACTGCAAACATTTGGCACTAAGTGCAGAACTGATAGGGATCAAAACAGAGTCTGTATTTTGGACTTTGTGAAATTAGCTGCATGACCCAGTGAGTCCAAGATAAAAATAATGGGATTATTCCAAATAGGCAAAAGCAATGGGATTATTCCCAGATCGGAAGCCATATCTCCAAGATGTATTTAAAACTCTGAACACAAAGCTGCAGTCATTCAAACTTTGGGAATATCACCCCTGAATTAATACATTAAGGCTTTCTCAGCTCCTCCAGCAGTACCCAATCCCCTGACCCAGGACTAAACAGAATAAGTAAGACTTTGCAATAGCCACATCCTGTACAGTTTGAATTGTCATCCTTCAGTCTCTCTGCTGCTCCAGCAAATTAAAAGTCTCACAGTTTCTCCAGAAGGATTGCATTCCCATTCAGCATGTTTGTCACGGAGGCAGGAAGGCAGTCCTGTGTGCCAAGGAGAAATCTGCTACTATTAAATAAATGCATTTATTGCTCTGTATTGTCCTGACCATGCCCCTGTTCATGACTTCATACAGTGTCCTGAGTCTCTCTTCTCAGTATCTGTATTTATAACTTTTTTTCCACATCCTATGCATTATTAAAGATTTTTATAATGCATAAACCTCACTGCTGTCCCTACAAGCACCAAAGAATTTTTTGATTCATTAGATAAATTCTGCAGACCAGAGAGCATCCCAGAATACAGTTTTGTATAATTTGTTGAGAACATTCGGGTCAATACAGAAGAACCATTTGAAACTTGCTGAAACACATTTTTAAGGCTGTCCTGAAGCAGGGTCACATTTCTCAATTTCCAAGTCATTATTTTAAGTCATAAATAAATAGAGCCAGTAGAAATCGAATGTTCCTGGGGAGGAAAAGCCCCATAAAGCAGAGAATGTGCTAGTAGTTGACTTGTCTCTGAATTGTTATCTTTTTACATCTATCTGTGCTTTTTAATAAACATAATCACACTACTAGTTTCAAAGTTACATACACAAAGGTTTTAAAATATTTAAAAGCACCTTTAACATATAAAGAAGAAGGAAAACAATACAGTTGTGCTCAGGGAGGCATTTTCTGGTTCTGATATCCTAGCTTTGCTTGCATAACATTGCTTTCTTGATTTTTTCCATGTCTGTATGGATGGTTTCATTCATCTTGCTCTGTACAATGCAAGATGTGTGATGTGAGTCACTGTTGAACTTGCTCCCCTTTCTCTAACCAGTCATATCAGTCTTGTTTATTGTCACTGCCCTAGCAGATGAGACCTTCCAACAACCTTAGAAATTTTTCTTCTGTGCTTTTCAGGCATGAATATGCAGTGGGAATAGCAGAGACTTCAGTGTCATGGCCAAAGTACTGCTTTCTACCTTTCTGAATTTCTGCTCCCAGCAATGACCCACCCAGAACCCCCTGCCTGTTCCTGTTACACCCAAAGAGGTCACAAAATCAGTAACAGGCAGCATAATATCCTGTGTCTTCCTAGGTAGGAGGGATATGGAATACAGACAATGAAATTCAGGAGAGACAAACAAGAAACCAATTAGAAAAGGAAAAAACCCAGCCGCAGTACTGAAAGAACAGATAACATCTGCACAAAGAAAATTGTAACTACAGCGATTCAGTCAGAAAAAAAAAAATGTAAGTAGAAAAGCGAGATTATGCCCCATCAGGTCCTGGAAGCTCAACATCCTTTCTGTTTCTTAAGACCTGTGAATACTGCCTGGGGACACATAGAGAAGTGATAGGCTTTTAGTCATGTGGGACAGAGCCTTTTTGTAGCCTTCAGCAAAAGTCTCTCCCCAGCTTGGCAAAGAATACCAAGAATAGAAGTGGGGCTGTCATGAGCAGCAATCATGGTGACAGTGCTCATGCAGCTGTGTTCAAACTACACAATGTAAATCTGAAGATTTCAAAACTTTTTATTTTGTTTTTCCTGGAGTGGTTTTCTTCCTCTCCAATGCACTCTCTTCAATTTCTCTGGCATGTCTGCAATCTGCCTTAGACAGCTTTAAATTCCCTTTTTGGGTCCCACTGGCTCACCAGAGAGTCAAAACTCAAAGCACTAAAAAATGCTTTGCTTTTCTGCTCCAGCATTCTGTATTTTAGATGATAAAAGATATCAGCAGTTGGGGCTTTGGCTGCACAATGTTTCACTAAACATGAATTAATTGGAAGCATAGAGACTACTACCATTCTTTGAAATCAAAGCAGCCAGGTCCTGTTGTGGTTTATTGATAAAAGGGAGCTGAAGAAGGACAGGAAAAAGGTCAGGACAGAGAAAAGAGTCATCACTGTTTAGGATTCAAGAAAGTGTGTGGAGGCAGTGCTTGTGTTACTGTGGCTTGGAGAAACTGAAGCAGCAAGGGGGCTAATCAGCCAAGCTCATTAATGGAGGAAAACAGGGATAGAAAGTGTGCCTGCTGCTAGGAGAGACTTCTGAGAGAAGAGCCTAGAGAGCCTGGAAAATGTCATGGTGCTACTGCTAACTCACTCCTGCTGCCAGCAGCTGTGAGGAGCCAGTCCAGAGGAGGATCCCTGCATGGGGAGCATCTGCTAAAACCCTGCTCCGGGTTTGCTGACACTATGGCAAACACAGACCTGTTGGAGGAAGGAAATTGTGGTGCAAAATGCTGGGGTGCTCCCCTGTGCAGTGGCAGGGGAAGCTGGTCCAGAGTCAGATTGGCCCAGGACACAGAAGCTGAATTCAGGGGGAGCTCATTGAGTGCTGTAGGGTGAATTAAAGGTGAGGGGGTGCCAGCAATCCCTGGTGTCACTGTCTGCTGCCTGGTGATGTCAAGAGCAGCATGACAACTAAAAAGAGGAGACAAATATTATTCTGCAAAGGTTTCCTTCTGACTTGAGTGATGGCTCTGGGAGGCAGTGAGTAGATTGCAAAACCTCAGCATGGGGTGCTGGTCAATAAATAAATTTTTGTCAGGGTACAGCAAAAGTGAGATAAGACTGAGAAAAGGGCAGAAAATGGGCACAAAAAAAAAGACTTCAGTTTAGGTTTGGAGTTGGGTAGACACAAAAGAAAGACCAGAACCTAAAAAGAATAAGAGTCCATCACCACAGGAAAATCTAAAACTGGTGATATATTGAACATTTGGCTAATACCATGAGGAATGAACAGGATCAGTGTATGTTTTTGTATATAGTAATGGCCTTGACTCGTTGATTGGACCCTGGATGTGCCAGCAGGGTACAGCCATAAAGACTAGCTGGAATAAATCCTGAGCCCAGAGCACTGCTGTGGAAAGGTATTCCTTCTTCAGGAAAGACATTTGCTGGCAAAAGGAGAGAGAAATCATTGCACTGACCATCGTGAGTGAAACCTAAAGGACAAAATGTGGCTTGTTCAAGAGGTAAGAATGACAGGAGAGGGAAAGTAAATTGCAGAGGAGTGCAGGGTGGTTGCAGTTTAACAAGAGGATTTCCCTCCTCTCTTCTTGTCTGACTTCCCTGGCTTTCAACATCTTTCCCTGCCAGCTCAACATTTCTTAGTCATTCCTGCTCTCTGCTTGTGCTATGGGGTGTGGTACCAAGGGTACAGATGAACTGAGGGCTGGGGCAAAAAACAGTGGTGCATCAATGTGTTCAGGTCACTATGGGACAGAGAGAAAGGGGAAAGTGTCTCAGCATAAAATAAAAGGTTCTGGGAAGAGTTAAAAACACACACACACACAGAAAGAGGAAACAGCACATAAAAGTGTGTGAGGAGGGGAAGATAATGAGAGGATCTGGAGGGAGGGGAAATAGAGGGGCTTGGGTGAAAACAAGAAAGTACAGAAGGGGAGAAGCAGAGAAGGGAAGGATAAGAGGGAAGGAACAGTACTGCTGTTTGGAAAGAATTGAGGAAGAGGAACAAGCATGAATCGAGATACCAAAGCAATGTAATATTATGAAATTAATTAACTGAGGAGTCAAATGAACACAGGTAGCTTTTTAGGCATTGTCTCCTAGAAGAAACCTCATAAAACTCACTGCACAGGAAAGTACATGTGTGACTAGGGTGATGTTACCCTCCTTTTACTACTAATTCCCAATTTTACTATCTGTGGTGTCTGACTCCTTATGTCATGCTCACATGCTAACACAACAGAATTATATGTCTAATTTGATGATTTTGTATGTCATACTAGGCTAACATAACTTTCTCCTTATAAGTTCTTGCTTTACTCAGAAAATTTGCATGTAGAAATCAGTGAAAAGATGAGGCACAATGAATTCCATTCCATTCTGAAGTTCAAGAGTAGAAGCCTTACTGTCTAGAAAATCAAGACAGCCGATAGACTCGCATGGCAGAGCAGTGGAGCTTTCCCTCTTGCACTGTGCAGAAGTGTAGAGAAGACTGACAGGATTACGGATTCTTAGAGTGTGTATCCGTGGAAATGTGTGGGCTCACTTCAGAGCTGGTGTCACAGGGGCCAAAGAATTTTCTAGCCAGAAGAGAAAATCTTGGTGGCTTATACAAGGGTGGAAGGCAGAACACATGGATCCCAAAAACCCTGAAGGAGTTTTTAACAGCTGAATTTCAGCAATCCAAACAAAATCATAGAATAACAGAGAAAAAATGCAAAACCAAGGGCTTCTTAGCTTAACCTTGCCTGAGAGGGAAAATGGCCAATTCCTGACCTGCACAGGGAATGATTTGTGTGGTTTAAGTTTGGAAAGGAAATGGAAACAAGCTAGAGTTTGATGGGGGGAAGGTATGTTTTCCATATGTGATTCTAACTGACAGCTCTGTAGAGACAGTTTGATGAACAAGCATGCTCAGTCTTGGGAATGGTTTCAGTTTCTAGCTCAGGAGTGGATTCTCAGCTGGTAGGAATCAAATTAATTTATATTGGTAGTGGACTTGAGACCTATTTCTCACAAGAACAGGACAAATGGATTCTACTGCTTTTTTGTGGAGTTCTTGCCTTCAGTTTATTATTTTCATAAATGTGTCATCAAGCATCTTATCCACATGTGACACAAGAGACTTTTTTTGAGGGGTTTGGCACTATGCTAGGTTAGAAACATATTATCATTTGAACTATGATAAGAAGTGACAAGAATATACGCAAGATTTAATTTACATTGTTTTTAAAACATCCTAAATTTTTTATAAATTGATGAGAAAAACAACAGAAAAGGATGATCAGCCTGATTTGAAGTTCTGTGTGATATTTTATGAATCAAAACACGCCATTAATTCAGGTTATGAACTACTGGAACTGATGACAAGCCTCATGAGGGAATCAATATTGAGAGTGTTTTTAATAAGGTCTTAAGAATAAAATAATGGTTCTTCAGTGGAAAAGGTGAGCTGGGCATAGAAAAATATATAATGAAGAACAGCAGAGAAGTGAAAGTGGAAGACCTTGAACTGGATTTGGAGAGTGGATAGCCCTAAATGTATTGCTCCTTAGTTTATATCAAATGGTAGTGGATGGCTGTGTCAAAAATGACTTTTTATTTCTTTACCTTGTTTCAGGCAGCCCCCTGAGCTGAACGAATCAGTATATAGTGGATATGCTGCGAGGCCATTTGTACCCTGACAGGTGAGTGCAGAGAAGCGGAGGGTCTCACTGAGGAGGGCCTTCCCTGCAGATGTTCCTCTGGTGCATGTCCTTGCCTTGTGGAGTCCCATGGCACAAAGGATGAAGATGGAAGAGCCCCTCTTATGCCTGTTATAGGCACTAGTGACAGAGAGGTTCTTGTCAAGACTCTTAACAGTCCTTCTGTATTAGGATCTTAATCTAAATTTTTCTTGTTATTTCCTGAGAACATAACTGTAGCTGGAAATTTGTGGGGGGAGAGTCTGTTTCTCCAAGCTTCCTTCTCCTATGCTTCTCAAAAGATTATGGCAATGAGAAACACAAGGAATGATGGATGTGTTGTCTGGTGTGACATTCAGACCAGAATGTCACTTAGGATGTCTGCTTGTAACTTACAGTGACACGTTTAACAGAGGGCAAGTGTTTCTCTTCTCCATGCCTCCTGCAGTAATATCTGTCCCCCAGAGGCTTCACCCTTCAGAAATCCAGTCAAACTTTGTTATGACCCTTTCAAGATCTACTTTAGGATTTTTGTGAGATTTTATGTGACCATGTAGGTTTCCAACTCAACACAAAGCTTAGTGTCACCCGCCAGAAGCTACAGGCTGCATGTACAGTTTTGTTTCCCAGCACAGGTTGCCAGAAGCAGTGCTTTGAGCTCTAATCTGACTTTCTGAAAAAATCATGATACTGGAACAGTGTTTCATCTTCAGAAGACAGAAAAGATGTAATACAGCTGATTAGTTTTGTCTCCAAAATAATAGTGCTTACACTCCGGACAGGCTTTTAATTGAAAAATTAATTTAAAATTCTAGGTGTTCAGGAACTCATAATGTACTTGGAATTCTGGATCTCTTAGAACCCATCTTACACTAAAGAAACTTTTTAGGTTTAAACATTTGGGAAAATATTACAGTTTTAGTATGCACCAATTGTCAATATTCCCTTGCATTCTTCAGTCAAGAGAAATGGACACAACTATTTTGGAAACTATGGAAAAAAAAAGTGCAAAACCCAAAAAATGCCTGGAGTTTGGAAATCTTAATGATTAGTTGCAGTTTCTGTGAAAAGTATTTATTTGCTTGTTCACTTTAATTTTTCAGCTACTGCATATCTGAAGTATAAGTGTTTATGCTTATGTGGAAAATACAAATAAAAACACATAGGAAAACAGATTTTAATGTATAGAGTAGGAAAAGAGTAGCAGAAGGGTAATATTGGGCAAGAGAATAAGACAAATTCAGACTTTTTTGCTCTATATTAGCCAGGCATGAAAAGGACCCAATGTCTATTGAAGATACCAATTTCAGTACATATTGGTTCAGGCCTAGAAACACTTTGCTTGATATCAAAGAAAGTGGGCATGAAAGCCCACAAGAAGTCTTTGGCTTTCTCTGGAGCAGTCAAACACCTGAGAGGTGATTTTCATGTTGACCAGCAATAATAGGTGTTATAGATTTTAAAGATCTGTCTTTGAGTCCAACAAAAATACAGCTCTTCTTGTCTTGGGTTAAAGAATGCACACAGCTGTCCTGAGCACAGCTGGATGTCCCATTCTACATGCACATTTATGATGTCAAAGATGCTCCCTTCCTGCATGATGGGAGAAAATCAACATCATTCACGGGTCTTCTGAAAGGGTAGAGAGTGTGACAACAGGTAATTTTAAACAGGTAACAGTCTGGTGTTTTATGGCATCTCCAAGACTGCTTGTGTAAGTAGCAAATGAGTCTGTGCTCCACTTTTCAAGTGAGTGCTGAGCCACTGTTTTACTAGTTTTTCTCAGGAGGAAGCAAATTTGTACATCCTGGCCATCTTATTAGTTGTTCTGCACTGTACTGCACAAAAGAAAACCAGACAAAAAAGCCTCTCTGTTTCCCACATTGCTAGGAAAGAAGGATTGCTAACCCATCTCTGTAACCCAGCAGGAAGGGGACATGCCCAGCCTGAAAGAAAAAGAGATTCGTTTTTCTCCCTCATCTGCAACCAGATTGGTTATACGAACTGTGTAAGACATCCTTCCTGAGACAGCAGTGGGTTTTTCTTCTCAGAAACACTGGAAGAAAACAGATTTAAGATTTTGTTGAAATAGTACTTCTGAATCCTTATGCCCCTTAGCTTATTTTTCTGTCTTGAAATCCCCTTTCTTCTTCATCAGATGCAACCAAATAATAAGGATTTTGTCAGAATAACCCCAGGCAAAGGCATAGACCAAACTCAGCAAAACTACAACACAGTAAAACTGAAATACTTTGTCTTTTGTATGTGTATTCTTGCTATTTGTCTGCCTTCTTTTACATTAGTACAAAAATTGTGTGTATCTTCAGGGCAAAAAAATGCTTTAGTGGAAAGGAAAGGTCTTATACCATTGCACAAATTCAAAGATACAGTTAAAAATCTTGTTTATTGCCTTCAGAAATATGTGTCTTGAAAGAAATAAAAATATAAGATTATGTGAAGAGTTCAAATACTGTCCATTGTAAAAAACTTGTAAAATGGACTTGTTCTGAGTTTTTAACCATCTCTTTATTCTTAATATCTGACACAGAGGGACCTTATTGATATCTTGAGCTGAACATCTTGAAATCTTTAACTTGAAACATCCATGCCTTAGAATAACACAGGGCATTTTTTGTTCCAGACTTCCCAGGACTGGTACAAGACAGCTATTTTTATGCCACAAGATTTGCCAGCTCATCTTCCATTTTCTCATTCCATTGCTGGTGCTCTCAGAACCTCCTGACACCAAGTGAATCATTAGGGAGACATCCAAATTGCTCAAATATTCCAGTGTCCTTCTGATAGACCATCAGCTCCCCAGCACGAATGTCTAGAATTTCTGGATTGCCAATGGAAATGGGATTAACCATTTAAAGATTCAGATTAATCATCTAGCAGGGTGTGGCTTGAGACCTTCAGAGTGAGACTTGCCTGTGAAGAATGACTGAACGTGTGAAAAGCAGATGGAAAAGCTCATTATTCTTTAAGACTATGGAATCCCACACAGATTATATATGCAAGGATGAGGAACTTGTTGGAGCAGCCAGCTGTGAACATGGAACTGTAATACATCTTTCAGGAAATTAAGGTCTAGATTGAATTGAAAGAGCTGACAAAGGCATCATCCTCATCTCCTTTCAGCTTCCAGAACCTCTTCCAAGGAAGATGACTCACAATCTTTGTTTTCAGGAAAATCCAAAGGAGAACAACCTTGGTCAGGCTCTTCACCGAAAGAGGGGGCTTTTGGAAAATCTGCAGGTGCAGAAGGGTCTTTTCAGTTCATAAACCTCTTCAGTTTCCAATTGTGCAAAAAATATATAGTGCAAATCCATCAAATCCATATTGTGTGACCTGCAGTGGACAGCACCCATGAAAAATGAAAAACGTAAAAATGCATTTAATTATAAATATTTTTCTGCCAATCAGTTGCTACCTTCAATATCATCAGTAGCTCAAGGCTGTCAGGGTTCATAAAGGTCAGCAGGCACTTGGCAGAAAGTGCTCCATGCACAGATTCAAAAAGGACCAGTCCCCAGACTTGCATCTTAGTGTCTATTTGTCATGGTATTTGATATTCTTCCCCTGATTCAAGGAAATGGATAATAATTCTCCGAAGTGAAATGTGCTCTGACCTTTTAAGTCACTCCTCCCCACGTTACCCCTTTTCCTGGACAGACTGTGTGGCACATCCTCAAAGCTCTGTGTGCAATATGCAAAGCTCTTTGGTGTGAAGTTTCCTAAGCTGCTGTGAAACCTTTTCCAAAAATCTTTTACTCAAATAGCACTACTTTTCCTTCTCTTCCTAATATGAAAGCAATGCATTTCTGTATATCTTTTTTTGTGTGTCTGTAACGAAGTTTAACTGGCTGAAATTTCTCCATGCTACTTGCTTCTTTGAAAGCAGCTGATGTACCAACATATATTGTATTAAGGGTTGACAACTGAGAGGAAAAAAGAGTATAAGGAATCAGTTCCCCAAATTTTCAAAATACTCAAACCCCCTATATCTGAAAGAACTTTGCCGAACCCCTTAATTGTTACAAACCATGGCAAATAAAATAATAAAAAAAGCAAATACTGCATCCAAGAACGCATATGCAATGTAATTTAACAGAAACAAAACAGTTTTAATAGTAACATTCATATACTTTCGAAGTTCTTAAAACACAGGCCAGCCCATTTAGGATAAATCTTGCCCAAGTATTCGATTTTAAGCAAAGAACATCAAGGTTTATTTTACCTGCAAATAAGAACTACAGCCTGAGCTTGAGTGCAATGCCAAAAGAGTAGTGCCCAAGGGCAAAGACCTTCTTTACCTATCACCAGTACAACTGTGTTAATATACTAAATGCTCCATAAAATCACCTTGCAAATACACAAACAAAAAATGCCTAACCTTTGTCTCCAGACAGACTAGAACTACCTTCTAACTTCCATTTTGTACCCAGTAGTCATGATATTCAGTAGTAAGTCTTTATGGAGAATCTGGGAAAGCTTTCCTTCACAGCCCCCTGTCTGTGACCTATGCCTTAGTTTATAAAATAATTTACCCATCCTCTGAGCCACTTATAGTCTTCAAAAGTTTACTACTACTGCCATATCACCTCTTTAAAATGGTCTCCTTTATTCTCAAGTGTTTGTTACTTGCTGTTTAGGTCAACAGCAAGTTGTGTGTGCAGCAGGAATCCTTCAGGGCTCCTGGGTACCACTGATGATTTGCAACTGCTTAGACATAAAAAAAAAATGGTCTGGATGAAACTCTTCTTCCACCTGCATGCAGTTCAGGTGCCCAGCCTGGGACCACAGGCTTGTTCAGGTTGCCTCATTGTCACAGAGGGTCATCACAGATAGGAATTCAAATCACCTTGCAGAGATGTCTTGCCTTGACAACACTGTAGGGCTGAGAACTCCTGGCTTCCTGGCTTAGGTGCCCTGCTTATCAGGGAGGGATGAACCTGATCCTACACCTGCCACGGAGTAATCACTTGTGTTCCTGCAAAGTGGTGGCTCATTCCAGGAAATAAAGAGGAAATTCAGTCATGGATTAGTTCATGTTTTTAAGTAATTTAACAGAATGTTCACTATTTGTACAGGCTTTTGATGTAAATGCTGAGTAAATGAAGCATTTATCACAGCAACTAGGGGAGTGTCCTAAGACCAGATTGCAGGATAAATCCAAAAGCAGAGGAGTGTTGAACAAAAACTATTTATTGTGTCTGTGAACAGACAACTAATCCAGCACAGTTTGCTAACCTTCAGTAACAGATTTGTGTGACTGAGAACAAGTTTTAGATTGCTCTGAAAACTAATAAGCAGTTTTTGATGGTGATCCAAGAGCAGCCTTGCATGGCATTGAAACAAAGTCGATGCCTCAAGGTGGAGTGGGGACAGGGCAAATATATGGACTATGAGTTATTTCCCATGCACAGCATTATATTGATCCTCTTTACTCGTGTTTAGGTTAAAGCTAGTATTGTTAAGTCTCCTTCAACCCAGCAAGAAACTCAATATGCCTCAGCAAAGTCATGGGCTCCAGGCATGTTGGAGCGCCAGCATCTGTGATCTCTGTGCACCCTGTGGTTGCAAGTGCCTTGTAGCACTAGACTTTGGAGGAAAAATTCACCACTAGAGACATTCACTTATAATTAAGCTTTGCAGAACAAAAGTTTAAGCAATAAAGAAAACAAATGATCCGTTCAAATGGAACTTTGATTTTTTTTCTTGAATGATTGTTACTCTTATAAACACACTTAGCAATAATGAGAAAATTATCTTGCTAATGTCTGAAAAGATTACATGTGTTTAAATTTATACTGTATTTAATTTAGCTCTGCTTGGAACTATTGTTGTGATTCATTGAAGAGGTACTTACATGTAGGAAATATTTTGTATAATATGCAAAATCCCTAAGTCCCAAACTCCCTTGCAGCTTAAAGCCAAGTCCAGGTCTTATGGGGAATATTTCCATGCTAGTAAACCATGAGATCAGCCTCAGAGAGCTGCAAATCAGGAAACTTCTCCCAAATGCTTCAGCCACAGAAGCTTGAACAGTGAGCCAATCAGTTATGCTGCAGCTGGGATCATTAGCTGTAGCTAATGCCAGTACCAGTGGGCACAGTTTCATACCAAACTTTCCATTTTGATCCTGCAGGGTACCAGCTTAATTTGCAATGATGCGAATTTCCCAGAACAATTTGAGTGCTACTTAAACACAGGCATCACTGATAAAGAGTTTAAAGGAGCTGGGCTTGCTCTGTTGTTCCATTTACCTGTCCTTGTAGCCTGAAGGGTATTCCTGTTACAGTCAAGGGAATTCTTGTGCAGTGCAGAATGCTGACTCCAAGGCAACAGCACAGATTTGTTTCAGCATTTTCTCTTATATTTTACTTCTACCATTTTCCAAGAAAAGTCATTGAGTATATTTCTTTTCATATTAGGTATAATTCTCTTTTCAGACCTTCATTATACAGTCTTACACAGTCCTGTGTGCAGCTAGAAAATCGAGTTTGATATCCAAATTCAAATCAAAAAGCTGACTGGTTCGGACAAGGACTTCTACAGAATCCGTTACCAGATGCTTCAGAAGAACAGAGAAAAAATGCTGAGAAATATGTTCATAAGAAAACTGTTCTCTTCAAGTCTGTGTGTGTCATATTTATGCACAATGTATATAAACAGATCTCTGTTGTTCGGTCACATAAATATTGGTTCTACATAAAACCTTATCTATATAAATGCAGTCATTGCTACCTCATAAACTGATTCCTCTGTTTTCAATTTCATGTGAGGTTTGGCCTTTGGAATAATTAGTGGGAATGCACTCCCCTTTTAAATGCTGCTTTGCATCTGAAGCATTTAATCTAACTGATTAAAAAATGTGTCACCTTCTAGTTCCAAAACACAGTGACATGGATGTGCAATTAATGCCATCTTTTTGGTGAGGCAGCGTGGACTTATGATGCCTCTGAGGTACAGCCCAAGGGGCACTGCAGCCCAGGATGGATTTTCAATGGCAGATTATAAGGTACATATTCAGAACAATGTATGTGTACATTTAGAACTGTTGTGAACCCTACCCACTCATACATAAACCTGTATTCATAGGAAAATAAGGGAAAGACAGTCTTTATTAGAATAAATCAGTTCATATATTTGTAGAAATAAATTTATCTTTGCAGGTGAATCAGCTTTCAAGAATGAAGTTTCCTTCTGGTCAGCTATGTTGCCAGGATCCAGGGAGCTGTATTTTCTCTGGGTGTTTTATTAAATGATTTGTGTGTACACAGAGAAGATTCTTTTAAGTGCTGCAGATGCTTTGAAAGATAATCCTGCTGGAAACTCCATCTGTACTGAATGTGAAACCTTATCAAGACTGAAAAAGCTTCAAGAAAATCCACAACCCAAATTCAGCTGCATCTATGCTACCCTACTAATTGCTACTACACTTGACTTTGTAAGGTTTTGAAGATACCTTCCAATCACTTGTTTCCAGAAAAAAAAATTATTGTGATTCTTTGGCCTAATTTTATGAAAATG
>JAOTQP010000001.1:61759226-61776828 GCA_026413545.1 Cichladusa arquata | reverse complement strand
ATTAGACATAAAAAAAAAAAAAAAAAAAAAACTCAAAAAAGCCTAACAATGTTTTTTTGTTTTTTGTTTTTGTTTGTTTTTTGTTTGTTTTGTTTTGTTTTTTTGCTTTTTGTTTTTTTTTTTTTTTTTGCATAAGACAACACTGTGGTGCCTTTCATCAATGATATAGACCATCTGATATTATACAGGAATGCCAGTGTCAGAGTATGTGTGACAATCTGAAAAGTAATTGTAAATAAAACCCCCATAGTTTTAATCTATTTTCTCTTCTCTATGAACAGAGGATGTTTTTCTGGTTATAATGAAGATGAACAACTTCATCTCTGTGCTTTGGTCTGCTCTGGAGATACTGAGAAGTGGGGAATATTGCGATTTCTTTTTCATTTCAAAAGTTGTTTGCAACATACCTAATTAGTCCTGGTAGAAACAAAAGTGAGAGCAACATAAACTGCAGGAGGAGTTCAATGTATCTTGCTTGTCTTGGAAACTGTGGCCAAATACATTAATCTGCAAGCAAAAATAACCTTACCTTCCTTAGTTTCCCTGAACGAGTTATTTAAATGGGAAAGAAAAGTAAGAAACTTCCTTTCCCTTTATCACTTGAAAATAGAACTTTGAATCAGAATAGATTTTGTTAATCCACTTACAGCCGCTTAGGGCTTTGATGAGGCCCTTATTACTGCTGAACAGAAATATTAGAGACAAAGGCATTAGCCACTGAATGGGCTGTATTAATGTGCACTGGTTACAAATAGCTTGGAGAACGTTGAGAACTCATTAAGTATTTGGCACTAAAACCAAAACCAAACAAACCACAGAAGTTCTTTACTGAGCCCAAACAGCTGCAGTTGTGTACATATTTCCAAAATGGTAATATAATGAATTTTGGTGGGTTGTTTTTTTGTTTTGGGTTTTTTGGTTTTGGTTTTGGTTTTTGGTTTTATTGTTTTGGGTTTTTTTGGCTAGATGTTTTTTATTTCATTCTAAGATATGAACTGAATGTACTGCACTTTGCCAGTGTGATTAGACTGTCAACAATCAAAGAAAATGCAAGTAACAGAAATAAAAGATGTGGGAATTTGACACTTGGACCAAGATTTTCAATTCAAGAAGCCTGGGTTTAGATAAAAACTGATCTTCGGACAAATTTCAGGATTGTAGGTGTACTACTGGTTAAAATATATAGGTGCAAAAGTGAGGAATTGAAATGATGTTGTCTAACTCAGCAAGGACTTTGGCATGTTTCAGCATAGTATAATAAAGACATTGAGAAGTAGGTCCTTGCCATACAGAGCCATGTGGGGAGGAAGGAGGGAATACTAGAGCAGGTGGAAAACAAGTTGTTCTTGGATTATTGAGGCCATTAATGTGACTAATGCCATGAAGAGACAGATCTCAGGTTCCTTAAGACATGTTTGTTTTCAAAGGTGTTGGAGTGTGCAGATTTTGAAACCCAGGCCACTAAAGATGTATTTCCATTTCTGGTGAAGCACAGGTTGAACTTAACTACAGACTCTCAGGATCACACCTCAGTCACCTAAGCCTGACTTGCAGTGTGGAACAGCCCAGGCTTTTATCCTTGCTGCTTGGGTGCCATGTGAGGAGTCAGAGTGGAGGCCACAGTGTGTGGGTAAGCACAAGGTGGTTGTCCAGGGTTTTTTTACAAGAGGAGAATGGATCAGGAGATTGCCATACTGAAGAGAAACCTTTTGCCTGTGCTTGCTCCTTGCTCTTCCCAGCCCGATGTTAGTACAAAATACACTGGACATCACTGGCCATTTTGGGACACTGGGACTTCATTCACACTTCCCCAAGAAAGCATGAAGAATTGCAGATGAATGAGGGGATAGAAATTAATGCCATCCTTCTGTTGTTAGGTCCTGTGTGATTTCTACTCTCTCCCACAGGACAGTTTTGCTACTGCAAGTGATGGGATATGACAAATAGACTGAACTTCCTTGTTTCCTTTCTGAGATATAGGGATTACTATAAATCAAGAGGGATCCTGCATAGTTTGGCATCATAATCCATCAACTGCACTGCAAAAGTTTTCCCTGTGTATCCTCTACAATGCACCACCATAACACTCCAATGAAGGAAACTCAGATTGGCTGCAGAGCTGTTTCCTAATGGCTCCCTCATGTACAATTCATTGAAATAATGTATTAATAATTCAGTCTGAATTCCTAATTTCCAAGAACTGCTCAGGAGTCAAGAAAAGGAAGTTAAGACTGCTTTAGTTTAAAATATCATTTTTTGCCTTTGGTCTTTTTTGATGATGGGATCTGACAGACCATAATATCTTCTGAGAAAAATTACTGGAAAACTATTTCCAGAAAGCTGCATGACAATCTTTATCCACCTCTTCTTTTTCACCTTGATATTCTTTGTAAAGTATTTTCCATTTAGTTCTACATAATGATTGCTAAAATCACCCCGTACCTCTTTTTTTATCATAAATATTTTAGTCTAGGTTTAGCCTTTCATAGGTTGTGCCCTGAAACAGCACTTGAAGCTATGAAATGTGCATTTTCCAGAATAATTTGACATTGCCTTACTTTGGTGCTGTTCAGAATTAGTAAACTAAGGCTAACTTAACAGCTCTCTGGTAAAACCTATGCTGTTTTCCTTTCTGTGAAATGTCCATTCCAGCTGGGCACAGAGCAAAATCCCTCACATTGTGAATGATGAAGAACTAGAGGAGAGACCCAAGGAGGCTGTGGAAGTCTGCAGCCTTAATACTTTTCAAAACTTTACTAGACAAGGTCCTGGGGAACCTGATTTAACTTTCTGATTTTCCTGCTTTGAGCCAGAGAGCAGACTAGATGATTTAAAAGACTCAGTCCAAATTAGGTTATTCTGTGTGTCTGTATAACCTGCACAAGGTTTTCTGTGGCCTTTCTCTGACTCCTGGGGGGAATAAAAGGGAAATGCCTTATGCATAAAGGATAGTGATTATACCAAAGTTAACATATATTCTCAGTAAAATCATTACCAAAGTGTATACATTCCTGGAGGGCATTATGAAATGTAGTTTAAAATGCACCTTGGACATCCAGCCCAAACATATGAACCTTCTGTGAACACTCTGTGGTTTGCAGAAATGGAGTAGCTGCCTTTGCAATGTGATGTGCCATAAAAAGTTTTCTTTGAGAGTCTATAATGACCTTTAGGTAAAATACAATTTGAAGTGTATAATGTAATGAGTTTTTCAGGTATTCACAAAGTAAAAACTTGTGACTTGAAAGTCAACTAAAATTCTTACACATCTTCTTAGACTTGCATAAATACTGTTGAAATACCATTTTAGATTCCAGAATATCTTCAAAAACTTAATAACCTCTGCAGTTATCTTTGACTTGATATTTGCAGATGTCATGACAGGTCTGTTGCAGAGGAACTGAGTCCATTTTTTTCCCTTAACGAGATAAAGTCTTTTGAAAACTGAGGAAAATATTCCTTTTGCTACTGGGGCAACTTCATACAGAGCCAAGGCTCGCCTCAAAAGGGATCAGGCTCCATTTTGATTCTGCTTGTTCTCTGACAGCATGCAGGTAGGAAGAGCTGGGGAGCAGCTGGGGGTGGAGATGAGGCTCTCTCTGGTCATCCTGTGCTGGATCAGAGTGGCACTGGTCAGCACTACATAGCAACATCCTGGGCTCTGATGGATTTTACATTCTTTGTTTTATAGGACACTAAGCCAAAATCTTTCAAAATGAAAGTGCCCAGTGGTGCTTGGGATGAATGAGCAGCCCTGCCCTGTGCGATGAGTGTGTTTTCCAGGATGACTGAATCATTACTGCTGATAGCAACCACTTGGCTTGAGCTCTGTGGCAGGCAGTGGTTTTCAACCAGGAGTAGGACAACTGTCAGAGTAAAGCTGAAAATGATCTTGAACTGAACAAAAGTTGATTTGGTTGCCAGGCTTAGAAGCAGGGTTTTCAGGCTGTCAGGTACCAAACAGAGATGTATTAAAGAAATCCCCTGGTAGAACTGTAAATACTGACACAACAGGTTGTCAGTGGTCAGGACATTCTTTGTGTCTGTGTAAATAACAAGAAAAACATTCCCCCTGGTACTAGTTCACTGAGCACTTAAACAAAGAAGTCACAGGATGTCAAACACTGTGTTGCTTTCTGTGTGCCTGTACCTAATGGCTTATCTGGACGCTGTCCTCAGCAATCTTCACACTTCTGGAGATAAAATGGTTTATTTTGCTCTCAGCAAAGCCTTAAATTGCTTCTCCTTCAAGTCTTTAACACACAGTGCAAGGTTTGAAAACATCCATTTTCTTTAAGTTGAGGAATAGCCTCTCAACAATGAAGGAAAATATGTATTTTGGCTGTAGTAGCATACATCATTCACCTGGAATCTTCAGTGTAGAGACAGTAGGAGAGATGCAGCACTACAGAAACTATAATTCTCTCCCTAGTAAATGTTTTGAGCCCAAACTGAACCTTCTTCTGTAAATGTAACAATTACCATATAAAATATTCTATGAGACCAAAATCTACATTTGTTCATTGCAGTAAATAAAATTACAGAAATGTTTTATTCATTATTTTCATCTAATGCTGTATTTCACCATGTGTCTCAGAAATCCAATAACAATTCACTGAGAGGATCCACCTAGAAAGTCTTTGATCTCTAAACATGACAAGAAAAATCAGTTTACTTCAGTCTTCTCAGTGTCACACCCTGTACATGTCCATTACTATAGACTTTTTTTTGGTAAGAAATTGTTTTGGGAGCTTGAATAAGAAAAGTCTAGTTCCACAATGTGCTTAATTGCATCTATGATTATGGGCTTGCTGATTGAGATGGGATCAAAATCATCAGCTTAAATCAAGCCTGTGCTTTGGAGCAAGACTCTGTGAGATCATCTTCTACCCATCACATACATCCAAAGCTTTAGGATTTAAACACATGGCTTTATGAAATGTCTGCAACATAGTTTTCCAAGGTGAGTGTTAAGCAGAATCTGTTGGCAATATACCAAATTAATTTAGAAAACTACATAAACAGTAGTCTAGACAGAGCTGCAGAATTTTTTTCCTTCTGCTACACTCATATATCTAGTGTTCTCTGTAGGAACTTTTTATCTCTCCTACTCAATCTATTCCATGAAATACTTGAAATACATGAAATACTTGAAATAACATTAAGGCTTGCTTTTCCCAATGCTTCCTACTCCTCTTCACAGCCGAGTGATAATGGAGAGGAAGTTTTGTTCTGGGCTGTTTCTCAGCTTCTAGAGCACCCACATAACAGACACATGTGAAAATGACTCAAAAAGTGATGAACAAAATCTCACTACATCTGCATCTTGCTCCTAATAACACACATTTATTCTTTTTTCAAGCTGCAGCCACCATCTCAGTCCCAAGACCATTACAGCCCTTTGAATATTCTAAACAAGGGCGGATTTTGCAGTATTCATGTTGTTCATTTAGCCACAACTAGTTTTAAATTGTTTTTAACGTATGACAAGATGCTGGCTGAGAAAGAACGATCAAATTAAAGTACTAAATAAAGAAAAAAGATTTAACAAGCATCAGCCAGGGGCCAAATCAGCAAGAAAAGGGAAACAGCCCAGTTTTCCCACTAAAGTGAACAAGTGTTAACATTTTGGAGGATGAACTGATGTGTGCACATCTGTGCAGCATTGGTGTGGGAGAGGTCACTACTAATCTCCAAGGCCTCATTGCAAAGCACGTGTAAGAATCGAGTCTGGCTTCTATTGCAAATCTCTCTTGATAGTTTGGACATCTTTAAGTCTTCTGGCATGCAAAATAATCTGTGCTTTGCTGATCAGCTGCTCACTTTGACTGCAAGGACAGGAACAATGAGTATTGTCATTTGACCATAGCACTTCTGTTTTCTCAGCCCAAAACAATGGATTTTGTTCACATTCTGCCTTTGCAGGACTTGACCTTGCAGGAGGTAAATGACCATCCAGGTACAGCCTCCGTGTCCTCCCATTTTTCTAGCCCCTATATTCTCATTTTCTGCCTCTTAATTTTTCACAGCTCATTTTTATAAAATGTCTTACTGCTTCCCACATGTCTCATTCCTGCATTTGCTTTGCCTCTACATATCCTTCTTCTTATCCTCTGCACGTTGTTCTTTTGCCCTTTGCTTCTCACTTACCCATCTGGCACAGTACTTGGACCAATAGCTACCCACAGCTTGGCTAAACCAGCAAAGCAAAATTTTTCCCAGTGTTTTCTCTGTGTCAATAGACTAGGAAATAGAAGTGACTTTTTGAACTGGTAGTGAGTGCTGAACCAGATCTGATCTTGCCCAATACATCACAAATACAATGCATTTCACCCAGAACTGACTGAAGATTTATATCTTCCTTCCTTCCTTGATCTGAATGATATTAAAATCATTAAAATTTTTGGTTTGTGACCTGGAAATTCAGATAAGCCACCAACTCACAGGGATTTCTAAAGGAAAAATGCCTTCCTGACCATGTGACTGCTGAGAATTCTTGGTAAAAAAGCAACACCTTGCTGAATATACTGAAGTTGTGAGGGTGGTGGTGGTTGAGGTGCTTGGAAAGAGAGCTTGGATAGATTGCTGTTTTCATAACAGGCAGCTTATAAGCTCCTGGGTACTTGTGTGGTGTAGAATCACAGATGCTGAAATTTTACATCTCTCTTCTAAAGTCCATCCATCCAGACATGTTTTGAATAAATTTTAGGCTCTACCATATGGTGTTCTTTGATTGAAACCTGGAAAGGTATTTTAATGCAAGTTAGGTAACTCAGGAGATTTCAATAAAATCCTTGAAAAGGCAATACAAACTTTTGGCACTTCTAGAGAGTGTTGCAGAGCAGAACTAACAGACAGACACTTTGTTGTCCTCCGATTTCCATACCTCTCCAAAGACCCTGAAGGGAAACCACAAAGGCTGCATTCCTAAGCCAGGTGCCTGAACTTGGTGGCCCACTGCCAGGGACAGCTTTTCCCTTATTTCCTCTGAGAAGGCAACAGCTTGGGAGCAGCTCCAGAGGAAGCAAACTAAAGAGCAAGAGGGCAGCATGTCATTGCATTTAAACAAAAAAGAGAAAAGGCATGGATGCTTTCTGTAGCTCAAATGCTGGAGAAGTCTCAGGCAGTGAAGAGAAGAAGCTACACAAGGCATTTTCAGCTTTCTAGAAGTTTCAGGGCAAAATAACTGCTGTTAAGATGTGGTGGTCTAATATCTAGGTCCATTAAACAGATTAGTTTGGATTCTGGATGTGAGCATAACCTAAGGGTGATGTTGCAAATATACAAATAGTTGCTGGCTGCCTACAATGCACTGGGTTTAGGATCTGTGGAAATCTGAACTTCCAAAAAAGAGCTCAATTTAAGGGTCTGGGACTATGTGTGACTATGTTTTGGCTTGGAAACAAAAAAAAAAACAAACCAAAAAATATTATATTGTCAGATTTATCTGGAAAACCATGGGTAGCATGAGCAAAACCTTACCCAAGAAAACTCAGTGTAGGGGTTACTTTATACCCACAAAGTTATCAGCTAAAATACTAGATGATCTGAAAGAATAAGGTCATACAGAACTCCTGGGAGCTGACTAACCTTTAACTTGTCGTGAAGAATAACTCTTCTTTATTGAGTTGTTCTTTCTTAGATTATCCTCCCTTTAAAACCCACTGCCTTCTCAGTTTTGTTCTCCCAGTGCAAAAATAGTAGTGGTTATTGATTTGTAGCCCAACATGATTTTTTTGTTTGGATTTTTTTTGGTGCATTTCATAATGCTTTTTGTGAAGAGGTTTATGTTCCAGAAGAAGAGGTGGCAAAAGGAAGAGGAAATTTCACCTGGACAGCAGCATCAGAAAACACCCAAAAAGTACTGGGGGAAAAAAGGTTGTACTGACAATTGGAAAAAACCAAATTTGTAGCTAATCTACATGAGTCTGAGATTACTGAAGTGCTGGAGATAATAGAGTTGAATGCTTCCACTAGAGGAGGAGATATTATTTTTTGTAGATGAATTTGAATAAACAGCTATACAACTTTGCTAACACCAGACTGTGTAGTCTCTACTCCTGCAAAACTGAAACCTCTTGGCAGGATGCTTTTGCTGACTTGTCAAAAATCTAAAAAAAAACCCCCAAAAAACTAAAAAAAAGGGAGTTTTTCCTTGATTTTCAAGCAAGTCTATGTTAAACAGTAAGTACTGTCAAAAATGCAGAGTTTGGTTTTCACAACTAAAGACATCACAAGCACAGAAGAAATAAGAGTGGATGCATGGAGGCCATCATTTCCAGAATGAGAAGTAGATGTGGACCATGGATTCTTCCAAGGACAGGCAAATACTGCATGCAGTGTTCGACTGGATTCCTCTAAATGAGATTGAAGACAGCATACAGTTTGACAAAATGTCAAAGGAAATATAGAACTGGAACACGTGGTATTTGGATATTTCTTCTAGAATTGCAATTTCCAACTTAATTTCTTACAGAATTAATTGTAAATATAAGACAGAATAACTACTTTCACCACTCAAGCTAGAACTTAAAAGTCTAAGAAACTGTTTTAGCCTGGAGACACTGAAGATGTTTAAATCTTTTACTGTATATAGTGGCTTCAATAACAGCCAAGAAAAACATTACTTTCCTTGTAAAAAGGTACATGGAAATAAAATGGGGATCTCTTTGCTTTGAAAACCTATAAAACCAGCTTCAATATTGATGTGTATCTTAATTTGTCAAATATCTGCAAAACCAAAACAAATATTTTCTTTAAAAAAAGGAAAAAAGAGGTTAAAATAAACAATATATAATATCTTTGATAAAGTATATTATACAGCTAAACATAATGCAAAAACTGCAATAGAGTAGATTTAAAAAAAAAAAAAAATCTTCCTGATGAAGTAAAATTGTTTTTGAGGTTCTTCCAAAGTGTTCTGCTCCTCTTTACACTTTCCTCTATTATTTTCAACAGGGTAGAACATAGCTGTCATGCAACACAAAGGAAGAGGGTTAATAACAGCAATTATACAGAAGGTTTGAAATAGCAGCACAGGGAATGCTCATCTCATTATTTCCAAAGTGTACTGTACGTGCCTTACTCGTGGTACAGCTCAGAAACACGCAGGAAGTAGGACAAAGCTTTGTGAAGAATCAGCCAAAGTGTGTGAAGGAAGTGGAACTTACAACTTTCTTCAAAATAATAAATTCCTATGAGTCTTTTTTGTTTGCTTACACAGCAAAGATGCTGAAAAGACAGGATCTTATTCATCCAGTTCCTGGAAATACAGAGCAGTGGGAAGCATTACTGCATGTTCTTAGAAAAGTTGCTGAAATCAGTGAGTACAGTCTGGTTCAGAGCTGACATTTCCTGTTATTTAACTGGACAAAATACCTTTACAAGCTCTTCTCATTAGATGTTTCTTTGCTGGCATACAGAAAAGTAGTTTCTGCATTTATTTTGTCTTTTCTCTTTCCTTCTGATTTTTAATTTTTTAAAAAAATTATTATTTAATCCATTGCCCAACACAGATACTCTAAATCTCTGTGCTCTGACACGTAGAACAGCAAAATCACTTGGTGCTCTATACATTCTGATGCCATTATGGATCTGCTGTGTCCAATAGCAGTAAAATGTTTCCTCAGAGCTCAAGCTGTATTCCAACTGGTTGGCAAACTTGCATTCAAAACTTTTCTGGCACATAAATAACAATAACTATATTAATATTACTGTACTGTGGATCCAGTTCTTGAGTGTTGTAGATCAGCAAAGCTCTAGTGATGACAAATCAGGGAAATTATACTGATTTATTCCTTAAGCATCAGGCTGTATTTATAATGATGACAAACTCTGACACACATTAGCCATTTCCCTGTGGTATATACCACGGAGCACTATCTTGATGCAAAGATGATTTCTGAGCTGTACCATTGCTCATCTTTCAGTGGATTTTACCCATAAGAGAATTAATTTTATTCAGAATATTCTCTACATTAGCATTTCTACCGTGTAGAATGTTTCATCACAAAATATTGCCTATGCAGGAACCCTATTGACATTATTATTCATACTTTTGCCAAGCCTACAACAATATTTGAGAAACTGACACAGGCTAATGAAATCTATTTGGCCAGGACACCAGAAATGAGTCATCACCTTTCCTTAAGGTATTCCACTGGGAAAACATTATGGATTTGTTTGTCTCTATATGTCCCTGCATTGCCTGTGTACATAATACAGCTTCATTATTTTAGGAAGATTGTTTCATTAGGCACCTGACTTTTACATGCAAGCTACAAGTATTGGAACCCATAATCTGTCCTCTTTGGTGAAGAAACATATGTTTCTTGTATTTAGACATGATCAAACATTCCCTCTGAAAACAGGGACATAGAAGTGGAGCTGGATCATCTCAGGCTGTATGTTTGAGAGATCCTTGTCCCATGGCTTGCATTGCCATTCACCAGCATGAGCTACCTTTAAGAGTGGGTTTCCCAGCACCTGGCACACAGATCTGGACACACCATGGAAAAGCATCCAGGCATCTAGAGGTGGGACCCAGAGGGATTGCAGGGGCAGTTGTACCACACTGCAACTTCTGCCTAGGATGTGTACTGGGGTTCCTTTTCCAGGGAAACAGGGTGCAGGAAGGTAGGGATGGCTGTCACTCAGATCTGCCATTCAGCTGGGACATGGCTGATATTTGCACTGATGAGGCTGCACTAATGGCAGCACAGTCCCTGGGAATGGAGGGAGCAGCTTTAGAGGGTTAATGTGCAGACAGGGATGTGAAATCCTTGCCTTTGACAGAATAGCTGCCCTTACACTCAGTGGAAGAGAAGGCATCTCCAGAGAGTGAGACAACTGACCTATTTCTCATGCACCCACTTAGAGGATAGTTCTGTCAGACAGTGACCAAAAAAAGAAAGACTGAACATTTGAGATACATGAAGATTTGCCAGGGGACTTGTCTTATTGAGAAGCTGACAAGGAGGTTTTCATCTGAAGCACTTTGGCCTCAGCCTAAGGGTGTTGAAGAGGTACTGTGGGTGGCCAGACCTTCTTGGGTGCAACCAACAATGTGGAGTCCTTGGCCCTCTGCTGCTGAGGACAAGTTTCTTTTCTTTACTCTCAGCCTGCTTCCTCCAAACCAAGATCAATGTACAAAAGGGAAAAATTGGGACAGGGAAACATCTTCAACCCAAACTACTGTGTTTTTTAAAGAATTCAGGTGATAACAAATGATACTCTTGTCAGATTATATAGAAATTGTACTAGACTGGTTCATGGTTTGATTTTTTGGTAGGGTTGTTTGGTTGGTTTTTTTAATAGGATACAATTTTATCAGCATTGAGTGCCTTTAATGTAATCTACAAGGCACAAAATAAATAGTAAAACGGGCTGGGAGTAAAATTAAGTTACTTTGAATGTTCTTTGGCAGTGTGTAAAATTTTTGTTACTAGAGCACTCAACATCAATACAGAGGCAAATAATAATATTATAATAGACATTTAAGCATTTAAGAATCCATGGGCTAGTTCCATCTTTGGTAGGATCAATAAAATCACCTGTACTGCATACAGCTTTCTCCATGCAGCAATTCACATGAAGTACTCAGCAATGGGGAAGTTCTCCAGTGTGTCTAGTTTTAAATGTTCCTATTCCTCCTGCCTGCCCAGGCAAAGAAATAGGAAAATAGAAGGAGGTAATTGAACAGCAAGAGTAATGTCACTGTAATTTAGAGTAGCTAAAAGGTAATGGAAAGCATGGCAATAAAAACAAATGTTGAATGCATACACATCTGTAAAGTTGTAAGGAAAAACAGTGCTGTGGTAGGAAGTGAGATGATGCTGCTGTGGTCCTGAGCTCTACAGTGAGGGATGGGATGAAATCCTACCTGCAGCTGAGTGAGGTTCCTCTGCCTTAATTAGTATTCTTTGGTACAGAAAACTACTATGCAAAGAAAATATGATTATATTATCCCATGGTATTCCCCCGGAGTCTCTAAACCTCACTCTATCTTATGCTATTTTCATTATCAACTATCTGATAGCTGGTAGGGAAATTTAAGTCTATCCCTTCCAATAAAAGGGAGGTAAAAGCTTGTTACCAGTAAAAGCTCTCTCTTTAAAAGACATTGAGCACTACAGCTCTGAGATTTCCCTTGGCAACTATTGAGGCAGGCTGCCTAGAGGTATCCACACTCCAGGATGAGGGTTATGGGATGCCTGTGTGGTGCACAGGAGTCATGCAGAGAGGAAATCTAAGCTGATAAGAGGTGCTATGGCAAAAATGTCACTGTTGCTTCTCAGGATCAGATGTGCTAATGCTCCTGCTGGAAAGAGGTGCCTGTCTCTTTTGTTTTCTTTTTAGAAGCTGAATTCACAGCTTCACAAAGCACAAGAGTGAGTTTCTAAATATCATTATTTAAAGTGCTGAAATTCCCAGCTAAGCCCCCACCAAACCAGCTGCCTTGCATGGTGGCCCTAAAGGACTTTCTTTCCCTTCCTCCTCCTCCCCAGCCCAGAAACGAGGGATAATCACTCTGAGCACACACGGGAGAGCCAAGCAGCACCCACCAGGTACAGCCTCATATTTGAAGCAGCTTCAGATAATTTCTGATGGAGAGGGGAAATGAACATAAGACCAGCACAGCCTCAGAAGGTGTATTTACCAAGAGATGATCAGATACATTAGCAGGAAGTGGGAAAGAGAAGTCTGGCTGCTTCTAGAGCAAAGAAGCTGCTGCACTCTTCATAGCTGCACTCTGAAGACACCAACTGATTCAAGTCCAGGTGGAAGGTGGAATATATGTAGGAGTATGTGTGTGTCCTTATCAGAGACACAGCTGTGCAGCTTCTTAGCACTATCTTGAGGAGTATTCTGCTCATGCCCAAAAAGAGATGTCTAAATGTGACATGAACTTTAAAAATGAGAAACTCTGAGCAGTAACTAAGAAAATAGGAGTTTAATTAGCACCCAGATTAGACATATACCAGTTTCCTATGTCATTTTGTGACTCTGGTGTACTGAAGTTGATGACAATTGGCATTTCTCCATTTTAAAGTTGTTTTCTAAAGTATGAATATATGCATATTTATATATACACACACGTATTTCTTGGCACACTGAAACTTTCGTCCTACCATTTCAAATTTTCCCTCAAGTCTCCCTGCTTCTGGGTAGCCAAAATCTAGCAACTGTGACCCATGAAATCTTATCCTTTTGTCTATATCTTCAGTTGCTCTGTTTAAGATGTGCAAAGACAGCTGATATTTTTTTTTCCCAAAACATTGGAGACTGTTGTGGAAAAATACTGCACAGATTTCTCTCATTGCTACTTTCATGCTGTTCTTTCTGTTTGATTTTTTCCTGCCTTAATCTTCTCTGTTCAACAACTTAAAATTAGAAGTACTGTTTTTTTTCTCGTTATATATAAGAAAACTTAAAAATCCCAGAGATTCCTTTTTATGGACTACATATATTTTTAGTACAGTGTAACATACTGATGCCACAAGTTATTTAGTTAGAACATCGAATGTAGGGAAAACAATGTATGCTCAGTTCTATTGCATCAAAGTCCAGGATCTGAAGCACATTTCTCCTAATCTCTCTGTAGACAGAGAATATGGAAGATATATTCCCGGAGTGATTGATTTTCTCCTAAAGCCCAAATTATTCTTGGAGACACCTACAATTCATCATGGACAGCATCACAGTGTGGGATGTAGCACCCTCAGTTAGGTGTCTTGCATTAGAGGGAGGAATTTGGATTTCAGGTGCCCCTGCTGCTCACTGCTCCAGACATGTGACGGGGGTATCTCACTAAAACAGATGATCAGTGGCTTGCTTGCAGACCTAGAGCCTGTGCCTATTTTTCTGGTATTTATGCTGCTGTAAACATAACAAGAAATGGAAATAAACAAATAACTGCAGGAACACAGCAGACTTTCTCCCTGTTGGAACGCTAGCCAAATTTTTTTCTGACTGGTGTCAATAGAAATAACTCGTTTCTATTGACAGAAATTGCCTTTGATTCAGCTTGATGTAATTATAAAGGGATCTGCACTGCTTTCCAGGGTCTCTTCAGATTCAGAGATTTCTAAGAAATCAAGAGTTGCCATTATCATTTTTATATAATTTTCAACATGATATGCTATGTCAATCTAATGAAACACTGCACCAGTGTAGTAGTGGGCAACAACATGACAAAATTATTTCTCACATAGCATGACAAATGACTGCTTACTCTGTTTTTTGGGATTCAAAATTATAAAAAAGACAAGCGTCTAAAATTTTGCAAGGAAATAAAATAGAAACTGACAGGTATAATTATTTTATGTTCTTGAAAGGAGTACAAGATCTCCAAAGTGGAGAGCTCTATATACAGAACAGAGGACTTAAAAAGAAAATAATGTAGAAATCTGCTTTTTAACCTAGTATCAGCTGATGTCCTGCAATTATCCTCTACTCACTGGAGTCTGTGAATGTTGCAGACTGCTTATAGATAGTTCTGTTGTTGTAGAATTTGCCTTCATATTTTAGCATAATTTTTTTTTAATGTAGCAGAAGCAAGGTGTGAGCTCAGACTCCAAAGTGTTGATGCTGCTGTGTGCAGGAACATAAGCATCACAAAAAAACACTGCTGTTTTTTTCTGACAGACATTCAGACTGTTTGAAGATACAGGGCTCAGACCCAGAAAAGCTGGATATAATCCTTCAGACACCTGCATACTGTTGGGAAACTCTGCCCAAAACAGAGGTAGGGTGATTTTAGGGCATAATTTTAAGGATCACTGCAAAATTTGGGCACTTAACCTATCTCTAAAATCCATGTGTGCAGTGGACTACATTTACAGCAGGAGCCAATGTTGTTTGCATAGACAAAAGTCAGGCACAATGTTTTTGTGACACCCTCCAGCTGTATGTCTAAAATGGATACTTAAAGAGAAAACCTCCTGATATTTTGGGTACACCATCCCCTAACACAGGTGTTCTCAGTGTCTGGGGCAGCTTCTGACAGAATCTCTTCTAAGTGATGGCTGCTTCCATTCAGTTTTTGACAGTTAAATTCAGCAGATTCTGAGATTTGAGCCCTCCTGAGATTTGGGTCTCCCAATGTACAGCAATGCCAGCACAAAATAATTGTTCATTTCAGTTTTGCTCTTCAGTAGGAAGAGTTAAAAATGAGCAGGGAAGGATTTGATAACTTAAAAATACTAATTTTATTCATAGCAACGAAGAGGCCAATGAAGAGTGTGGTGACAGCCTGGAGCACCATGTGGTCTTCCTTGCTAGAGTAGGTGGAAGACAAAGGTTAGGCTGGGCTGTGACGCTTTCTTGTGAGTGCTGCAGCAGTAGTTCCTGGGCTCCAACACTATTTGTTTATTTTAGCACCTAAAAGAAGATCAGAACAGACTTTAAGAATATTTCTTCTGCAACAAGAAAGGGAAGATGTAGCAAAACAGCAACCTTCTCCTAATTTATGTTTATATAGTCATACTGTATTTCATATACATGAAGAGAGAAAAAGACCTCTTTGAAGGTAAACTTCTGTTTAGTAATTTCAACACAAAAGAAGAGGTACTTCAGGGTGTCCAGGACACTCATAGGGATCTCATAGTGCCACTGGAGAGCTATGCCATTCATTCTGCAGGAGCAGCTGTAGAGGATACAAAGGACTGTACCAAAAGGCACCAGAAAGCTAATCTATCCTTTCCTGGTCACCATCATCCAGCAATTTCTTCTTCAGCAAAAATCAAAACCAGATTGTTCTGTCTGAGTACTGTCACCAGCAAGAGGGCTTTCTGAGAAAAGAGTCCAAAATGTGGCAGTACTGAGGGCTGGGGAGCAGCCATTCAAGGTATCCTTAGCAAGATTTCCTGCAATTCTACTCTTCTGAAATAGTATAAATGGTATGTCAGTGACACTTAGGTGTCATTCAGACATTTTCATACCTTGCTTAGTATGTTGCAGGGCTGGAAGATGGTTCAATTATGCAGTGCTCTGTATGAGATACTGTCAGATGCTTGCATAGTAATGCTGAATCCATATTGAGCTCTTTGCATTTCCCACTGTGTTTACACAATCTACCCATCAAGAGCACTAATTAGAGGGAAAATATAGCTTATATCAGTCATTTATTTTTCTATGGCACCTATAGGTACAAACTTCCTAATGCCCTTTTCTCTCATTAAAATCCAATCAACTAAAAGTACTTTTTATTAAGTGGCCCATGAAATAACTTTTCAAATTTTAGAACAAAAGGATTTGAAGGGTATGGCCTATTTGAAATATTTGCCAGCAGTGTACCTGGAAAAAGAAGAGGTATGTGTATCTTCAACTCACAGGAGAGATATTGGGAAAATAGCCTCCAGAAAAGATGGCTGGTGTTTCAGAGCCTTGGTACCTGCTGTTCAATCCCACCATGCATCCTTCGCATTGATGTTTGCAGCTCTGGAAGAAGAAAGTGAAAACAAAAGACCAAAGCAATGACAAGGCAGAGAAGCATATTAAAAAAGTGAGAACAAGAAAACAAGCTAAAATAAGTCTTAGCTGATACCAGGTGGAGGGGCAAAGTGATTGTTTCAGAAAATGCTCCTGTGAGAAAAAAATCTTTGCCACAAAGGAAAGGAGAGTGGGAAGGCAACTCCATTACTGGCTGGAACATTTGCATTCTTACTTGTGAAACAGTCTCATATTCACCTAAGTAATGCACTCATTTGAACTGAAATCCTGCTGTGGTAATGTGCAACACATCATCAGCTGGAAGCTGTTGTAGGACTTGGCTTGCCACTGCTGACACATCATCTCGGTGCTTCAAAGAGGTTTATTGTCACTTGTGTGGTCGCAGAGTGAACAGGACAGACAGACAAATTTCCTGGGCCTCCCCCCAGACCTATCCTCATGAATACCAGTCTGTTTTCTTAAATCCCATATGAAGTGCTGATTGGAATCTAAAAAGTCCTCTAAAAATTTTTAAAGAGATCGAAATAACTCTTCTGTGGAATTGAGGATTTTCATGTGCCTGCTTGTTCTGGACTGGGTGAGTTTGCTTCTCCTCCATGCAGGTTACTATTTAGAACATTATGGGCTTCTGACTGGCTTAGCTATCACATGATGCTGTTGATGGAGAGGAGATGTCACTTGGAATTCCAGTTTTTGCAATTTTGGAATTTTGCCTTTCAGTAAACAGCACATAAGGCTGGTGCTGGCTCACTCAGGAAGGAGAATACAGCTGGACCAAAATCCCTGTCTGTGAAGCCACACGTGCCAGGCAGCCTGACAAACAATATCCATTATTAAAATCAGAAAAATACATGGAGACAAGGCCTGCTGTCCTACTCACAAGGCATCATGTCTAACCAGCTGTCCTTCCAGAGAAACCCTGCAAAGGATCAACAACTTCCCAGAACTAGGCACCCCCCTCTCAGATATATTGCTGGGCATCGGACACTTCAGTAGGAGCAGAGGGTTAAATGACAATCAGAACCTGCTCTCACTCCAGATTATGAGTATGGAGAAAAAGAAAGGAGGAAAGTTCAATTTTGCTTCTATTAGATCCTTGTTTTTTTTTTTTTTTTTTTTTGTCAGGTATTTAAAGGCAAGAGCCTTAGAG